>JASPKZ010009378.1:1037500-1481303 GCA_030220185.1 Diploptera punctata | reverse complement strand
TTTAACGAAATTTTTTGCATTATAAATCTCTGACTAGCCCTCTAGATTGTATTTTTGCAGTTTTCGATATTTTTGAAATTATGTAATTTTTGAGAAAAACTCCAAGGTTATAGCCTTGGAAAAAAATACTCGATTTTCAAATTGTGATTTTAACCGGATTTTTTGCATTATAAATCTCTGACTAGCCCTCTAGATTGTATTTTTGCAGTTTTCGATATTTTTGAAATTATGTAATTTTTGAGAAAAAATCCAAGGTTATAGACCTTGGAAAAAAATTACTCGATTTTCAAAATTGTGATTTTAACCGGATTTTTTGCATTATAAATCTCTGACTAGCCCTCTAGATTGTATTTTTGCAGTTTTCGATATTTTTGAAATTATGTAATTTTTGAGAAAAAATCCAAGATTATAGCCTTGGAAAAAAATTACTCGATTTTCAAAATTGTGATTTTAACCGGATTTTTTGCATTATAAATCTCTGACTAGCCCTCTAGATTGTATTTTTGCAGTTTTCGATATTTTTGAAATTATGTAATTTTTGAGAAAAAATCCAAGGTTATAGCCTTGGAAAAAAATTACTCAATTTTCAAAATTGTGATTTTAACCGGATTTTTTGCATTATAAATCTCTGACTAGCCCTCTAGATTGTATTTTTGCAGTTTTCGATATTTTTGAAATTATGTAATTTTTGAGAAAAAATCCAAGTTTATATAGCCTTGGAAAAAAATTACTCGATTTTCAAAATTGTGATTTTAACCGGATTTTTTGCTTTATAAATCTCTGACTAGCCCTCTAGATTGTATTTTTGCAGTTTTCGATATTTTTGAAATTATGTAATTTTTGAGAAAAATCCAAGGTTATAGCCTTGGAAAAAAATTACTCGATTTTCAAATTTTTTATTTTAACCGGATTTTTTGCATTATAAATCTCTGACTAGCCCTCTAGATTGTATTTTTGCAGTTTTCGATATTTTTGAAATTATGTAATTTTTGAGAAAAAATCCAAGGTTATATAGCCTTGGAAAAAAATAACTCGATTTTCAAAATTTTGATTTTAACCGGATTTTTTGCATTATAAATCTCTGACTAGCCCTCTAGATTGTATTTTTGCAGTTTTCGATATTTTTGAAATTATGTAATTTTTGAGAAAAAATCCAAGGTTATAGCCTTGGAAAAAAATAACTCGATTTTCAAAATTGTGATTTTAACCGGATTTTTTGCATTATAAATCTCTGACTAGCCCTCTAGATTGTATTTTTGCAGTTTTCGATATTTTTGAAATTATGTAATTTTTGAGAAAAAATCCAAGGTTATAGCCTTGGAAAAAAATTACTCGATTTTCAAAATTGTGATTTTAACCGGATTTTTTGCATTATAAATCTCTGACTAGCCCTCTAGATTGTATTTTTGCAGTTTTCGATATTTTTGAAATTATGTAATTTTGAGAAAAAATCCAAGGTTATATAGCCTTGGAAAAAAATTACTCGATTTTCAAAATTGTGATTTTAACCGGATTTTTTGCATTATAAATCTCTGACTAGCCCTCTAGATTGTATTTCTGGAGTTTTCGATATTTTTGAAATTATGTAATTTTTGAGAAAAAATCCAAGGTTATAGCCTTGGAAAAAAATTACTCGATTTTCAAAATTGTGATTTTAACCGGATTTTTTGCATTATAAATCTCTGACTAGCCCTCTAGATTGTATTTTTGCAGTTTTCGATATTTTTGAAATTATGTAATTTTTTAGAAAAAATCCAAGGTTATAGCCTTGGAAAAAAATTACTCGATTTTCAAAATTTTGATTTTAACCGGATTTTTTGCATTATAAATCTCTGACTAGCCCTCTAGATTGTATTTTTGCAGTTTTAGATATTTTTGAAATTATGTAATTTTTGAGAAAAAATCCAAGGTTATAGCCTTGGAAAAAATATTACTCGATTTTCAAAATTGTGATTTTAACCGGATTTTTTGCATTATAAATCTCTGACTAGCCCTCTAGATTGTATTTTTGCAGTTTTCGATATTTTTGAAATTATGTAATTTTTGAGAAAAAATCCAAGGTTAAGCCTTGAAAAAAATTACTCGATTTTCAAAATTGTGATTTTAACCGGATTTTTTGCATTATAAATCTCTGACTAGCCCTCTAGATTGTATTTTTGCAGTTTTCGATATTTTTGAAATTATGTAATTTTTGAGAAAAAATCCAAGGTTATATATAGCCTTGGAAAAAAATTACTCGATTTTCAAAATTGTGATTTTAACCGGATTTTTTGCATTATAAATCTCTGACTAGCCCTCTAGATTGTATTTTTGCAGTTTTCGATATTTTTGAAATTATGTAATTTTTGAGAAAAAATCCAAGGTTATATATTATAGCCTTGGAAAAAAATTACTCGATTTTCAAAATTGTGATTTTAACCGGATTTTTTGCATTATAAATCTCTGACTAGCCCTCTAGATTGTATTTTTGCAGTTTTTGATATTTTTGAAATTATGTAATTTTTGAGAAAAAATCCAAGGTTATAGCCTTGGAAAAAAATTACTCAATTTTCAAAATTGTGATTTTAACCGGATTTTTTGCATTATAAATCTCTGACTAGCCCTCTAGATTGTATTTTTGCAGTTTTCGATATTTTTGAAATTATGTAATTTTTGAGAAAAAATCCAAGGTATAGCCTTGGAAAAATATAACTCGATTTTCAAAATTTTGATTTTAACCGGATTTTTTGCATTATAAATCTCTGACTAGCCCTCTAGATTGTATTTTTGCAGTTTTCGATATTTTTGAAATTATGTAATTTTTGAGAAAAAATCCAAGGTTATAGCCTTGGAAAAAAATAACTCGATTTTCAAAATTTTGATTTTAACCGGATTTTTTGCATTATAAATCTCTGACTAGCCCTCTAGATTGTATTTTTGCAGTTTTCGATATTTTTGAAATTATGTAATTTTTGAGAAAAAATCCAAGGTTATAGCCTTGGAAAAAAATTACTCGATTTTCAAAATTTTGATTTTAACCGGATTTTTTGCATTGTAAATCTCTGACTAGCCCTCTAGATTGTATTTTTGCAGTTTTCGATATTTTTGAAATTATGTAATTTTTGAGAAAAAATCCAAGGTTATATATAGCCTTGGAAAAAAATTACTCGATTTTCAAAATTTTGATTTTAACCGGATTTTTTGCATTATAAATCTCTGACTAGCCCTCTAGATTGTATTTTTGCAGTTTTCGATATTTTTGAAATTATGTAATTTTTGAGAAAAAATCCAAGGTTATAGCCTTGGAAAAAAATAACTCGATTTTCAAAATTTTTATTTTAACCGGATTTTTTGCATTATAAATCTCTGACTAGCCCTCTAGATTGTATTTTTGCAGTTTTCGATATTTTTGAAATTATGTAATTTTTGAGAAAAAATCCAAGGTTATAGCCTTGGAAAAAAATAACTCGATTTTCAAAATTTTGATTTTAACCGGATTTTTTGCATTATAAATCTCTGACTAGCCCTCTAGATTGTATTTTTGCAGTTTTCGATATTTTTGAAATTATGTAATTTTTGAGAAAAAATCCAAGGTTATAGCCTTGGAAAAAAATTACTCGATTTTCAAAATTTTGATTTTAACCGGGTTTTTTGCAATGATATTTTTAAAATTATGTAATTTTTGAGAAAAAATCCAAGGTTATAGCCTTGGAAAAAAAAACTCGATTTTAAAAATTTTGATTTTAACAGGATTTTTTGCATTATAAATCTGAAAAAAAAAATACTCGATTTTAAAAATTTTGATTTTAACCGGATTTTTTGCATTATAAATCTCTGACTAGCCCTCTAGATTGCATTTTTGCAGTTTTCGATATTTTTGAAATTATGTAATTTTTGAGAAAAAATCCAAGGTTATAGCCTTGGAAAAAAATTACTCGATTTTCAAAATTTTGATTCTAACCGGATTTTTTGCATTGTAAATCTCTGACTAGCCCTCTAGATTGTATTTTTGCAGTTTTCGATATTTTTAAAATTATGAAATTTTTTAGAAAAATGCGGATTATTTTCGGATTTAAGTAATGTACTAAATTATGATGGGCGACCAGAGCCTCTTCTCTATTGTACTTCAGGCGTACAACATTTCTACAAATCGCATATCCTAGTGATGCTTGGACTATGTATGTATACCGCGCATATACGAGTGCATGGTCACATACATTACATACAAACATATGCACACGAAAATATAGGCCTATGTATATCATTTTCCTTTAATGTATTAGCCCTGAAGGCTAAGATGGCAGCCCCGTCATTGGAATACTTTCTTTTGGCAGTAACTAATTCAAAGGAAATTATGTTTTTTCAATATAAATACCGAACGCACCCTCTAGATTCAATTTTTGCAGTTTTCAAGATTTCCTAAATTTTGACATATTTGGGAAAAACACTAAGACTATAGTAAATTTAGACCGGATTTTTTCATTAGAAATCCCGGTAATAGCCTGTAGAGTGTTTTTTTTTGCAGTTTTCAAAATTTAAAAAATTTTGATATTTTTTTTGGAAAAACACCGATCCAATTCCGATTGAGGGTCTTTCCACTTTTCAGCGGTTGCCCTTTCGCCAGCCGGCTGCTAAGCCCTTCACATCCACATGTGTCAATCACAGAGCTAGATGATCAACAGCCAGTGTAGGGGTGACATGTGGTTAGCACGTCGAATCCCCCAGCCGTTATAGCTCGTTCCTGAACACCAACTATAAATAGCCTTGGATTATAAATGTTGATAGGCTTACCTTAAAGAGATGGAGCAAGTTCTGAGTCAGAGAGATCCTCTCCTGTCTGTATGTATGAAAGATGCTCATCTTCATAATCATTTGAATTTCCACCACATGAGGAATTTTCGTCCCCGTTTGCATCCTCGATCATGATGAGATCTACCAGATCAGACACAAGTGCATCACGATCTTCTTTAAACTCTCGACGTGATTTCAGTAGCCTTCCCAGTCGTCTGTAGTCACCGTTTCGATTCCCAGCCGAGTTAACTCCATGAGCCTTGATAATAACATATCAAAAAAACTAAAAAAAAAACTCCTGGCGCGACAGGCCTACAAGGTCCTTAGCCTACCAGCCGGCTGCTGGCCTCACATCCACATGTGTCAATCACAGAGGTAGATGATAATCAGCCAGTGTAGGGGTGACATGTGGTCAGCATGTCGAGTCCCCCAGCCGTTATAGCTGGTTTTCTCAACCTGGAGCCGCTACTTATTGTAGCTACCCAAATGCCTCACGATGCTGGGTGGGCACCGGTCCCATACTGGCCGAAATACCATGAGAAAATTTCTTCCCCCATGGAGACTCGAACCAGCGCAAGTACCGTAGCTCTGCGCCAAGGCTTCCAGCTTTAACCACTCGGCTACGGCGCGGGACAATAACATATCACCTGATGCGTTATTCTGACACACACACATCTCTTCTACTACTCCCATGCCAACTCAATAGGGCGAAGATCACAATTGTATGGAGTTAATCGAATTGTTGTACGTCCGTGAGATTTCAGAAGTTCTTCGATTTTGAAAATCTTGTACCTCGGCTTATTAATTACAATCCGCTCACATAATTGGTCCCTTCGCATATTTACGTCGCACGCAACACCATATCGCGGCAACCATAACACCGTATCTGGCTTTAGAGTATTTTTTTGTTGGTGGTTTATCCGGATAAGCTATACTTACCGTCGCACATAAATTCTTCTAAGTTCTATAGAATCCCAGTGCGCATGCGCTACTGCTTCATGTAATCCAAAAAAAGATAAATGCAACCTCCAGCAGTTGGCGGTATATGTGTGGGAAATCAGTATGACCAACATTGACACAAAATTCCCAGAACTTGTATTTTACGTATCAAATCACATTTAAAAAGCAAGGGACCTAAAAGCTAACCAAAACTAAATCAATTACTGTTACACAAATCAATACTCTAACGTAGATGAAATGCAGGGAACGTGGAATCACATTTAAAAATCAAGGAACCTAAAAGCTAACCAAACCTAAATCAATTACTGTAACACAAATCAATTACTCTAACGTAGGTGAAATCCAGGGAACGTGGAAGTGATGTTGGCAACATCTGGAGTATTTTTGGTTGTTGATGCTGGCAACGTTGGAACAACATAGGAAGAGGAGGGAAAATAGCAGAAAGTAGCAAGTAAGCACTGTAGCACGACCATGTTTTACGTAAATATATAAATATAAAAAAAGATCGTTGCAACATTGGAAGATGTTTAAAACGTGTTTAAATGTGTTGCAAAATGTTTTAAACGTGTTTAAAAGTGTTTAGTGCATCAGTGGCATAAGAAATAAGATTGGAAATTTTGTGCGACGGTTTGTATAACACAACTGTTTATCCACTTGCATATTAGCCCTATGATATGGCGCATTATCAAGGACGACAGACTCAGGTGGGAGCGAAGCAACTAATTTTTCGCAAACCCATTTTTCAAAATTTTCGCAGTTCATCTGGCCACGATAATCACCAACAGTGGTACAGCCTTATACACCAGCGAGATATTATTTAAGAAGCCAGACGCGATCCCACATGAGCCAAAATCAAACTGTTAATTTCCATCTGCACATATGCCGGTTACTTCAAGGCTCTGCCAAAATTTCTGAAAAGTGTGGTTACTGTCCACCCAGCTTTCATCTGCCTTGGAGTCGGAAATCTACTATTGTTCTTAAAAATCTAGCACGCCAAAATATGTCCGGTCTCTTTATTAATATTTTACGCTTGGCGTTGCACTTCTTCCACTTAAAACAAATTTTGTGCAAATTTTTTCTGAAAACATTTTTAATTATTTCATAAACTCCTGTCAAATTTTATTTTTAGGGTTTCATTTTTCAAATTATTTCCACCATTTACAAGAATTTTTACATGTTTTTTTTAACGATTATTTGAATTTTTTTCACGATATTGAACTAGATGAAGACGTGACAGCCATATTGATTTTAACGAACATTCTATGTTTCAATGCAGCCAACATAGAGTCTGTAATAACTAACTCACACTAAATAAAATCAGCGTGCATTCTTTCACAGGTTAGAACACTTAAATTGCGTTAGGTTAGCTTTTAGGTTGGTCTTCATAGGTTAGAGTACTAAGGGGACCGAATGGTGAAAATGTTGAAAAAGGGCAAAAAAATGCATTTTTTGCTTATTTGCCTTTTAATAATTCTGCTTCTTTAGAATCTTTTTCATGTACTTTTTTTATTGCAGGAGCAAAATTGACTCCTTGACGTAAAGTTTAAATACTCCGGCACGTGTGGTCAAAATTACTACTAAAATTTTAATGTTTTTTTTTTGTTTCCATTTTCTTGACATTTTCCAAAACTTAAAATGCTCCTTATGATGCAATTTTTATGCTATCAAAGTGAACTTTTGTGGTTAGATTCTCCAATATGTGCTAATTCAAACTTGCTATGCAGTTACTAGTTTAAGACACATGTGTTCTTTTAGATTGAGGTGCAAATGCATAAGAGCGAATAAAAATGTATTAATTAAATAAAAATAAAACTTAGTTTTATTTGATTTTCATATTTATTAAGATATAATTCAGTGACAGCTGTTTCGGTACACTGTACCTTCTTCAGACACGTTAACAAATTATGAATTGTGTTATTATAGTACATATCAACTGATCTAAGCAACAATACAACAATAATTTATTTAATTTTTTTAATTTAACAAAGGCGATTCATTCAAATCAAGTTGAGAAGTTGACAGTTTATTACTACTTTTCAATTTATTTATTTCTACAGCCTACAAAAGGTCCAACTTCTTACCCTTATCACAAACATATAAAATTTCAAAATTTGGAACGAAACAATGATTAAATTGGAATAGGTGGTTAGCATATTTTGAACATTCTAAATTTCTGTTATATGCTCTCATGTGTTCCTTTATTCGAGAGATAAAAGGTCTACCAGTTTGTCCTATACAGACATTGTCACATGTGCCACACTTCAATTTATATACACTTGATAATTTTTATTTATTTTTATTTTGGAATAAAAAATTGTTTTTTTAATGAAAATAAATAATATCCTCCCTTTATCAATTTTGTTTGCTTAGCAAATGTGTTTAATGGAATAATAATGTCTCATAATCTAAAATTTCATGAGAGAATATTTAAACAATGCATCGTAAGAAGCATTTTTTAGAAAATATTAAAAAATATATTTAAAAAATCATTATCCTGAACCTATTATACTTATAAATACCAAAACTCACAGAAACACTTCTATAAGAACAAAATATATGTGATAAAAATTTGAAAACAATCAGATGGTATGATATTAGATCCCACAATTCGTTTTGAGACTCGTAGTGGCCAACCTGAGGAAGTTGACTCTGAAAAGGAAGCCATATATGAGCCAACAATTGACTATTACAAAGACAAATACCAATTAGATAGTATAACTGTCACAGGATTAATGATCGGGGCAAGATGTACTATAACAGGATTCTTAGCCAAATTTAGGAATTCCTTAGATTTGGACAGGGTGTATCTTTCTAAAATTGCCATCGCTGCCATTAGAAGATCAATTTCAATTTTTAAGAAACCATCTTTTACAAAATTTCTACTCTGTAGTATGTATACTTCAATTAGGCCTACAATTTGATTTTTTAATGTATTTACAAAATGTATTTCATAGATTCAAAAAATTAATTGTCTGCATCACTTTGTCTCTAACGAGGAAAGTTGTATATAATAAAAAAAATGAAAAATAAATAAATTCGCCAGTCGGTCCCCTTAAATTGCGTTAGGTTAGCTTTTAGGTTCATTGGCAATGCGAGTTCAAATTTCGTATATATGTTGGCTGCATCCCGTGAATCCATAGTGTAAACCTCTTTGCGTCTGTTGCCGCATGCACATGGTGTATGGCTGGGACTTGGAAAAATTATCTTGTCGCATATTGTAAAGTCCGCATTTCTTGACGGTTGTATTTTTACGGTGAAATTTCGTCACTCTTTCGACTAAGGTATATTTTTCGTCTGGCTCTTCGACCAGTCCGGCACGGGTAACCCTATCGGCAGCAATGCTACCTCCGGCATAGCTCTCGGGATCATTTAAGCACGCAAGCCACTCCACCACGACAAGGTAAAGATACCATGGAGTATTTCTGAAAATTATTATTTAGTCTATCGAATCGCGCATTTTTGAATTCATATGTAATAAATAATAGTTTTAAAAAAATTAAAACAACACGCTTTATTAGAAAACCGAACTAAACAATGAAAAATAATTTTAATTTCCAACACGCTTGTGATAAAATTAAAGTGGTCAACAAAAAAATCATCTCCAACACATCTAGAATAAAACTAGAGTTATCAACAAAAAGAAAATTATTTTACCATCAAAAGCGTGGGGTGCTCTATATCAATTAATATATTTGATAATAAACAGATATTGGTAAAAGTAAAGTATCTAAGAAGAAAATGTAAAAATCATAAAAAGCACCCCACGCTTTTGATGGTAAAATTATTTTCTTTTTGTTGATAACTCTAGTTTTATTCTATATGTGTTGGAGATGATTTTTTTGTTGACCACTTTAATTTTATCCCAAGCGTGTTGGAAATTAAAATTATTTTTCATTTTTTAGTTCGGTTTTCTAATAAAGCGTGTTGTTTTAGTTTTTTAAAACTATTATTTATTTTTTTATTTTTTAGTTTTAATATTTTACAGAATAAGATAAAAATGTATATACCTTTAAATTCGATACTATTGTAGTATGAGCTAAAAGTAATACTCTTCTAAAAAAAATCATCCCAGCCGGATTTGAACCAGCGACCTATGGATTACTGAAATTATATACCACTACAGTTCACCGCTCTACCAACTGAGCTCTTACAACGATTGAGTAAGAAGTTGATAAGTCCGCAACCTATTATACCGGTTTCATTATTTTGATTTTCTGATGATTCTGGCCAGGATTTTAGAAACATTTATGAAATTATTGTATTGTCATTGGTGCTTTACAAATAGAACGTTTCAAGTCGATCCAATGTTTTTAAGTGGGTGAAAATCGTGTTGAAAGATTCCGTTACATAATTACACACACACTTTTTTTTTATTTCCAGATGATTCTGGCCAGTATTTTAGAAACTAAATATGAAATTATTGTATTATCACGAGTCCTTTACAAGTATACAAAGTTTCAAGTCGATCCAATGTTTCTAAGTGGGTGAAAATTGTGTTCAAAGATTCCGTTACATAGATACAAAGACACTTTTTTTGATTTTCTGACGATTCTGGCCAGGAGTTAGAAACAAATATGAAATTATTGTATTGGCACGGGTCCTTTACAAGTATACAAAGTTTTAAGTCGATCCAATGTTTCCAAGTGGGTGAAAATCGTATTCAAAGATTCCGTTACATAGATACAAAGACACTTTTTTATTTTCTGATGATTCTGGCCAGGATTTTAGAAACAAATATGAAATTGTTGTATTTTCACGGGTCCTTTACAAGTATACAAAGTTTTAAGTCGATCCAATGTTTCCAAGTGGGTGAAAATCGTATTCAAAGATTCCGTTACGTAAATACAAAGATACTTTTTTATTTTGTGATGATTCTGGTCAGGATTTTAGAAAATAAATATGGAATTATTGTATTGTCACGGGTCCTTTACAAGTATACAGAGTTTCAAGTCGCTCAAATGTTTCTAAGAGGGTGAAAATCGAGTTCAAAGATTCCGTTACATAGATACAAAGACACTTTTTTTTATTTTCTGATGATTCTGGCCAGGATTTTAGAAAATAAATATGAAATTATTGTATTGTCACGGGTCCTTCACAAGTATACAAAGTTTCGAGTCGATCCAATGATTTTAAGTGGATGAAAATCGCGTTAAAAGATTCTGTCACATAGATACAGGTCAAGCTAATATAAAGCGTGTAAAAACCGCTGTCTTCCATCCTTACATCGTGTTGCATTGTAGGCTCCTGTGTAAGTGAAATTACATGTACGGGTTCAACAGATTTATTTTCCAACTGGATTTCTGTACAAAGTTATGATATTACAACTTCTTCACACGTAGTAAATGTATAGCAATGCCTGTAATACCTTATTTTCTCAATATCCAATTATACACACACAAAAACCCCAAACTGTATCCAATGTATTTGATATATTCTTTTGATCTCGTTTTCATTGAATGTTACAATTTTTAAATAAATACTTTTTAAATTGTTGAACATTATGGTATCCATATTACGTAATCAGCATTAATTGGCGAAAAATGCATTTTAATTCAACATGAATTGAATTCATACAAAATAATTCACTTAATTTGAGAACAAAATTTCCAATTGATAAGTTTGCTTGCCAAAATCAAGTTATCATATTAAGAATAAGACACCTAAAATAGTGGCAACACAAGAATGAAAATCTATAAAGTTCTCGCTAGACCCATAATCTGTTATGGCAGTGAAGCTTGGACCATCAGAACTCAGGATCGGCCACGGAGATGAAATTTCTGCGACGAACTGCAGGTTATAGCCTTCTAGACCACCAAAGAAATTCAACAATAGCCAGAGAGTTAAACATCGTACCTATATCTGAATACCTCCAAGAATATAGAAACAATTGGCTAGCCCATATTCAGCGCATGGATCGTCACAGAATACCAAAACAAATTCTTCACTACATTCCTCGAGGCAGAAGATCTGTGGGTCGACCTTTTCGGAGATGGCGGGAGACCATAACAGGCCACTGGGCCTAATACTTGAAAGGCAGATGATGATGATGAAATAACGGCAACAGTATCTGGTCAACAAAATTGTTCCTCTATATTTAAACCACAGTCACAACAGAATCTCTGTGCGCCACATATCTGAATGCCCCATCTATAACTCACAATGAATTACGTTTTTCGTCTTATAGGAAGTTGTAATCTTGGAAATAATTTATGGACACGTGTATATCTATCTACAGTGGTGTAACTGTCCATTGTTGGGCCTTAGGCCCTCCTTTGTTAGGTGTTACTAGACCAAATGAATTTACTTACGCTTATTTCCTTACAGATGTCATGAATGGTATGTGGTGAACATACTGATCTCAATGAGACATCTAATAGGCAAATAAGGTATCATTAGGATAAATAAGGTCGGTAAACTTCACTTAAATGCCTCTTTATTTAGGCTTATGGTTCTTTTACGAGCCTTAAAATCTTCAGACTCGAGATCCACGGCTTTAAAGTCCCACCCGGAGGACTTTCCCCTTGGATTTTGTCATCCTAAAAAATCCATAGATCCCGGCCGGATTTGAACCTGCGACCCTGGATACCACAAGCAAGTTTTATATGCTATATTAGTTTTTAAATTGTGCTTACAGCGAATTACCTATGTTTTCGAAATGGCAATACAATCTATACTTGTGGTGGCGTTCTACTCAGCCGCATTCCTTCTTCGGACTTTCTTCCTCTGGAAGTACAGTAAAAGTGCCCATAAGGTGAGAGGTTAAACAGTTATGGAGAGGAATGTTGTGACACATCATAACAATTGCGTTTGAATTTCGAGGACAAAAGCGAAAATAGTGGTCTCACATTTGTAGAAATATATTCTCGAGTCCCTGATTCGCGAGTCGAAAGAACCGCGCAAATCACCGATTTATCGAGATGCCCGTTCCAGAGACTTTGCCAAGCTTCGGCTCTCACTCTCGTGAAATTTCGAATGGCCAGAAATTTCCAAACTGGAAATGTCTCGACCGAGGGCCTAGAAATTTCCCTCCCTGCCCAATATGTCTGTGGAGAAGGCAGAAAGCGAATCAGTTGTGAATTGATCGGACATGGTGAGCGGCGAAAGAAAATAAACTACAGCGAGTGAACTAATCAGAGACTATAAAATAATTGTGTAAAAAGTAAATATTAAAACAAGATTAGTTATTACTGAAGATTGTAATTATACAGGGTGATTCAAAAGTCACTATACATTTTGATGATACAATGACTGTATTAATTTTTGTTGCAGGTAATATAACAGTATGATAACCAAAGAAGAAAGAATAGCTGTTGTTTCGTCTTCGTGGTATGACGTATGAACAAACGCGGGCAGATTTCGCCAGTAAATTTAGGAAACCAGGCTCCACCAGGCAGGCTATAAAGAACCTGGTCAATAAATTACTTGAGAGAAACATATATATATATCGATTTCCTTCAAAAACATGTGAGAAATATCTTAAAATAAAGTGAAATTTTGAGCTCAAAACAACCTAAAATCGGCATATGTGCAATGTGAACTGTGTATTAGCCATTGCCCAGACAGTGGAGACAAATTATCACAAAAATTCGATAACCAGCAAGTGATAGTTGATAGTTTGTTGAATTAAATACAATTACTGTGAAGTAATACAAGATCATCTGTGTTGATTATTTACGCCAAAACCACGTGAAGACGACCCCACGGTCAGCTAAGGATAATACATAGGGTGTTTCTAAATTAGACCGACAAATTTTAGGACCAAATAGATAACCTTTGTTGAAGCATATTTTGTTGAGGAACCTATGGGCTGCGACGCTTCGTTTCAGTGCTAGAGGGATCTTACAGAAAGAGACTGAAGAAAATGGATAAACACTCCTTTCAGTCCAAGAGGGGTTTGTCATTATTAATATCGCTTGGTTTGTTTACTTCTGGAGCTCAGTAGCATTCGGTATTTTTTTACTGGTTTTCCTTCTTGTTTTACCTTTTTCTTTTTTGTTTTACCTGTTTGTTAACTTTCTTTAATTCTCACATAGACACAAGGACAGAACACACATACCCAGACCCTACCCCGCCAGGAATCGAACCCGGGTCGCCGGAGTGGAAGGTAGAGACTCTACCGACTACGCCACGGCGACGGACCATATCAAATACAGCAAGTATATATTGACTCTGAAGAAGATATTGTAGTATGCATTGTCAGCACAGCAGCTGAAATAAGGAAACCCCTGGCATATTTGGAAGGCTATGACAAATTATGGTACGTCGATGGACTGTTTATAATGGACGTGTGTTCCAGCACTTGTTGTGATGGGACAATAAATTGGATCCATCCTGAAAATGCAACAGTGGAGTGTTTACTGATTTAAGCTTTCATGGCCGGAATTATTATGATGATCTTGTAGAATATTTCCGGGCTGTTGGCCGTGGTCTTGAAGCTTGTAGTTCCCTGACGTTTCGCCAGAGACTGCGTCCGGCATCCTCAAGGGTAGTCTTTTGGCCGTGGTCTTGAGCTTGTAGTTCAACGACGTTTCGTCAGAGACTGCGTCCGGCATCATCAAGGGTTATCTTGGAAGTTCCCCGAGGTTTCTCCAGAGACTGCGTCCGGCATCATCAAGGGTTATCTTGGTAGTTCCCCGAGGTTTCGCCAGAGACTGCGTTCGGCATCCTCAAGGGTTGTCTTTTGGCCGTGGTCTTGAGCTTGTAGTTCCCCGACGTTTCGCCAGAGACTGCGTCCGGCATCATCAAGGGTTGTCTTGATAGTTCCCCGAGATTTCGCCAGAGACTGCGTTCGGTATCCTCAAGGGTTGTCTTTTGGCCGTAGTCTTGAGGCTTGTAGTTCGACGACGTTTCGCCAGAGACTGCGTCCGGTATCCTCAAGGGTTGTCTTGATACAACCCTTGAGGATGCCGGACGCAGTCTCTGGCGCAACGTCGGGGAAATACAAGCCTCGAGACCACGGCCAACAGCCCGGGAATACTCTACAAGATCATCATAGTGGAGTGTTTTTTTTATTTTAGAATCAAGTACGTTTCGTTTCTGCTTGTCAGTAAAGTATTTGGATTAACACACAGAAGAATTATGTGACACAAAATGACGTGTTATTTGCACGTACCTACTTCCTTCCATCACTTCCTCTAAGGCCCATATAGCCCTGAAACGAAGCGTCACAGCCTATAGGTTCCTTAACAAAATATGCTTCAATGAAGGTTAACTATTTGTTCCCAAAGTTTGTCGGTCTAATTTAGAATCACCCTGTATAATTTGTTCATTTCATTCATTTTGAGAATCTTCCTCGTCATTGAGGGTTTTCTCCAACCAATCTTAGTAATTAACATGAATTAAAAATGAATAAATATAAATGACTACGAACTTAGACTATCAGTTTGCAACAAACATTCACAAATTTCCCTTAATTAAAGTTCTCCATCGTTCTCTGTCCTCTGTGTCTTCATCTGTTACACCAAATTTCCTCACTGAATTTTTAATGTTGTTCTTCCAGGTTGTTCTTGGTCTTCCTGTTCTGTTCCTTCTTTCAATTTTCCATGCATAGATGGCCTTTGGTAGTCTTCCATCCTGCATTCTTCTTACGTGTCCATACCATTTTAGTCTTCTATGTTCAATCTCATCCATTTTATTTCTTTCTGCATTTATCCATTTTCTAATTTCTGTATTTCTAATTTTTTACAGTCGAGATTTTCTGGCAGCTCTTCTCCAAAAGTCCATTTCAACTCAAGTTATTCTGTTGGTATGTTGTGTCATTGTCCAAACTTCCGATCCATATAACATCATAACATCATACTTTCTAGTATCCATCCATAGTAATTCTGCCCGAGGGCATGTCTTTCACTGCAATCATAGCACTTTCATGCTAAGCTTTGCAGCTTTTCTATGGAATTATAGGTGTGGTAGCTTCCCGTTGCTTTCCACATCGGTGAAGGATGATGATGATGATGGTGATGGCCGGATGATTTTCGGGGACCGTTGGGCCCTAAGCTTCCAGACATTTGTCTTACAGGTGAGGACAAACCACGAAAAATACCTCATCCAGGAGCCTGTCCTGACCGGGAATTGAACCCGGGCCCGCTGCGTGACAAGGCAGCACGCTACCTCGCGGCCACAGCGGTGGACACTTTCTAGTATGGATTTATAAATTAGTTGTTCTGTTCTGTTAATTATGTTTTTACTCTATATTATAGAGTTTAACATTCCTATGGTTTTTCTTCCATTACTAATCCTTTTTTTTTTTGCTATTTCTATATTTTATGTTCCATCTTTCTCTATAATTGATCCCAAATAACAGAAACTATCGATCTTCTTTATCTTTACCCCATCAATATATAATTCATCTGGGTCATTTGTCAAATACTCTGTTTTGTTTTTGTTGATTTTCAAACCCCATTTCTGATATGTTGTTGACAGCTGATTACACCTATAATTTTCCATATTCTCCATCCTGGGTTATAATTATCTGATCGTCGGCAAAAGTAAGTCATGTCGATATCTTCTTTCTGTTAATTCTAGTCCAATTTTTGCACACTTACATGACCATTCTTCTAAACAAATGTCTATATATATTTTAAACCGTGTTAGTGACATCGGTCATCCTTGTAGCAATCTTTTACTAGTTCCAAAAGGTTCTGATAACTGAGACCCCATTTTAAATTTGACATTTATTGTTCTTATGTATGTTTTGTATTACTTGAATTGTTATTACTATTACGGTACTTTTCACCACTGATTTACCTTAAATGGAATACAGTTTTTTATAATGGTACAAGAATGAAAATGCATAAAATCAATGATCAATATATGATATAACTCATTGCACAATTCAATGCTGATTTACCTTAAATGGAATGCAACTTTTTATAATGGTACAAGAAGGAAAATGCACAAAATCAATGATCAATATATGATTCAACTCTTTGCACAATTCAATGCTGATTTACCTTAAATGGAATGCAATTTTTTATAATGGTACAATAAGGAAAATGCACAAAATCAATGATCAATATATGATTCAACTCATTGCACAATTCAATGCTGATTACGTTGGTAAACTTTTGTAATGAGTTAAATTGAACTATCTATGGAAGTTGATGATTGTGACTTCGCAGTGATTGAATTATTTTATGGAACAAGTTTGCATTGTCAGTTGAATGACAGTCTGGGTGTCCATTTATGCAGACTCATAATAAAATTTTATACCAAGTTTCAATCACACGTTTGGACACCCATACAAGATATTTTAGTACAATCACATATTCCAACCTAGGGCTTAATAGAGTCATTAGACAAACAGTGTTTTTCAAGGTAAACATTTCCATTTTCAAAAAGTATTTAAAAAACACAAAATTAAAATTAAAATGCATTTAATTACCATCCTCAGTTTGTTATTAATCTGTTATACAGGGTGTTTCAGAATAAGTATTAAAGACTTCTAAGGGTTGTAGAGGAGACTTAGTAGATAAAGTTTTCGTAAGGAACCCATGTCCGGAAACGTACCATTTCGATGTAAAATAACTTTAAAAATCGAAAAACACAATGGGCTGTGTCATGTATTTGAGAATAAGTATTGCAGATTTCTAGGGGTTGTATTACACCTGTCGAGTCGGAGCAAGATCTTCTAGCACGAATTCTGCCGGCAGCAGAAATTATTGAGCACACGCCAGGTCTTGTGAGGCGTGTGTATCAAAAGGTACGTTGCAGGTATACTTTGTACAACGAACAACAGGGACGCCACATGGAACCACACTTGTAGTACAACCCCTAAAAGTCTGTAATACTTATTGCGAAAAACAAAACACACGATATCAGCCCATTATGTTTTTTTTTTCTTCAAACAAATTGTACGTTTCCATACATGGGTTCCTTATCAAAAATGTTTCTACTAAGTCCCCTCTACAATCCTAGAAGTCTGTAATATTTCTGAAACAGCCTGTATATTTTTTTGTTTATATCATTCTTCTTTGCATTAATTCTTTGTGTGAAAGGGTGAGTTTCATATTTTTAAACTTTTCCTAAATTTGTTTTGTTTTTATATTATTTCCTAGTGTCTTTAATTGCTTCTTCAGTTTGGTATTAATTTGTTCTATATAAATTTATTTTATTTTTCCTTATATTATTTTTTTAAGTTTTTATGTGCCAGAATTTATTTCATGCCTTAAAACTGTCTCCTACATTTACATATTTCGTTTTCTCTCTCCCTTTAAATAAAACTTTGTAATGTATATATTCTGTATGTATTATTTCTATTCATAAATGTTAAAAAATGATTACTCTTATTCAAATATTGCAAAATATGTAAGAACAGAGTTAAGCGAATGTAACTCGTCTTCTGAGTTGAAGGTCATTTATCTTCCGGCGACTCTACCTCGTCATTTAAGGCGAATGGGTTAACAAACGTTGGTTGTGATTTACAGTGATTTCTGAACAAATGTGATATTTATATACGGAGTAAATCAAAGAAGAATGAGACACACAAAAGTTAGTTCTGGTGAACAAGAGACATTTTAAAAATGACCACCTCATTTTTATTGTACGTTATCAATATACAAATTGCGGAATAGAATATAAAGGGTGTCGCTAAAGGTCCTCTTCCGACCCAAGTTCCAATTATAATGTAAACAACCCAGATGTATGGACTGCGTTTCCATTGGTCGAATAACTCTTTTACCTTTAAGCGTGTAAGAAAATATAGTTCGCTTTCTAACACTCTAAATAAATAAATATAATAAAATTATAATACCCGGCGTGCGCTGCTACTCCTAAACAAATGTTCCGATTGAGGGTCTTTCCACTTTTCAGCGGTTGCCCTTTTACCAGCCGGCTGCTGGCCCTTCACATCCACATGTGTCAATCACAGAGGTAGATGATCAACAGTCAGTGTAGGGGTGACATGTGGTTAGCATGTCGAGTCCCCCAGCCGTTATAGCTGGTTCCTCAACCTGGAGCCGCTACTTATTGTAGCTACCCAATTGCCTCACGATGATGGGTGGGCACCGGTCCCATACTGGCCGAAATACCATGAGAAAATTTCTTCCCCCACGGAGACTCGAACCAGCGCAAGTCCCGTAGCTCTGCGCCAAGGCTTCCTACCTTAACCGCTCGGCTACGGCGCGGGACAAAAGGCACTGGGCTACAAGCCGGAGGGTTGAGGGTTCAAGTCCCGTTGGGGTCAGGATTTTTAAACTGACCCAAACCCTCTGGCGGCACTATGGCCCTGGGGTCGACTCAGCCTCTAACAGAAATGAGTACCCGATTGTTCTGGGGGTAAAGGCGGCCGTCACGCAGGGCTGACAACCCGGCTGACATAAAGTGCCGATTGTCTAGAAAAAGTGGGAGCCTTAACCTCCTACTACCCCAAGGACCTCCGGGCCTGTTGTGGGATCACTTTAAACAAATGTTAATGTGCTTTTACCACCAGCCTTGAGCTGTTATGCTTGCCCGGGAATCTGCTTATCCCGATCTTCTTGGCATCAATGAAAGACAAAAGTGGTTATTGTGAGTTATCCGTAAAAGATAAACAAATGCTGTCGGGGACTTTTTTTGTAGAGTTTTTTGAGATATTCATTAATTTGGTGAATGTCTTATGGTTCAGGCAGCGTAAGCCATTTAAGCGTCAAAATAGGGGATTTATCTCACGTTTTTCGCTACAAAGGGTGATTTTTAGGGGTGAAGAGGTTGAGTATTACAACTCCCTTATAGTCTATGTTCATCCCAGGAACATTTTGCAGAAACCCCCATCAAAATCGAATAAAAGGTATGGCCGCGCATATAATATGAACAAACAAACCAACAAACAAACAAACAAACAAACATTGATTTTTATATATTAGACTAGCTAATACCCGGCGTGCGCTGCTACTCCTAAAAAAATGAAAATCAATGAGCCTTTATGTTTAGTTGAATAAGTAAAGGGAAAATAATTATAAATGTATATTTTTTAAATACCCCGTGCTGATTACTCGGTGTTGCCCGGGAATCTACTTAGCCAGATCTTCTTGACATAAATCAGCTGAAATACGAAAATTAATGTGTTTTATGTTTAGTTAAATAAGTGAGAGGAAAAATTTATATTGTAATTATTTTTAGATACCCCGTGCTGAAATTAAAAAAAATGTACTTCTTATGATTAGTTGAATAAGTAAAATGAAAAATAATTATAAATTTATATCGTAATTATTTTAAGGTTTCCCGTGCTGATTACCCGGCATAAATGAGCTAAAAGACAAAATTCGTTATTGTGAGTTATCCGTAAAAGAATACCCGCCAAGTACTGCTATGCTTGCACAGGAATCTACGTACCTGTCTCGATCTTCTCAGCATCAATGAAAGACAAAAATGGTTATTGTGAGCTATCCGTAAGAGATAAACATATGCTGTCGCGGACTTTTTTGTAAAGCTTTTTTTTTTAGATATTCAATTCTGTTTACATTAATTTTGTGTATTTGTTAAGGTTTAGGCAGCGTAAGCCATTTAAGCGTCCAAAAAGCCACTTTTTTTCACGTTTTCTACCACAAAGGGCGATTTTTAAGGGTATAGGAGTTGAGTATCACAACTCTATTTATAGCCTATGTTCATCCCAGGAATCTCCTGAACATTTTACTGAAAGCCCCATCACAATCGGATCAACGGTACGGCCGCGAATAAGGTACAAACAAACAAACAAACAAACAAACATTAAGTTTTATATATTAGATTATCTAGCACATGTCTATGTAAGTTATAAGGGAGAATTTTAAAACATGTAATTTAACATATACTGGTATGTTGTTATGCATTACAGGGATTCTTGTCGTCCCAACTCTTTTCAAAAAAAACCTTAAACTGAAAATATATAAAACTGTTGTTCTCCCAGTTATATTATATGGATGCGAAACATGGACTCTTACTTTAAGGGAGGAGAAAAGATTACAAGTATTTAAGAATAAAGCACTTAGAAAAAATGTTTGGGCCAAAAAAAGAGAGAACAGACAGGTGAATGGAGAAAATTATATAATAGTGACCTACATGGTCTTTATAGGAAGCCAGATATAATAAGAACAGTTAAGTGTCGTAGACTGCGATGGGCAAGACATGTGGCACAAATGGGAAATGAAACACATCCATGGAAGCTTCTTGTAAGAAAACCAAAAGGAATACTCCCCCAGTTAGTAGACCAAGAATGAGGTGCGAGAATAACATTATCCATGATTTGAGGGAAAGGGATTATACAGGGATTGATTGGAAAACATTAACTAAGGATAGGGAAGTATGGAAGGCTTATGTCCGCGCAGACATGAACCTAAGGGTTAGTTAGAGCCAGTGAGTTAGTTAGTTAATATATTACATAAATAAGCATTTCATTAAGCTATGTAGGTAGGAAATAACACTATGAGTCATATTTGAAGAGAAAAATTATACGCTCAGACCGGGACTTGAACCCGGGACCCTTGGTTCTCTAGACCAAGTGCTCTACCAACTGAGCTACCTGAGCAAGTACCGATCTAAACGCAAATCTTTCTCTATATACATTGTAATTCCCATCCACCAAATGCTGTGAAGCCATGCTTCTATCTTGCAAATGGCGACTCCTTTATTAAGAAGACATATTTGGGAATTATACATTACAGCCAGTACGGCTTTTTCCAAGTTTTTATTATTGATTTCGTACATCTCAATGATGGATAAATCATATTTGAAGAGAAAAATTATACGCTCAGACCGGGACTTGAACCCGGGACCCTTGGTTCTCTAGACCAAGTGCTCTACCAACTGAGCTACCTGAGCAAGTACCGATCTAAACCCAAATCTTTCTCTATATACATTGTAATTCCCATCCACCAAATGCTGTGAAGCCATGCTTCTATCTTGCAAATGGCGGCTCCTTTATTAAGAAGACATATTTGGGAATTATACATTACAGCCAGTACGGGTTTTTCCAAGTTTTTATTATTGATTTCGTACATCTCATTGATGGATAAATCATATTTGAAGAGAAAAACTTGGAAAAAGCCGTACTGGCTGTAATGTATAATTCCCAAATATGTCTTCTTAATAAAGGAGTCGCCATTTGCAAGATAGAAGCATGGCTTCACAGCATTTGGTGGATGGGAATTACAATGTATATAGAGAAAGATTTGCGTTTAGATCGTACTTGCTCAGGTAGCTCAGTTGGTAGAGCACTTGGTCTAGAGAACCAAGGGTCCCGGGTTCAAGTCCCGGTCTGAGCGTATAATTTTTCTCTTCAAATATGATTTATCCATCATTGAGATGTACGAAATCAATAATAAACACTATGAGGTTTATTTTAATTTTGTATAGTTGCTTCTTAACTCCCAAGCAGACTCGAGTTTCTTCACTTCATTTGTGACATTCTCAATGCGTTGTGAACGTAATACAGCATTGAGAATGTCACAAATGAAGTGAAGAAACTCGAGTCTGCTTGGGAGTTAAGAAGTATGTGGTGAGTTAAGAAACAACTTAACAAAAAAAAAAGCATTTCATTATTTAATTGTTAGGAATTTCAATTGTTTCAAATGACTGGTTCTCCTGTACATTTCTTGAAGCATCAAAAAGGAAAATCCTTGAAAAGCGGAGAGAAACAAATTATTTTGAATGTTTTCAAAGAGTTTAGTGAAAAATATCCTGCATTAGTCATTGAGAATGTCGTGAAAATAACAGCAGAATATATTGTAACTGGAAGAATACCAGCGTAATACATTTTTATTATTCATTTCATACATCTCAATAAAGAATAAATCATATTTCAAGACAAAAATTAAATAATAAAAACATGGAAAGCAGCCGTGCTGGCTTACAATGTAATATAAAAATTCCCAAATAAATGCCTTCTTAATAAAGAAGCCGCCATTTGCAAAAATGGAAACAAAGGTTTCACAGCATTTGGTGCGCCGGAATTTACTACGTATATAAGATAAAAAATTGTGTTTACATTATAACTCGCTCCGGTAGCTCAGTCTGGACGTATAATTTTTCTCTTCAAATCTTAATATGTAAAAATGTTGTGTCACGTTGTTTGTCCGCGATGGAATCCTAAACTACTGAACCGATTTTAATAAAAATTTTGCACACTGTGTGCAGTTTGATCCAACTTGAGACTTAGGGTAGTTTATAACTAAATTTATAGTCGCATTATTTTTTTATTGTAAATTATTTGTTTATCATTTAACAAATAGTTATAATTATCTATGAGTTCCATACGATTCTAACAGATGGCGGTGTAATTATCTGTGAGTTCCATACGATTCTAACAGATGGCGGGTGTAAAGTAATTTGGTAAGGTAATTGGTTTATTATTTAACAAAGAGAGATCCAGATGGCTGTGCATTTTGTTGCAACCGCGAATTTCAATTGAATTACAAATATTGATTATTTCATAATTTAAGTGTGTTCAGTGTTTATTTTATTTTCAATATTATTAATTTCGTGTGTAAGTATTAGTTTAAAGTAATCTGGCTGAAAGACAGCAACTTAATTTAAATGTTTAACATATACCTTAGCCACAGCAACGCGTGACCGGGACTTCTAGTATATATATATATATATATATTTTCAACTTAACGTATACCATGCCCGGGAAATGTTCAAAATTGTTCAACTGGCCGTGAAAGCCTTAATTCTACTCTGAAAAACACTGTTTGTCTAAGCACTTTGCATATAATGTGGAAGATAAGTAGGAGGGGTGCTAGTTACAGATAGAGAAAAGATGACAGTCTACATATAGCAGTTTGTAATATTACCGTAACGTTAAGTGGAAACATCTAAAACACAGGATATTTGTCTTCACCTTAAACTTGATTAATATCCTATAAGTCTTTTTTTTCAGATCGCGATATGAATTCCCAGTAACAAAAATCTTCACTTTTTTTAAAGTTTTTATTCTTCTGTAAAACTTGTTCATTTTAATATGACAATGTCACTTTCATAAAGATGCACTCCATTTTTTCAAAACTACACACTGTCACAAAATGTTTGTCTCTATCACATTCATTTTCATCCACATATCAAATATCCAGCACAGTTTTGTTCATCGTGTTGAAATATCTCTTTTCTTGCACAAGTAACAAGGTCTGCATAAAAGATGAAAGTCTTCCAGATAATTTTAAAGGTATATTCTCTCGTAATCATAAATTTAAAGATAATTTTATTAAAATTACAAAACAAATAGACATTATTATGAAATGATGTGAGATTGGGGAAGTTCTGGAGAAATATGATGATCTTGAAGAAGATTTTCGGGCTGTAGGCCGTGGTCGTGAGGCTTGTAGTTCCCCGACGTTTCGCCAGAGACTGCGTCTGGCATCCTCAAGGGTTGTCTTGAGACTCGGGGAACTACAAGCCTCAAGACCACGGCCTACAGCCCGAAAATCTTCTTCAAGATCATCATAGCAACTCCGGCCGTGAAAATCTACGTGAATACATTCTGGAGAAATGTTTTATGTCCTTGCCGAGAAACACCTGCCGTTTTCTCACATCACTTCATAAAATTATACTGCATTTGAAATCTTAGCAGTTTCGTTAAAATACAAACCATGACAAACATGACAAAACACACGAAAACAAGTGATTGACTCAGGAGCAAAATAAGGTACCTGACATTTTGGTGTTTTGAAATTATTTGTCTTACAAAGCAAAATAAATATACGTACAGTCATCTACAGTTACCGGCAAAGAAATATATAAATGTTTCTGCCATATGTTGACATATTAAAAAATTAATAGTGCATTACACTTAGAATACGAGATAATATGAAGGGATGGCCTAGTGGTGTAAGATATTTTTGCTTCATTTTAAGAAAAAAACAGTGTTTTATTTATCAGTGTAGAAAGAATCAAGTTGACTTAATGTTGATATCCATGGAGATATTTGTTATCCTAAGTGAAGGTATTAATTGTTGATGCATCTGAAATACAGTATGCAGTTTCTTCGTTACAACCGTGTACTTTACCCATTTTTGTAAAAACTGACGAACACCACTATGCTATGTACCCCTTTATATATATATATATATATATATATATATATATATATAATGTTATATTGTAGATTTTCGAGGATATAAGTATGAATAAGAAAGTTTTCTTGGGTTTTCCGCGTCTTGGATTCATGTTCGGCCTCTGGCCACTGACTCCGACGTTTCGGCATGATCCCACATGTCATTATCAAGGAATGATAAGTTCGAGTCACAGGTTTAGGTCTTATATAATTAAACATATAGAGTTTTCGCTGTGGTCCGTTTTACATAAGAACTAAACCTTGAATGGTTGTACGTATTCGGAAACGGACCACAGCGAAAACTATATGTGTTTAATTATATAAGACCTAAACCTGTGACTCGAACTTATCATTCCTTGATAATGGCATGTGGGATCATGCTGAAACGTCGAAATCAGTGGCCAGAGGCCGAACTTGAATCCAAGACGCGGAAAACCCAAGAAAACTTTCTTATTCATATATATGATAAGAAAATAAAAATGAATTCTTGAGTCGGGATTTGAACCCGAGTCTCTAAAAGCTGTACGTTTAGCGCTCTAACCATCTGAGCCACTCAAGTATCCTAACACAAACATACATTTTTCTTATATAATCTAGTATTCTCAGTTCAAATAAGAGGTAGCGGGAAGTCGTCCCAACTGCCATCTAGCGGCCACCAGGTAAGCATTTTTTTAAAATATAGTTATAACATATATATATCTTTTTTGCCCAAAATGTCGGTATTTTTTACACCCGAGCACATCAAATGGTACTAAATTAAATTACATAATTAGAATTGAAGTAATTTCTAGAATGTTTAATACATTTTTTTTGTAAAAAGAGATTATGCAATTCTGATAATTTATTTGTTGAATAGGCCTATGTCACATACTCTTAATGCATCTGAGATATCAATACTAAATCATGCATTATGTGATCTGAATATATGTTCTAAAAAATAATACAATAATATCGAATACACAAACATGGGGATTTCAAATCAAGAGCAGTAAATAAATTAAATTCTGCAGAAATGGAATTTTTGAGGAATTCAGCCGGGATTTTCAAAATAGATAAAATAATAAAAAAATGTTATTAAATAAAATATCAATGCTGGAACTTTAATTATGGATATCGTAAAAAATATTCAAAATGGTCATTTAAAAATAATGACAGTGGCAGAATTGGCTGAAGAAACAGCATTTGGTACCGAGTTCAAATAAGAGTTCCGACCAGTTTGACTGAGGTTTCACTCAGTTTTCAAGACAAATGCTGACTTATCGGGGCCAAAAGCATCATATTCACTATTTCATTAAATATAAATAACACAATCATGCAAAGAAATAGTAATAAATAAACGCTACATAACATGGATGTTAAAGGTGTATTTTAATTTAAAAATATAAAAAAAAGGATCATAAAGTAATGATGTGGTCAGAACGATTAGTTCAGTTTAAAATACCTCATTTCAGTTATTCGTTTCACATGACCGTAGCATTTCAGTCGTTTTTGGTATAGAAAATACAATATATTTTCTATTTCCAGTTTAGTTTATAGGCCTAATACATTATTCCTAATCTTATATAATTTTATATTAAAGCTAATCTCCTACAATAGTAAATTTTCATGTGAAATAATTTAGAGAGAATTATATACACGTAAGTGTAAAAATTGACCTATAATATGAAATTTGGATTTTAAATAAAAGAAACTCTCATAAACTTCAAGTAAGCCAAATGCTCTTCTTACGATCATTGTTAGGAGTTAATAGACTGGATCACCAAAGGAACACTATTATCAGAGGAAAACTTGGAGTAACAAGTTTAAATGAAGATATACAAAGATACCAACAAGAATGGAAAAATCATCTGAGAAGAATGACAAGAAATAGACTTCCAAAATTGGCATTCCAATATACCCCAACTGGACATAGGGACCAAGGAAGCCCAAAACATCGGTGGAAAGATCAAGACCATCTTCGCTAGGTTTACCGTACAGGCCACATGGCCTAAAACGAATTTGTTCATGATGATGATGATGATGATGATGAATTAAATATATTTTAAGTCCAAAACTATTGCGAATCATGAACAGAATTAGTATAAATTACATGATTCATATATTTGAGGATACATCTAACATTAATATACAAAAATAGTTACATTATCATTCTATGTGGGCCATGAAAATAAACAAATATAAAAGTCTATTCATTATTCTACGAGTAAGAATTGAGCGTACAGTGCCCTCCCCCTTCCCTTATAAATATTTCACAACGTACAGGCTCTAATATTATAACTAGTGAAGTTGTGCAGAATACACAAAACGGCATTAAATGATTCCAAAATGAAAATAAACAACAGAAGAATAACCTACAATCACCAGTACAGCTGTTCAGAGTAAACAAAACAGTTAAATGGCTGCGAAAGAAATGTAGAAAAAAAACTACAATTATCAGTACAGTTGTATACAATACACGCAAAACAGTTAAATGGTTCTGAAAATAAAATAAAAAGAATAACCTACAATTATCAGCACAGTTCACAGGAAACAAAACAGCTAAATGGCTTCAAAAAACCAAAAGAAGGAAAACCTACTATTATTATCAAAACAGTTGTATACAATACACACAAAACAGTTAAATGGTTCCGAAAATAAAATAAAAAAATAACCTACAATTATCAGCACAGTTCACAGGAAACAAAACAGCTAAATGGCTTCAAAAAACCAAAAGAAGGTAAACCTACTATTATTATCAAAACAGTTGTATACAATGCACACAAAACAGTTAAATGGTTCCGAAAATAAAATAAAAAAATAACCTACAATTATCAGCACAGTTCACAGGAAACAAAACAGCTAAATGGCTTCAAAAAACCAAAAGAAGGAAAACCTACTATTATTATCAAAACAGTTGTATACAATACACACAAAACAGTTAAATGATTCCGAAAATAAAATAAAAAAATAACCTACAATTATCAGCACAGTTCACAGGAAACAAAACAGCTAAATGGCTTCAAAAAAACCAAAAGAAGGAAAACCTACTATTATTATCAAAACAGTTGTATACAATACACACAAAACAGTTAAATGGCTTCGTAAATAAAAGAAGCAACGGAAGAACAACTTAAAATTATTGTTCGCTTACATAATAATTGTAAATTAATAAATATCGAAAGTGAACGGACAGTTCGTAATCTCCTAGAGAAAATGGTCATAATCGATAAGTGGCCGGAAGGAAGTACTCTGTCGATTAAGAAAAATAATTTTAACGGTTCAAACAACCCACTACATGATCAATTTTTGCATTTACTGTACACATTTTTTTGTTACAAGTTATTTCTTTAACCGCCTTGGCAACCTTAGCCAGAAAAAATCCCCAGTGCCATTATCAGATTGCACTGATTTTGCGTATTGTTACAAGATTTGAATCAGAATTGAATAATCTCTGATATTTATGCATCTGAATTCTTGATAGAAATTACGATTCAATTCATAATCAAAATTCACCTTCTTGTCTTTATTAATATTCATAAGTCAAACCCATTAAACAAATTGAATACATTTAATTAAACGAGTAGATTATACTGTATTGATTGGAAGAGATTGCATTCATCCAGCACACAAAACTTGTGACCTGCTTGGAACCTTGAGCCATTTCGATAGTCAAAACGCCATTTATAAACACTTTCTATTATCTTTTGCAATTGTTTTTAGAATCTCGGATTAAAAAACCGTCTAAATGACGGACGGGCGGCGTCTATTGTTCACTTACTAACAGTATATCCAGAATTTCCTGCCTTCTTTTGTCAGCTCACACCACTTGCTACAATGCTAATGTTGGAACAATAAAGTTTTTTCTGCACACTTTTATGTGTTCATTGTACCTGTAGGTATTGAAAAAATTAAATGTCATAGAGTCTTCAATAGCATATAGGAGATTTAATAGACAAATGAACTTATATTCTCTCTTGTTATCTTGTTTTATTCTGCAAAATAATTGTACGAAACCTAAAGCATAATATTCCTTTTCTGTTGTCACTTTTATTATTTTAGGATAAGATAATGAAAAATTATATATTTTAAGGACTTACAATTTTTCTTCTAAATGTATTACATATTCAAAAACGTAAATATCAATTTAAAATCTTGCATCGTTTTAAGAACCTCTGAGACAAATTCTCACGTACTCATGCAAAAAAAAAATAAAAAAGCAAAGTCAGTTATTAAGAGAGTAAAAAAATATTCATAATATATAAATTAATTGTAATTATCACATATAATTACAATTTTTTTGTTAAGTAAGGATATATTTCACTTATATATAGTTACAGAGACTATAGTCGTCCCAACTCCTTAAAAAAAACGTTAAACTGA
The DNA here is from genome assembly GCA_030220185.1 of Diploptera punctata. NCBI lineage: Eukaryota > Metazoa > Arthropoda > Insecta > Blattodea > Blaberidae > Diploptera > Diploptera punctata. Next base: position 1,452,214 of record JASPKZ010009378.1, on the reverse strand, counting down.
AAATATGTAAAACTATTATTCTACCAGTTATATTATATGGGTGCGAAATATGGACTTTTACTTTAAGGGAGAAAATGAGCTTAAGAGTATTTGAGAATAAACTTCTTAGGAAAATGTTTGGACCAAAGAGAGATAAACAGACAGGTGAATGGAGAAGACTGCATGACAGTCAACTACGTGGTCTTTATAGGAAGCCAGATATAATAAGAACAGTTCAGTCTCGTAAACTGCGATGGTAGTACATGTGGCACGAATGGGGAATGAAAGACGTGCATGGAAGCATCTTGTAGGAAAACCAGAAGGAAAACGCCCAGTTGGTAGTCCAAGAATGAGGTGGGAGAATAACATTAACTATGATTTGAGGGAAGTAGATTATACAGGGGATGATTGCAAAACATTGGCTCAGGATAGGGACGTATGGAGAGCTTATGTCCGCGCGGCCATGAACCTTCGGGTTCGATAGTGCCAGTGAGTTACTTACTTAGTTAGAGTCTATATATTGATGTTATAATTAAATTTTGACATTTAGCAATGAAGGTCAACTATGACATGAAAAGAAAGAAAAATAAACGCCTTAACCGGGATTTGAGACAGTTACCTCTAACCTTTTACGTTAGCGCGTTACCAACTGCGTCATCCATGTTTCCTCTTCAAATCCTGTTCAAGGCGTTTATTAATTTTTCAAGTCATGTTTGACCTTCATTGCTAAGTGTCAAAATTTAATTATAACATTGAAAAAAAGAAATGTTACTGCTATAAAATAACATATTCTCTTTAAATTATTATTTCTATAGAAGCCACGAGATGGCAGCACGACCGTATAATATTATGTTCTCCATTATTACTAGATGTCGCGAGAACTCGGTCTTCATTGCCATCTAGTAGCTGACTATATCAAGTAAGCAAATTAAAGAGAATATTTATTACTTTATAGCAGTGACGCTTTATCGATCTTATAATTAAAAGTCCGGGTTCAAATCCCGTTCAGGCATTTATTTTTCTTATCATACCATATTAAGCTTGCATTGCTCAATGTTAAACATTTAATTATAACATCTATAATGCGTCACTGCTATAAAGTAAAAATATTCTCTTTAATTTGCTTACTTGTCCGCTACTAGATGGCAGTGAAGACCGAGTTCTCGCGACATCTATTAATAGTGGAGAATATAATATATATATATATATATAAGAAAGATAAATGTTTGAATTGGATTTGCCTGGTGGTGCAATGGATAGCACGCTGGGGTACCAACCCAGAGGTCCGGGTTCAAATCCCGTTCAGGCATTTATTTTTCTTATCAAGTCATAGGGTGTATATATATATATATATATATATATCCATCCATCCATAGTAATTCTGCCCGAAGGCAGGTCCTTCACTGCAATCATAGCATTTTCATGCTATGCTTGCAGCTTTACTAGGGAATTGTAGGTGTGGTAGCTTCCCGTTGCTTTCCACACCGGTGAAGGATGATGATGATAATAAGGATGATGATGATGATGGCCATATGATTTCGGGGACCGTTTGGACCTTAAAGTTTTCTCGACATTAGTCTTACAGGTGAGGAAAATCCCCGATAAAAACCTCACCCAGAAAAACTGCCCCGACCGGGGATCGAATCCGGGCCCGCTGCGTGAGAAGAGAAGGCAGCACGCTACCTTGAGACCACAGCGGTGGACATTATATATATATATATATATATATATATATATTATTTATTTATTTATTTATTTATTTAAAGTAATATATATCCTTACTTAACACAAAAATGTAATAAAGTCAGATAATTAAATACCGGTATAAAATTATTTGATTACGAGATATTTCTTAACCCTCTTCAAGCCTGCTCCCCTTAATTCGATTTCTATCTGTGATGACAGGGAATAAGTATTTATTTAAAAAATGGCCATAATGAGTAAAATAGTTGCTCACTAGGAAGAAGTTGGGATGTAATACTTTCCGAATAATAAAGAAGCTTTTATCTTGGTTCTCGTAAGAACTGTGTACGTTTTCCTTTAAAACTGTTCTTTACTCAAAAATAGCCATTTTAAATATCGTATCCGAGACCAACACTACCAACAAGTAATTTTTATAAGTTAAAAACTAATAGAGTTGTAATATCGTTTGTTGCAAATTTCTATTTGTCCAATGACACCAGGTTGTATTTAACGACATTACTGTTTTTTTCTCTCTTGGCAATGGCGGAATTTTAATCAATTTCTTAGGTTGGAACACCTAGAAGGCGGAGTTATGGTTTCGCGATGATATGACAGATAACAAACGATAAATAAACCTAAATTCCAGACCATGGACAAACCACAAGAATAATTCCCTTTAAGGAAAAATTCCTATGGTCTGACCGGAAATCGAATCCGGAACCTCAAGAACTGTAGTAATAAACGCTGACCACTAGCATAATGACGCTGGCTTAATAAATAAACTTAAATTTTATGGTGACAACAATGAAATAACGTAATTTTAAATTTTGTGGTGACAACAATGCAAATACGTATATCCTCATGTGCATTAGATTTGTATTTTTGTTTTGACGTCTTTCAGAAAGATGGAGCTCCCCCACATTATGGAAGGAAATTATGCTCAGGATTTTTAAACCGTGAAAAAATGGACTCTAACCGGGTTTGAACTTGCGAACCTCGAAACTATAAGTGCACATGTGGAAATTTACTAATTACTATGCAAATGTATTGAGTTTATCTATGATTTGCAACAAACCGTATTCCAATAAATTTGTTGCTTTCTATTTATAATTGAGTTGGTTAAAATGTTCTTACATATCACCTTATAAGGTTCCGTGTTTTCACGACACCGGTTTCAAAGGTCACTTGCCTTCATATTCAGTTAAACCTCCAACTCATTCATAAATTTAAAATACCTCATAGTGTTACTTCTCACTATAATTTGATTAAATTAATTAACGACTCAAATCTCGGAAGTTTAAATGAAGACTGTTCAACTGATGATGAAGGCAAATGGCCTTTGAAACCGGTATCTAGAAAACACAGAACTTTATTAGGTAAGATGTAAAAACATTTTATCCAATTTATTTATAAATTGAATATACCTCATAGTTATACTCCCAACTATAATTTGACTGAATTGTTAGTTTCTTTCTATAAGTTTTTTTTATTGGTGGTGTTGGTCCTGGATTCCTTGTATTATTTATAATCATTATGCTCTAATTAAAAAGTGAGGCATCAATTAAAAGAGTGTGCTTTATTTATTTTTTTTTGGACCAGCGTTTCTGACTACAGATGATGAAGTCTCGGGTTCGATTTCCGGTCAGACCACAGGAATTTTTCCTTAAAGGGAAATATTTCTGTGGTTGTCCACGGTCTGGAATTTATATTAAATTTAGGTTAAGGACTTTCTGGCGCTTCATTATCGTTTCTTATCCATCATATCTTCCGAGTAACGTAACTCCGCTTTCCAGGTGTCCCAACCTAAGAAATGGAATACAATTCCACCAATGCCAGGGGAGAAAGCCAGAAATGTCATAAGTAGGGCAAGGCAATTAATGATTTTGCATCTTTTTCTTATGAAGGTTGAAACATTGCTTGCATATATCAAAATGTATGACATTAAAATACGGATTAAATAAAAGCAATTCGTTAGGGCATTTTTTTTGCATTTTCTTACCTTTTCTATGGGTCATTTGTTGGCAATTTTAGGTCATTTTGAGCATTTTTTACATTTTTCCGGAAGGCTGTGACATTATTCGTAGATCTTATATCAGCTTCTACACCTATTTTTCGAGGAATGTGCTTAATGTTGTAAAAGTTTACTGTGTAATTAGAATGGATTTTCTGCAATACAAGGTACTGTAAAATCTATTTTGAATACTTTTTTTTTTTTAATATTTTGATGTTAAGTTAAATTTTATGTAATTCCATAATCAAGTGAGTACTTAATCTAATAAATAGTATTTTTATTGGTAATTCATAACTTTTTTAAACATAGGTTCAATTCTGGAAATGCGTGCTATTATGCATTGCAGAGACTCTTGATGTACCAACTCCTTTCAAAAAACGTTAAACTGAAAATATATAAAACTATTATTCTACCAGTTATATTATATGGGTGCGAAACATGGACTCTTACTTTAAGAGAGGAAAGGAGATTACAAGTATTTGAGAATAAAGTTCTTAGGAATTTTTTTGGACCAAAGAGAGGTGAACAGAAAAGTGAATGGAGAAGACTACATAACAATGAACTACATGGTCTTTATAGGAAGCCAGATATAATAATAACAGCTAAGTCTCCTAGACTGCGATGGGCAGGAAATGTTGCACGTATGGGGAATGAAAGAGGTGCATGGAAGCTTCTTGTAGGAAAGCCAGAAGGAAAACGCCCAGTTGGTAGACCAAGAACGAGGTGGGAGAAAAACATTAACTATGATTTGAGGAAAGTGGATTATACAGGGAATGATTGGAAAGTATTAGCTCAGGATAGGGATGTATGGAGAGCTTATATCCGCGCGGCCATGAACCTACGGGTTCGATAGTGCCAGTGAGTAAGTAAGTAAATAATTCGTAACTTTTTATTGATCTTTTTTATTTTATTGGTCATTTTTTTTTGTATTTTTAGGTCATAAACGCATTTTTAATTTTGTATTTTTTACCAATTTATAGGTCATTAAATGCCTTGCCCTAATCCTAATCATAAGAGACACCTGGTGAAATTGAACAAAAGAATGGTATTGTTTAAAAGTTAGTAAATAACGTTGGCATTTGTTTTTATCCACTTTTTAGTTAGAGCATCTTCCCTGACCCACATATAAATTGCATTTGTTTACATAAACATTTGTAATTTGTCTTCTTGTTTGACCAACATTGAGATTCGTAATTTACCTTCTGCACAACTGTAATTGGAAGCTAATAACAGCAAATCGAAACGTTGTGAAATGTCAAGTGAATTAAGTTGGCAACGTAAATTCTGTCAGCAGAATGTTTAGCATTTCAAACTTGTGCTTCAACCGTTCCTTGTTTGTGAAGTCCATGGAGGGTTGAGAGGAGTGGAATGCCAGAGATAACTGCGTAGGCACACGCCGCTCAAATCTAACTGCGTGGGCAGATCCAGATACACGCACAAACCGCTCTAATACAACTTAATATACTTAGCACAACAATATACAACTATTTCAATCCTATATTTGATCAGAAACAAAAAAAAATCCAAAACAAAACTTTATTTCATATTATGTTTCTAGTTTTTTTTATAAAGGCCAGAAATGAAAAAAAAAACGCACATAAAATATAAAACGCGGATTTAATAAAACCTGAAACACGTGCCGTACCAACGTACTTTGTTAACATTTTCATTTGGACTTATAAATTCGCATTGTTAAACAATGAGATGTTATTTAAAGTAAAGTAAAGTAATCCCACTACAGGCCTCAGGAGGCCCTTCGGGTAGTAGGAGGTTAAAGCTCCCACTTAACTGGACAATCGGCAATTGATGTCAACCGGGTTGTCAGCCCTGTGTGACGGCCGCCTTTACCACCAGAACAAGCGTCTGGTACTCATTTCCGTTAGAGGCTACGTCGACCCCAGGGCCATAGGCCGCCAGAAGGTTTGGGTCAGTTGAAAAATCCCGACCCCACCGGGACTTGAACCCTCGACTTTCCGGCTTGTAGCGCAGTGCCTTACCCACTACGCTACGGTCTTATTTAATATTACATTTATTACTTCTCACTCAATGACAAATTAAATTTGAAGAGAAAAAGATATGCCTAAATCGGGATTTGAACCCAATATCCCTCGTTCTGTACACCAGTGCTTTAACGATTTAAGCTATTAGGCATCACGATTTAAACATAGATTTTTCTCTTTTACTAAAAATCGATGTTCAAATCGTAATGCCTAATAGCTTAAATCTTTAAAGCACTGTTGTACAGAACCAGATTTAGGCATATATTTTTCTCTTCAGATTTAATGAGATCTTAACAATGAAAACATCGAAAGAAGCCCAACTGACTTGAAAAAGTAATGTTTAAATTCCCAATAAAAGTCTTCTTAAAAAAGAAGCCGCCATTTGCGTTATCGAGCAACGGTTCGTAGCATTTGGCGATCGGGAAATAACAATGTATAAGAGAAAATTTTGCATTTAGATTGGAGTGCTCAGGTAGCTCAGTAGGTAGAGCATTGGCATAGAATGTCAAAGGTCCTGGGTTCAAACCCCAGTCTGAGCGTATATTTTTCTCTTCAAATAGCCTATAATGAAATTAATTTAGTCAAATTTAGATCAATCATGAGAAGAATCAAGTAAGCTTTGAACAAATCCACTAAACTGTAGTTTAAAACAAAATTTTTTCCTACATTTTTAAAGTAAATTGTGTTAAAAATACGAACCGTAGATAAAATGTTGTATACAACACTTAATAAAATTAGCTTTAGTAATATAATATATTGACTTCGTTAATTTTAAAATTAGTTGTCTAGATAACTTTAAAGCATAAATATGTATTACTAATTTCATACGGGGTGATTCATAATTCCTATTAAAAAACTTCTAGGGTTGTAGAGGGCACTTACTAGATACAGTTTTGATACGGAACCCATGTCCGGAAACGTACAATTTCGATGTAAAAATAACTTTGAAGATCGAAACACGTTGAGCTGATATCGTGTATCTTGTGTACCTTCTAGGGGTTGTACTACACCTATCAAGTCGGAGGAAGAGCTTCTTGTACGAATTCTGGCGATAGTAGAAATTGAAGAGAAGGATTCCAAAATCCAACTAAGTCAAAAAAGTACTTTTTTTAGGAGAGTCATAAAACTGAAATAATTTTAATGGTGCTGAATGCCTGAGTAAATTAAAAATTTAAAATCGACATAACTTCGTTGGGTTTGACTTATATTATGTTATTAAACTTGAGTATAAATACATAAAAATGGGAGTTATGAAGAGGAAATAAGAAACAGAAATAATAAAGGAAAATTTGCAATTGCTTGCCTCAATGGAATATTGTGGGATAGAAATATAAGTAATAAAAATAAAATGAATATATATCATACAATTGTTAAAAGCATCATTACTTATGAAGCAGAACTTTGGCCATTAACAACAAAAACAAATAAGTATATTTTGGCAATGGAAATGGATTTTATACGAAGGGCAGCAAGAATTTCAAGAAGAGAAAAAATTAGGAACTCAGTTATAAGGGAGAACATGAAGATTGAAGACAGTATTTTAGATTATATTAAAATTCAGCAATTAAGATTGTACGGACATGTCCAGCGAATGGAAGAGGATCGACAACCAAAATCTGTTTTAGAATGGAAACCTGAGGGAAGACGAGGCAGAGGAAGACCTAAAACCTCCTGGAGTCAGGGAATATGTTTATACATGAAGGAGAAACATCTACAACCAGGAGATTGGATGGACCGACAAAATTGGCTATTAGGAATCGGACTATGTCAAAGACATTAATCAACCGATGATCTATCTATAAACTTGAGTATCATGTATAGGAAAATACACAACGCAGCATAACTAAAAATCACAAAAAAAAAACTTAATTTGTTTTGGAATCCACTTCTTCAATTACTGAGCATATACTTGGTGTTGTGGGGCGTGTGTATAAAAAAAATGCGTCGTAGGTACACTTCGTGCAACGAACAACACGTGGAACCACACTTGTATTACCCGTTTAAGGAGTAAGCGCAGTTGTTGACTGAGGGCACTGCAGTCGTGTTTATGCAGGAATGGAACACGTGACACTGCTATCTATGGAGTGCAGAGGGGAATGGGACGTGGGACGCTGACAGTATACACTGCCTTATATGACGTCACGTGTAGCAACAAACAGAGCTTCATAATTCCTCCGCCTGCAGAGATATTTTGAATGACTATTAGTGCAATCCCTAGAAGTCTCTAATACTTATTCTTAAACACGAGACACACTATATCAGCCCACTGTGTTTCGATCTTCAAACTTATTTTAGATCGAAATTGTACGTTTCCGGACATGGGTTCCTTATCAAAATTTTACTTACTAAGTTCCCTCTACAACTCCCAGAAGTTTGTAGAAGGAATTATGAATCACCCTGTAGAAATCCCTTATGGGAAGGCAGAGTTGTTTCTAACATAATTAAAGGTACGCCATTATCTGAACTTAATGGGAGTATATTTTGAAAAGAGGTTACAAAATAACTCGTAACCCATAAATTATATCTCTATTTAATTCTATTTTGTTAACCTTATTTAATCTCTCACCTTATAGGTAGACTGCCTTTCATTGTCACACGCCTTACAGCGGGAGAGGGAATTTAAAAATGTGGATCTCACACAAAATTTTTTGACCTCACAAGGACATGAAGGTCCTTCCCGAATGAGTGATCAGCTCAACGTAAGGGCTTCCTCCAAGACAATACACACATTTATTTTAAACATGGCGAATATGATTGTGATAGCCATATGATATTCGGGAACTGTTTGGGCTTGAAAGTTCCCTAACATTTATCTTACAGGTAAAGAAAAACTCCGATAAAAACCATCACCCACGGAACTTGTCCCGACCGGTGATCGAACCGGACTCCAGAATATTAGCAAATCTAAGCATGTGTTATTACATAATTCAACGAAAATGGTAAAAATAACACTAATATTTTTTTAAAGTTAATATTAACTCCTTAATGGGTACACACCTATCGATGCAATTGTTTTCGTAATTTTACTAAAGATACAACTAGTATTTTACAAAATGTAACCATATTTTTTTTGAGAAAACTGTCAAGTTTTGACCCTATATTGTGTGGATATATTTTATTCTGTAGGGTCCCCGATTACTGTTAAAAGGACCGCCTCACGTCCTGTACAAATGATTTCATGAAAAAAAGTAGTGTTCCTGCTATCTGAAGGTTAAAAAAAATTGTATTTTAATTTATTTCATTTGTTAGTCAGTTACTGTGTAATTCACCTGTAAAACTCCAAGCGCGACAGGCCAAGAAGGCCCTTGGCCTACCAGCCGGCTGCTGGCCTCACATCCACATGTGTTAAACACAGAGGTAGACGATCATAAGCCAGAGTAGGGGTGACATGTAGTCAGCATGTCGGGTCCCCAGCCGTTATAGCTGGTCTTCTCAACCTGGATTCGCTACTTATTGTAGCTACCCAAAATGCCTCACGATGCTGGGTGGGCACCGGTCCCATACTGGCCGAAATTCCATGAGAAAATTACTTCCCCATGGGGGACTTGAACCAGCGCAAGTCCCGTAGCTCTGGGCCAAGGTTTCTTGCCTTAACCACTCGGCTACGACGCGGGATGTAATTCGCCTGTAGGTTATAAAAAATGTAATATGAAGTAGGGTAACTAAATAAGAGAAATAATTCTTTGATTACGAATTATTTTTTACCTCTCTTTACAACATTCTCCCCTTCAAATATGCATCTTCATTTGCGCCTTATTCAGGATTAGAATGTAGTAGATATAAACAAATGCAAATATTTACTATCTTTTAATAATCAGGAACAACTGAAATTAAAATTTAATTAGAGCATCTATGATGTTATTTGTTTAAAATATTTCTCTTCATTTTCACCCTATTCAAGTGGTGTGTACAGTAGAGATAAACAAATGAAACAATTATTTACTAACTTTTAACAATAAAGAACAACTGAAATCAAACTTTTAGTTAGAACATCTAGGGTTGCATTTGTTTATCGCCACTCTATAGATATCCTGAATAGGGTGTACATTAATTTAACACCACCTCGCGGCCGTTTTCAGAAACAGCTGAACATAAAACTGAAACGACACACCTCCATTCTTCAGCACAACAACTCAAACTAATCGGTTGCCTTGATTATCTCTGTTCGTAGCTCTTGTACTCCAGCTGGTTGCTCTTCTTTCTTCCCGATCCATAGCTTTATTTCTGTTTGTGGAAGAGGAATCTTAATGGGACTGAATTAAATTTATGGAGGCACTTAAATTTGTATTTTCGGATAGTTGATGTTTTGCAGCCGTGTCTAAAACATGGGCGACGGAAGTAGGGTTTTAAGGGGTACTTTGTTAGTTGAAGCAACAGCAGTAGCGGTAATTTCACTCTGGAAATTGTTGTCCGACGGATACGCCCGTATGTGTGGGTGTGAACTCAGCTTTCTGATTACTGCCATCAGACTTGGGTGTGAGTGTTGCTGTGAACCTGGTCTCCTTCTCCGCTGTTTATCTGATTCGCTGGCGTGTAATACTACAAGAAAACAGCACAACAAATAATATTATACATTTTAAATTAAATTACTTAAAAATTTGGCAAATTCTGGAGAATTGAGAGAATTCAAATATCTATCATTACAGGGACTCTTGACTTCCCAACTCCATTCAAAAAACGTTAAACTGAAAATTTATAAAACATTATTCTACCAGTTATGTTATATGGATGCGAAACATGGACTCTTACTTTAACCTTTACACTGCTACGAACGGGTATATCCGTTGGCAAAGAAAATGCTTGCCGTGCTATGGGTGTGTATATCCATTCTCAACTCCAAACGCCTGCTAGTTATATAATACGTATTGCATTGCTTTCAAACTAAGCAGGCATATACTGCCATCTCTTAGGAACCTAAATAAACTTTTTCCATATTTCTCCCTGCATTGAGCAAGGAGGGTTTTAAAGGCTGGAAATATCTCAGCAGTGGAAAGGTTAAGGGAGAAAAGGAGATTACTAATATTTGAGAATAAAGTTCTTAGGAACATTTTTTAACCAAAGAGATGTGAACAGACAGGTGAATGGAGAAGACTACATAACAGTGAACTACATGATCTTTATAGGAAGCCAGATAATAAGAACAGATAAGTATCCTAGAGAGCGATGGGCAGGGCATGTGGCACGAATGGGAATGAAAGACGTGTGTGGAAGCTTCTTGTAGGAAAATCAAAGGGAAAACGCCCAGTTGGTAGACCAAGAATGGGGTGAGAAAATAACATTAACTATCATTTGAGGGAAGTAGATTATACAGGGAATGATTGGAAAACATTAGCTCAGGATGGGGATGTATGGAAAGCTTACGTCCCCGCGGCCATGAACCTATGATTGTTAGGAATCATAATTACAAATACGAATTAGATTTAGGAAGAAATTGAACATAGGCTCGATTCTGCAAACGCGTGCAATTATGCAGTACAGGGACGATCGTGATCCCAAGTAAAATATGTATTACCCGTTTAAGGAGTAAGCGCAGTTGTTGACGGAGGGCACTGCAGTCGTGTTTATGCAGGAATAGACCACGTGACACTGCTATCTATGAGTGCACAGGTGAATGGGACGTGGGACGCTGACAGTATACACTGCGTAGCAACAAACAGAGCTTCGTAATTCTTCCGCCTGCAGAGATATTTTGAATGACTAATAATACTATTATTCTCCCAGGTATATGGATGCTAAACAAGGACTCTTACTTTAAGGGAGGAGGAAATATTAAGAGTATTTAAGAATAAAGTTATTTGGACCAAAGAGAGAAGGAAAATAAATAGGAAATTGGAGAAATCTGTATAATAGTGAGCTACATGATATTTATGGGAAATCAGATGTAGTAAGGACAGTAACGTCTCGTGGACTGTGATGGGCAGGACATGTGGCACGAATGGGGAATAAAAGAGAGATGGAAACTCCTTGTAGGAAAATGAGAGGGATATGGCCTAGTAATTAGACATTGTAATTGATTACTAATTATTTTACAGATAGCGATGTGAGAGTAAGAATTTAAAAAAAGGCAATATATGCCTTTGGGCTGCTAAAAAACTTTATGGATGAGTACTGCTTACACAATAAAAACTAAATAAAGAATTTTTAACAGAAATATCAAATCCATGCACTTATATGGCTGTCAAACCTAGAAAATAACTAAAACTATTACCAATCAATTACAAATTTGCATTAATAGATGTTTGCGATATATGCAGAGTGTTTCTTCGCGAAAGAAAAATGTAGAAATCCTTCAAGAACTTAATGTGTAATCAATACTGGACTACATCTCCATATATCAGCTCAACTGGAAGGAACATGTCTCAAGAATGGCTAGATCCAGGATCCTCAAGGCAATAATGAACTACTGTCCAAATGGGAAACGGTCACTTGGTCGACCTATGAAAAGATGGCACGAAAACCGCTTTCTCAGGCCGTAACAGATCTTCTAGGACTAATACCTGGCAGGATGATGATGATGATGATGATGACAGGGTGTTTCTAAATTAGACCGACAAAGTTTGGGATCAGATAGATAACCATCATTGAAGCATATTTTGTTAAAGAACATATGGCCTGAGATACTTCGTTTCAGTGCTGGAGGGATCTTACAGGAAATGATTCAAGAAAACAGATAAACACTCCTTTGAATCCAAGAGGGTTTTGCCATTACTACTATCGCTTGATTTGTTTACTTCCGGAGCTCAGTAGTATTCCGAACCTATGCACCAAGTTTGTTTACATCCATTGGTACGGTCTGTTGGATAGGTACAGGTGACCCCACAGCCTGGCCGGCACGCTCACCTGATCTGATCTGCCTAGATTTATTTTTGTAGGGCTACATGAAGGCAATGGTTTATGAAACCCATAGTGACTCGGAAGAAGATCTTGTAGCACGCATTGCCAGTCAGCGCAACAGCTGGCATCTTTGGAAGGGTACGACAAAGTATGGCACATTGATGAACTGTTAGTCTGGATCCATCCTGACAATGCAACACTCGAATGAATATGTTTTAATTAAATACGTTTTGTTTCTGCTTGTCTGTAAAGTATTTGGATTAAAAAGTATTCCCACTGCAGGCTTCAGGAGACCCTTGGGGTAGTGGGAGGTTAAGGCTCCCACTTTTTCTGGACAATCGGCACTTGATGTCAGTCCTGCGCGACGGCCGCCTTTACCCCAGAACAAGCGTCTGGTACTCATTTCCGTTAGAGGCTGAGTCGACCCCAGGGCCATAGTGCCGCCAGAAGGTTTGGGTCAGTTTAAAAATCCTGACCCCACAGGGACTTGAACCCTCGACCTTCCGGCTTGTAGTTTCTAAAAATTATTACTGTCAGGTTTAGGCAAGGACTTAAGAACTCAGTCATTTTTTTCTGTTTTCCCTTTTTTAAAAGGAATTTCAATTCAGGTTGATATTCAGCTGTCAATTCAGCGATAGAATTCCTTTATTTTGTCTTTGGATTTCTTGATGAAACGTACAGTTAATTCATTAACATTGAAACAGCGTGATACGGATGCAAACGACTCGCCAACACGTAAATGGTCAAACATTTCTTCTTCTTCTTCTTCTTCCTTCCCAGGATTAGGTCAATGCGACCTGTTCCGGTCTCAAGTCCATCGTTTCCGTGACCGTCCCAAAGATCTTTTTCCATGTGGTTTGTAGGCGTTGATCTTTTTGGGTAATATTGTATTGTCCATTCTGTCTAAATGTTCTTTCCATTGGTATTTGTGCTCGTCTAGTTTATCGAGTATTGAAACACTATTTCCTTTCCGTTTCGAAACCATTATATTTCTTTTTTACTCGACATTATAAATTGGTAACAAAGCAGAAGAGACACGTGTTACTCAATCAAAATTATTGTAACGAATGACAAGTTCAAACAATGTAACAACGATCGTGGCGAGGGCGGCATTTATTAACGGACATAGCAGCACGTGAATTACGGCGGCGGTAGCTTTTAGCAACGAAGTTTAGGTTTAGTGACTATAAGGCTTCTTTTATTTTGATATTAATTTGTCCATTTGGTTTGAATCGCTCCTTGTAAAAGCCGCCTTGACACGTGCCTGCAGTAAAAAAAGGTGCCGATGGTTTATAAATGATACTAATTATTCTAATATACCGACTGGATCCGCGAATAAAGAATTTTTTAGCCGCGAATACAGAAACTGTGTCAAAATATTTTAACCCGCGAATAATGAAAACGCGAATAAGGAGCTTTTACTGTATTAAATACAGTGTCTCACTGACGCCACTTCCTGATCACATCACGACATCTGTAGGAAATAAAGCGCAAATAAATCAGATTGGTAATAGAACCCCAAATGGCCGACTAAGGCTTCAGTCAAAGGGGCGCAAAGCCAAGGAGGAAGGAAATTAAAATTTTACCAAACTGATACAGAAATAGACATATCAACAACATAACAGCGTTTAATGATAATTCAAGATGGTAATAAAATTACACAAAGCAAGATAGGAGAGGCCTTAATCCTAAACTTAACCTAATGAGGTGAATACGATAATGATGGCCAGATTATGTTCGCGGATCGTTTGGGCCTTAAAGTTCTCTGACATTTGCCTGATAGGTAAGGAAAATCGCCGAAAAATGTCACCAGACAGAGGATCAAACTCGGGCTCATTGCGTAACAAGGCAGCACGCTATCTACAGACCACAGCGGCATATTATTATTATTATTATTATTATCACTATTATTATTATTATTATTATCATCATCATCGTCCTTTCAAGTATTAGGCCCAGTGGCCCGTTACGGTCACCCGCCATCTCCGAAAAGGTCGACCCACAGATCTTCTGCCTCGAGGAATTATTATTATTATTATTATTATTATTATTATTTTATTATTATTATTATTATCATCATCATCTTATTACGATCATCATCGCTATTATTATTATTAATTATTATTATTATTATTATTATTATCACTATTATTATTATTATCATCATCGTCCTTTCAAGTATTAGGCCCGTGGGCCGTTACGGTCACCCGCCATCTCCGGAAAGGTCGACCCACAGATCTTCTGCCTCGAGGAATTATTATTATTATTATTATTATTATTATATTACTGTTATTATCATAATTACCATTATCACCAATATCATTATGATTATCATCACTCATTACTATTAACTATTATTATTATTATTATTATTATTATTATTATTATTATTATTATTATTATTATATCACCACTCATTACTTCTTCTTCTTCCTTCCAAGTATTAGGCCAAGGCTTGTTACGATTCTATACAAAATTTTCCCTCCAGCGTTCCATAGGACGGCCCAGAGATCTTCGTCCTCTTGGTATATAATTATAAACAGATTTGGGGATCCGATTTGAACTCATTCTTTCAAGATGGTGTTTCCAATTTAGTTCACCCATTAAGTTACTATTAATTATTATTATTACTATTACTATTATTATTATTATTATTATTATTAATATTATTATTATTAACTGTTATCTCACAGTAAATTTACAAAAAACAGAATATCTGTCAATAAATAGCAATGAAAGAGAACATTTAATATTGGAGAAGGGATTCAAATAAATCAAGTGAAACAAACTAAATATTTGGGAATAATTATGGATAACATTGAAGGTATAGGCAAAGAGAACATAAAACATAGAATTGAATTGAGTAGCAAAATATCATCGTTAAATTCCATATGGTGGGATAACATATTTGGAAAGACACAAAAAATATATTGGTAAAACATTGGTGGAATCTTTTGCAATGTACGGAAGTGAGATATGGACAATCAATAAGTACTACAAGAATAGACTAATAGCTCTAGAAATGTATTATTTACGAAGAAGTGCCAGAAAGTCTAAATTAGAACATGTCACAAATAAGGAAATTAGAAACATAATGGAAGCAGAAGAAAGCATAATTGAAAGAATTAAGGAGAAGGAATTAAAGTGGTTAGGACATGTTTTAAGAATGGAAGATGAGCGATAAGACCAAGGTTAACATGGAAGGAAAACATGAAGACAGTAATGCAAGCTAGAGGACTAAGCATCGAAGATGCCCAAGACCGTAGGCTTTAGAGGCACGGGAAGACGGCAGCAGCTGTAAAAACCCGAAGATAGATAGATTAAGTATTATTATTAATAATATCATCATTATTATCACCAATATCGTTATTATGATTTATTATTAACTATTAGTATTATCATCATCATCAATATTAAGGATCTGCTGGCCCGATGTGGATTGAGGACCATAGTTTTAAAACTTGTGGATTATTTTAATCAACTGTAGGTAAGTAAACAATGCAGTGATAATGTATTTTTAAGAAACATGAGTGAAAATAAGAGCGAGGCAAGTGAATTAGTAATTTTGTTTCCGTTACGAGAACTTGAAGAGGCAACTGAGCTAAGTTCATGTCAGCTTCCTGCGAGACCGGAAACTGTACTTCGTGCCGTGCTTGGTAGCGTGCGCCTCAGTCAAAATCTCATGTCGAGCACGCAATATGGCATTACGCAAACTTTAGCTTTCAACATTCAGCTGTGTACAGTACATCCAGACATTCAGTATTAAAGCTAATCCCTCTATATCTGCAAATTGCAAATGGGTTGGTCATGTGTTAAGGAGAGAGAATGATAACATCATAAGTAATGCCACGAGTGATTTCCAAATTATCTAGAGAATTGGAAATCAAGAGTGGCATTTGTTAGGACTATTTAACGAATAAAATTAGGCTATTTACTCAAAAATCATTATTTAAATATAGTTACTTTAAAATATTTATTTATTTAATGTAAACGGCGATGTTTGAAAACAAATGAGAAACGTTATGTTTCGTTTCTCCATCCACTGCAACAAGATCATATAATGTTATATATTGCCATCTGGCGTGGGAAACTTGAAATATCATCGCAATATTATAAGAATGCATCCTAGCGGAGAAAAAATTAAACACATCACACTGTATATTATAACCAAAATTATAAGTTATTAATTCATTTTTTAGTAAACTCGGTAAAAGCATTATTTAAAAACACAATTATTGAACACACAATTGTCAAATTTGTATTTCGTCTATAACTTAATTTGAAGCACAGCCAAATCCTGTTTCTGCCATTTTGAACATTCAAATATGGCGGCTTTACTGTTGACTCAGTCACAGCAAAATAATGGTCAGACCTGTTCAGAATATTAAAAAGGAGGATCTTTCTTTAATATGGTAATTATAACACTGATAAATACTTCGTGAAACACGACTCTGATTGGTTGTAAAACAGAAATGATTGAAACATGATTGGTCATTGACTCCCATTTGGGGCATGAGTTAAATAGTCACAAAAATGACACTGATTGGAACCCTCAAGGATTGAGAAGGCGAAGAGGAAGACCTAGAGCAACACGGAGTAATACCATCAGGGATGAAGCTGAACAGGCAGGGATGAGTTGGAATGAAATTAAGGCATTGGCAAACAACAGAATGCCTTGGCTAGGTTTTATAGAGGCCCTATGCTTCCCAGAGGAGTAACATGGACTACTATTATTACTATATATCCATATCAGGTGTAATGCTAGGTTCAGGGATCAGATGAGATGAAGCCCGTATTATTTAATATGGGTTATATGCAAGGATGTTGCTGATCGGACCTGTCGCACGATCGAAAGGGCAGAATAATTAAAATGGAAGAAATGGATGTTATCCGTGTAGAGAAATGGTGGAATGATGTGTCTTCCAGGGGAAACGGAAAATCCCACGAGGATCTTCAAATGACACTCATATACAAGGCTAAAATTCAGTACAATTACTATTTTTATTATTTATTTAAAATACGAATTTTACTTAAAAATGTTTTTTTTTTAATTTAATTTAAATTTATTTATATGAATTTTTATATTTGTATGAATAAAACATTAATTTAATTTGAATTTTATTGATATTCTTGGCATTATCATTTTTCCCCTGAAAATCCACAATTTATGGGTTTTCGTGTTAAAAGGGAACATGTACAAAATTTAAATTGAAGCCTAGAGTGGGATTAAGTGCGCTCATTTTTTTAGCCTATGAGTTATGAGCAAGTTGAGGGATGTTTCATGGTATACATATAATAGAGGGTGTAAATGAAATTAAGCCGCGCAAATTTAACTGCTTACCGGAGGAGTCTTTTAATCAAGTATTTTTGATATTAGGGAGAAGGGTAGGCAATGGTCTACGAGGAAAAATGACCGAGTTATAGGGAATCAAAGTAATCGACATTTGATATTGATAATTAACAGGAAAGCAAAGTATGAGAGAAAATGATACTAGAATAACTTCAGAACTTAATATTAATTCCGAAATCCTGATGGCTAATCATTCATCAACAATATTTATGAAATATTGGGTTATCAAATTCCATAAAATGTCGAAATTAGCAGATGATTGCACGCCACTGCACTGGTTACAGTAGAATCGGTACTATGAGAGCCTTAGCTCAGAGTGAAACAAGCATAATCTATGTAGTTAAAGTGTGGCTTAATGGTTAAAGCGATGGATTTGAGATTCGAACACTGATACTTTTTTTTTCTGAATTATTCAAGTGTATTGTTTCTTATTTCCCAATAACAATATATATACCCTGTGTACATACAATGTACCTCTTCATATTATTACTCTTATGATCACTGCACTATAATTTATCAATGTACATATTGTCCTCCTTCGGCGAGTTTAGCGCTCAAAGGAACGTGGCGTGGGGATAGATACTGGATGACAACACCAGCCAGGAAGGAATATTTGTGAATGAATAATACTTCACTTCGACTCGGCTGTAGGAACAAAATAAACTACCTGCAAAAGTAGTAAACCGAATGGCAAATGGTCGGAGGAGGACAATAAGTACTGTACAGTACAATTGCACATTTTATTTACGAAACCTATTGTACTCTACAGTATGTGCATTATTATTAAACCTTTCAAACGATTCTAAACAATACGTTTTGTAACTCATGTACTGAGCCAACATTCCAATACTGCATTCTATAAAATAATTAATAAACAATTAAACCAGAAGTAAATCTACGTACGTAAAACTGATTTTCAGTACGTACACATTAAAGGAAGAATAAAAGAGTACACATACTGTATGCAGTTTCGAACTTGATGCATCAATCTTACATTTGCGTCGGTAGTATGACTACAATAACCACTGAGCTAAAGGCGCATGCATGTAGCCAGTTATAACCTCTGTATCATGTTATTTCCATTTTAATCTGAAATAATCAGTGGCGTGTCAACCATTTCACAAATTGAATCATAACTTGGACATTCTTATTCGTAGACCCTTACTTCATTGTGTCAAATTGCTTATATAATACCCCTTTACATGCAGTTAAATTTGTATGGTATAATTCATTTACACCCTGTATATATTAATTACAGAAGATGAGAAAATGTATCTTAATATAGATATGCCACAGACAAATCTAAATTATTTAAAAATGCATGTTTAATTAGCGCTTGCTTTAACGTATCTAAAAATACATGGGCATAAATACAAGGTTACTACAAATGTTCTCCCCGATTTAATATAATTTGTCCGCATGTATGAGATGGTGATGTAAAAAAACAATAGAAAGTAGAACTCACTGAGTTTTGTTTAAAAACGGCGGGAGTAGCGAAATATGAATCAGAACAATAACCGAGAATGAGAAAACTACTAATTTGTAACAATGACTATGCCTCGTCGAGTGCGCTGCAAGCTGGAACCGATTTGGCTCCTTGGGAGGTAATTCCTTATTGACAACCATTACGGTTTTTTTTTCACGTGTCTTATGCGATTTGGAGGTGTTGAATTTGTCCAGTGTAGACGTGGGTTTAAGAGAAATGAGGAATGCACAAACTTAGAGCAGGGCATCGTAAACTGCATTTCCGACGAGCCAAGAGTCGGAAGACCGACAACCAGAATGTCATGCTACTCTAGATGAACACAACACACATTTCAATTTTATAGGTCATCATCGGGTAAATTGCTCTCAAAATAAAAGTTTATTCAACTGAGACATAAATATAAACCATCCATGGGATGTATTGACGTAGACTTTCACGGCCGGAGTTCTTATGATGATCTTGAAGAAGATTTTCGGGCTCAAGACAACCTTTGAGAATGCCAGACGCAGTCTCTGGCGAAACGTCGGGGTACTACAAGCCTCACGATCACGGGCCCGCAGCCCAAAAGTCTTCTTCAAGATCATCACTTCCATGGGATATTTAACCCAGCCAGCATAGGCTGTGTAGGATCACATAAAGGTAGGGGAGAACAGGCTGTAGGCCGAGCAATGCTTGTTAACAAGTATGATTAGTACTTGGGTATTCGATAAGTAATGGCAACACTTCTACAACATCACAGAACATTTATTTAAGTTACTTTTCACATTATTAACTTTATTTATAGTATCTTGCCAAGTCAACTATACGTTATATTATTTTTAATCTGTTCATCTTACCTCAATATTAATGTTGATTTGTTCTTGAACATGTTTCAAAACAATTCTGTTTTATCGTCAGCTTGTCCAGACTGGTTTGATTTATGTTGCACAACCTGGATGTCGATGTCAGCTCCATTCTGTGGTTGGCCAAAGAACCTCCAAACAAGGTCACGCTCCGTCGGTATTTCAAAATTCATAACTCTGTTTTTGTTCCTCTGAATATAGATTTTTTTCCCAAATAGTCAACTCTTTTGTATTTTCTAACTGTTTTAATAATTTAGTGTTGTCAACCGCTGTGGTCTCGGGGTAGCGTGCTGCCTTGTTACGCAGCGGGCCCGGGTTCGATCCCCGATCGGGGCAGTTTTTCTGGGTGAGGTTTTTATCGGGGTTTTTCCTCATCTGTAAGACAAATGTCAGGAAAACTTTAAGGCCCAAACGGTCCCCGAAATCATATGGCCATCGCAATCATCATCATTCATATCCATCTTAGGTTAAGCTTACGATTAGGGACTCTCCTGGCGCACCATTATCATCACCACCCATCATATCATCGGGGAAACGTAACCCCGCCTTCCAGGCGCCCCAACCTCAGAAGTGGGTTACAAGTACGCCATGCCAGGAGAGAAACCAGGAATGTTGAAAGACAAACCTGGGGCAATTGAAAAAAAAAAAAAAATTGTGTCTGAATTTATATTATGTTTTTCAGACCAAACATGAGCAGCAACTGCAGATTTTTCTATTTCCCCATTTTTAATATTTCTTATGTGTTCTTTGGTTCTAATTTTTAGGTTTCTTTTTCTTTTTCATATATATATATATATATATATATATATATATATATAATATATCTTTTCACAGCCCATGCATTCAATTATATACGCTGCCAATTCTTAGAAAGACGACGCACTTCATATGCAGCACACCATTTCTGGATATCTCTCATCTGATTGATCTAGAGCTTTCTGGATATCAGCACTTGATTGTAATCGAATGCCTCATAGAGGTTCTTTGATCTTTGTGAATAAGTTATAGTCACAAGGGCTCCTGTCTGGTAAATTTGGTGGATGTTCGAGGACTTCTCAATTCCACCTTCTAAACAAATTCTACTAAACATCTTTTTAGAGCGGTATTACGTATTAAATGTGAGAAACAGTGAATGTATTCACAAAATATTTCCATTTCGAGACTTAGAATATTACAGATTTATACAAGAAAGACAGCTCAACAACATACTACAAGATTACAATGGTCACCACTAGGATCGCTGATATACGACACTGTCGTCATTACTTATCAAAACCCTAGTATTTGCTTACTTATCATAGTGTTATAAAATATTTTTTTGGATTGACTCTACAGAGTGATTCAGAAATATGGCTATACGTTTGATCGCATTTTGTGACTAAAATATTATTATTAAAGGAAATGCGATGTTATCATTGGAAAGGGAATCCTTCAAATTACAACAATAGAACAAAACAAAACAAATCACTGCTCATGTGCAGCTTGGCGGGTTGATTTTTGTGGGCTAGCGTCGAACGCCTCCACAATTCTCTTTGTTGTTTCTGCATCCGTGCTAATGCGAGACCTTCCAGGAGGTTTGATTTTTTGCATCCTTCCCGTTTCCAGCAGCCGTTTTCTCCACTTCCCCACAGTCGACGGCTGCAATGCTACGTTAAACTCACGTCTTGCCTGTCTTACGGCCTCACGATCATTAGCATACGTTATTGCCCATGCAGCAATTGTAATTTGCTGTTGCATATTCAACGCCATTTTGACTAATGATGTAAGTTCTACACTGTTTTATTTTATTCCATTGTTGTAATTTGAATAATTGCCTTTCCAACGGTAATTTCATATTTCCTGTAATGGTAATATTTTCATCACACAACGCGATCAAACGTATAGCCATATTTATGATTCACCCCGTAGTTGAGTTAAATCTACGGGGTATATGCGTCTTTTGTAATCAGACTTTTTTATGCCAGTTCACAACCGATTTCATTCAAGTCTCCCTTCCAATGAACGAGCTGTATTTGTCTAGAGAAGTGGAGCAGTGCAGTGGTACAACTGTGTATTTATAGGAACAAAAACCACACGTGAAAAACAAAGTGTTGTAGTGTGTACTAAGAGCTTGGTTGTGGAGATTAAGCAACATTAACACACGTGAATTAATGTGTTTATAAGCTTCAACTACCGTGTTCAAACTCAGGGTGTAAGTGAAAAGTAGGCTGACCAGATTTCTCAAACCCCAGACACTTTGTTTATACAGGGGTACTAAGAACAGTAAACAATTCAAAGTCCTGTAACTAGGGCCGGATTTATATGTTCCAAATATGTATGGAATTATTCTTGAATAGTTCCAAAATATGCTAATAAAATATGCATATATTATTGATATATTTATTGAATAAACACGTTGTACATAAAATACTTAGTTTCGCTATTTCACATTTACTACGTGATAATACAATTGACCAATTAAAATGTACGGAAGGACGTGTTTCAAATAATCATGAGACCTTATTCCATAATATTCATCACCTCCCTAGCATTTGTTTTTATCAGCTGCCTAGCACTTTTTTTCAACATTAAAGCCTTCTGTAAACGTCCTTATAGTTCAATGAAGATTGTGTGGTTGGCGCAACAGTTAACAAGAAGTACGAACTCTTCATAATACACTACTGCCATCTAGTGTAATAATTGTAAAGATATAACACATTTTTAATGAAGTTTAGTATTTTAGTAAGTAAATTGATGTTTTATTGTTTTCCAGTAATTTTTATTATACTTTTTTTATAATTTCATATTTTCGTGAAATATCTATTGTACTGTAAGCCTGTTTTCCTTTTACAGAGATTTAGGCGCTCTCCCCCTACAGGGAAGGATTTGAACCATACTATTTTAGTTACACTTGTTTTCGTATAGATGTCATTTTGAGTGATCCGTGGTCAACGTTCCGCCTCATACTGACATCTAGGAAACCAAGGTAGTACTAGAACGGGAATATTCGGTAAATTTTGCTTAGATGCCTTTTCATTCAGGCTTAAGGATTTTTTACGAGCCTGAAAATCTTCAGACTCGGGACCCACGGGTTAAAGTCCCTCCCGGAGGACTTGCCCGGTCCTAAAAATCCATCGACCCCGGCCGGGTTTGAACCCGCGACCCTCGGGACCAGAGGCAAGGAGCATAACCACTAGTCCACCGCGGCCAACTATTTTCGTGAAATGCTTAATTATTGCTTTTAATACAGGCTTTCAACTTTACAGCAGTGTATCCTCTCTTTTTGCAGGAAACGTAACAATTATTTTTTATGGAACGGCTTGTCAGCCCTTCGCCAACCCCCGCATTTGGGGGACCTAACCAGAGCCCCATTTGCCGGTTTTCGGGATTCCTGTTGGGCCTTCTCGGCTACCGTAGCGGTCACGGGGAAACTAGTCCCCACCCAATAGGCTATTCCGTACTTCCCGTTGCCTAACCTCGAGACCACGGTCTACAGCCCGGAAATCTTCTTCAAGATCGTCACTGGACAAAACGTACAATAAGACGAAGTATGTAAACGCCCAGTTGGTAGACCAAGAATGAAGTGGGAGAACAACATTAACTATGATTTGAGGGAAGTAGAATTATACAGGTAATGATTGGAAAGCATTAGCTCAGGATAGGGATGTATGGAGAGCTTATGTCCGCGCGGGCCATGAACCTACGGGTTCGATAGTGCCAGTGAGTAAGTAAGTAAGTAAGTATGTAAACCGGTCTTTATAGACTTCTGCCCCAATTAAAGTCTGGGAACACCGTTACATTTATGTGAAAATTGGGACATCTGGTCAGCCTAATGAAAGGTAAAAAGGTAAAATTCAAACTTAGGGTAAAGTTACATTTGCTGACGTGATTCAAATGTCGGGTTTATTATCTTTATACTCACACAATGTCACTGTCCGAAGGGAAGGCCCGATGTATTCCGCCACTATCCTTCCTCTTCCCGTGGAACTGAGGACAAAAAGAAAGAAAGGAAAAAACGGGGAACGAGGAGACAAAAAAAATCAAATAATTGAAGCTAATAGAAATCAATAAATAAACAATATTCACTATACTAAGAAATATTATAATTAAAAAAAGTAATTAACATAGTAAATTGGAGGCAGGAAGAGGACTCGGGGATTGATCTGTTAGTTGGACGAATGCAGCACCTTACCAGCACGTCCAGTTTCTGGTATTTTAATGACTTACCCGGCCGTTGTCGAAATCTCTGCCTCCACCTATAGTAAGCCTTGCTTTGGCTTTCATAGCGTCCGATAACGGTATCTGCACAAAGGAAAAAATAATAAACTTTTACTTAAAACATTTCTTAAAAATCATTATATAAGCACTCTGATAAAATAGATAATAAAATTTCGTTCAAGTAAATAGTAGTAGTAGTAGTAGTAGTAGTAGGACTTTATTAGACAAAAAGTAAGATATTTACAGTATTATTTACAAATATGAGTCGTACGTGCTGTTGCGACAAGAGTCGCTCTCTCTGTCGGTAATAGCAGACACCTGCCGTCTGTCATTACGCTAATTGATGTAGTTCATCTGACTGCCGCTTGTAGGCACCTGAATACAGTATCGCTGAGTTTATGTTGGTAGCATTTGGTTATACTGTTGCCAACTTCTGTGTATTGTTCAGGTCTGCAGATGACTACAACACTCTTTCTCAGTGTTAGCCGGGCCATCGTGGGCGATGGTATCGTTTTGATTATTGGAGGTTGACTACCTCACTCAGTTTGTGCCAGTCCGTCGAGGGCGACGGTCCTGTTATAGTTAAGAGGTTTAGGAACACCTCATTGTGTGTGTTTCGAGCTCGTGTTAGGAGCTCGTTGTGCGTGTTAGGCATCGCAGTGTGCGGTGGACACAATCACGTGGTTATTGAGGACCACGTGCTAATTGATCCGAAGTTGATAATCTTCGAGGCCCCTCTAGTCCTAGGAACGGACTTTGATTAAACATTGATTCTATTTATTGTATCCACGTCAAGGTTAGCTCAGAAATAAACTTGATATTTTTATGATTACATGTGTTTGTAACAACTAAATTTCCCTTTTATAAAATCCAGCACTACCAGAGGAATATTAGGCAAAGAAATCAAAATTGGACCGTGTTGGCAACAACACGTGCAGTAAGCCGTACGTGCTGTTGACAGTCCGTTACAATAAAGTAATAATTGGTACTAGTGTAAAGAAAAATAAACAACAGAAAGCAATAACATTACAATTACATAAAGAAAACACAATAATAATATTACAATTAAATAATAACACAATAGCATTATACACTAAAAGAAACATTAATATTACAATTGCATAAAGAAAACACAATAATATTACAATTAAATAATAACACAATAGCATTATACTCTAATTAATTTATATATGATTGTTAATAATTAATGGTATTGCATTTTGATAACATATATTTATTCATGAATGAGTGTTGTCCTTATTTTCCGCGTTTTGTCCAGGAATAGTTGTTTAGAAGACTAGTTACAAAAGTAGAGATTTAGTACCGAGATTTTCAAGTTAGAACATGACCGAAGGCAGTGTTCTAGGAGGAACGAGTTACTAAACTTCATTTTGTAACGTGTTTGTCTACAATACTTTATCTACGTTCAGAGTATTTTAGTATATGCTGTATATTTAATATATTTAATGAAATGTATTTGTTGCGGAAACGATATGTTTAGAGAAAGATTAATGTGGGCTTTGGGGAAAAATAAGACACGATGAATCAAGAAACGTTGTTGTGTATATTCCTGCACTTTTGGGCGCTAGTTTCATTTGTGAATGGGTTAACCTTTACAACTGCTACGACCGGGTTATATCCGTTGGCAAAGAAAATGCTTGCCGTGCTATGGGTGTGAATATCCATTCTCAACTCCAAACGCCTGCTAGTTATATAATACGTATTGCATTGCTTTCAAACTAAGCAGGCATATACTGCCATCTCTTAGGAACCTAAATAAACTTTTTCCATATTTCTCCCTGCATTGAGCAAGGAGGTTTTTAAAGGCTGGAAATATCTCAGCAGTGAAAAGGTTAAAGTAAAAATGAGGAAGAAGGTGATTTTCACGGTTCATTAGGAAACATTTTAAAAGCAGTCCAAGATTCAACTATTAATATACTTCGAGTAAAGTAAAGAAAATGAACAGAATTAAATCAACCGGATTCCCTTATTGGATATGATCAAATTTACAATGTTATTAAAGCACCGTTGAGGTTATGTAATTATATATCTAATATATAAAAAACTGGAACAGTTCCAATTAAAACGCAGAAGATGAAACATTGTTTTCGAAAGGTCTCCATATTAAAATAACTTGAAGAAGTTTAATAATTTAGTTGATGACGACTAATTTACCAGGTAAAAATTATATAATTAACGACCCAAACCTTCTGGCGGCACTATGGCCCTGGGGTCGACTCAGCTTCTAACGGAGGTGAGTAGCAGACGCTTATTCTGGGGGAAAAGATGGCCGTTACGCAGGGCTGACAACCCGGCTGACATCAAGTGCCGATTGTCCAGAAAAGTGGGAGCCTTAACCTCCTACTACCCCAAGGGCCTCCTGAGGCCTGTAGAGGGATACCTTTACCTTTATTACATAACCTCAACGGTGCTTTAATATGAATTTCAGAAGTTTTGATTGCTGTACCATATCGATCGTACATTGTTGAATCGATATCCTTGTAAAAAATTAATTTGAGAAGATATCTCTCATTACGAACAAAAAGAGGAATTTTTATCGACAAGAAGAAGCAATTTTATCAACAAGAAGAGGCAAAATTATCGGTTAAAATTGTATCCAGTATTTTTGATAGATCTATAAAACATTCAAATAGTTAACTATGATGGATGACTAGAGATATGTGATTTCTGCCTCGCTGTGATGAACGTGTTGGTATATAACATTTAGGCCCATGCCTCCACCCCTTGGGATACCTCGGTCATAAAGACCATACTCCCAAGTCCCAGTATCTTCTCCTCCTATCTATTTCGCGTCCACATTCAAGAGTTCTGGGCCTAAAACCAACACCTCTAGGGAGAAGGTATTGGAGTTGCAACTTCGGGAATTGCTGAGCTACATAGTACGTCAGGTCGCTCATTCCTGTTATATTTCATTATAAACAACTAACGTTAACTGTGTGGGCAATGTTTATTAGTTCAGACTACAGCAGGTCGTGACACCAATCAGCCATAAAATGGCGGCAAGTACGTATTTATTGTTTTATATTGTTTCAAGATAAGTTCCGTTCATTTCAAATGCAGTGATTTGTTTCGTATAATGTATATTAGCACTACCTTTTGGATATATTTTTGTATATACATTGTACATAGTTTACATAAAGGGCAGTGGCTTTACTTCCCATATCTAGGCCCATGCCACCACCCCTTGGGATACCTCGGTCATAATGACCATACTCCCAAGTCCCAGACTTGTCCTCCCTATCTATTTCGCGTCCAGATTCAAGAGTTCTCGGCCTAAAACCAACACCTTTAGGTAGAAGGTGTTGGAGTCGCAACTTTGGGAATTGCTGAGCTACATAGTACGTCAGGTCGCTCATTCCACGGGCTCCTTGAGCCTAGCCGGGAGGACTGCTGTCGCAGATAAACCGACCGTTCCCCTGTTCTACCTCCAGGGACGTATCCTGCAGCCGTTGTGAGATCGGCTGGGGCTTGAGTCCACAAGCCCCACAGTGTGAGACTTTAGTACATCCAGGTGCTCATCTCCTGGTGACCCCACAGTTTGTCGACGAAATATAAGTTTGTTGAAAAGTAGCAGTGTTATTGTAACTTACCTTGGCTCGAGAGGCCTCTGTATGTGATTTGTAGCAGAACTCGAGGAGCGCCACTCCCATGGCGAGGATGAGGCCGCCGATCAGGATGTAGAAGATCCCCGCCACGTTACTCAGAGACAGCTCGTTCCGAGAAGCGTCCTGCAGAAAATTATAAACATTACCTCTATGCAAAAAAACATCATTCTACACATTTAAAAGTTTTATTAATTTTTTAAAAAATATACAACAGTTAAGTCTCGTAGACTGCGATGGGCAGGACATGTTGCACGTATGGGGAATGAAAGACTTGCATGGAAGCTTCTTGTAGGAAAGCCAGAGGGAAAACGCCTAGTTGGTAGACCAAGAATGAGGTGGGAGAATAACATTAACTATGATTTGAAGGAAGTAGATTATACAGGGAATGATTGGAAACCATTAGCTCAGGATAGGGATGTAGCTTATGCCCGCGCGGCCATGAACCTACGGGTTCGATAGTGCCGGTGAGTAGTAAGTAAGTATATTTACTCTATGTAGGCTCAATCATTACTTTTGTAGTTTCCTTTCAGGAATTATGAAGGAATGAAACTACTGAGGTTCTTCTCATGAAACGATTTTTCAATTTTTTTCCCACATCTTCACCGATCCTATCTAGTAGTCACCGAAAATGACCGTGATAGTATATATATATATATATATATATATATATTAAAAATGGTCAGCATATCTCAATATACTACCTCACCTCCGTTGTCATTGTTTTTTTTTTTGCAACACCCTATATATATCCATCCATAGTAATTCTGCCCGAGGGCACGACTTTCACTGCAATCATATCATTTTCATGCTATGCTTTGCAACTTTACTAGGGAAGTGTAGGTGTGGTAGCTTCCCGTTGCTTTCCACACCGGTGAAGAAGGATGATGATGATGATGGCCGGATGATTTTCGGAGTCCGTTGGGTCCTAAGCTTCCTAATATTTGCCTTACAGGTGAGGAAAAACCCCCAAAAAAAACTCACCCAGGAGTCTGTCCCGACCGGGAATCGAACCCGGGCCCGCTGCGTGACAAGGCAGCAGCACGCTACCTCGAGACCACAGCGGTGAGCGCACACACACATACACACACACACACACACACACATATATATATATGTGTGTGTGTGTGTGTGTGTGTGTGTGTGTGTGTGTGTGTGTGTATGCACGCGCGTTGACATTGAAACATTAGGATATAAACAGACGTATATCTGCGGAAATTATCTGTCTTCAGAGGACTCCAGGATGCACACTACTAGATCACAAAACAATTAATACATCTAAGAAGAATTACACGTGGAATCTTTAGAAAACAAAATTTTTGATTACAAGTCAAGATGGATGCAACATGTTCATCAAATGGAAGATAACAGGATACCCAAACAAATGTTAAGCTATCAACCTGCAGGAAGAAAACCAGGAGCCCACTCAATAGACTTTTGGATGGTATATCTATTGATGCCGAAACAGGTCAAGAAATGTCCTAAATTCGTGAACGGACTCTGATTATGGTGATTATATATATATAATGTAGTACTAGTAGTAGTAGTAGTAGTAGTAGGACTTTATTAGACAAAAATTAAAGATATTTACAATATTATTTACAAATATGGATCGCACGGGCAGTAAGCCGTACGTGCTGTTGACAGTCCGTTACAATAAAGTAATAATTGGTACTAGTGTAAAGAAAAAACAAAAAAGAAAACAATAACATTACAAAAAACACAATAATACAATATCATTATACATTAATTAAGTTATGTATAATTATTAAGAATTAATGGTATTGCATTTTGATAACATATATTTATTCATGAATGAGTGTTGTTCTTATTTTCCGCGTTTTGTCCAGAAATTTACCCAAGTTTATCCAATTTTCTGGATTTACCAATAACTCGTAGCATGCCAATCTTTCCCGATTTGAATTTAGAAATCTTTCCGGTAATAACTGACGTCTCCAATATTCTAAATCGTCACATTTTCCTAATATATGTATCTCATCTTCAAAGTTCCCGCACATTGGACATATTCGCATATCGTGATCGTCGCTAATTTTTAGAAATTTCCATGCCCCTAGCCTAAACCAATATGTTAACAGCACTAGCGGCCGCAAGTTTCATTTCATTGAAACCATACTTGGCATGTAGCAATTAAGATCGAGTTTGTTAACCACCATTAAGGGTCAATTTCACCAACAGAGGTAACTGTATTAAGCTATGCATTATACACGGGGGAAACTGGCATAATACAGTTACCTCTGTTGGTGAAATTGACTCTAAGTGTAGGAGTTCACCTGAAACGAGAATTTAAAAATCGTTCTATCGTTCGCAATTTTCGATGTTTTGTAACTAAACTCAGTATAGGCGTATGTTATTACAATAAATGTTTTCTTTTCAATTAACTAACTTAATAGCTTGACTCCTTCGAAATTCGGTAACATTAGTTGACAGGGTTACATGGATTAGCTTACGTCCGCGAAGCTATGAACGTCCGTGTTCGACAGTACAAGTAGGTTAATATTATAGGCCCAATAATAATAATAATAATAATATATAGTGAAAAAGAATGCAAAATTATAAGAAAAGTTTTAGGTCAAAAAGTCATAGGTGAAGTATTTAGACTCAGAAGTAAAAAGGAAATAAAAATATATATATAGGCATTCATAATGATATTAGAAAACGAAGGTTTAAAATTTTATGGCCATATTAAACGAATGAACTCAAATAGGCTTAGAAAACAGATAATGGAATTCTACAAAAACAGAAGTAAAGCTCCATTGGATACTATGAAGTGGATTGATTAAGTCAAAAAGGACTTAAAATTGGCAGGAATTACTAAAGAAGATATCCCAAACAGAGATATATTTAGAATTAAGGTGAATAAGTGGCAAGTTGACCAAGAGGACAAACTGAAGAAAAAACTGGAACAACTTGGACAGATGATAGAAAACAAGCTCATAGCAAAAGAATGAAAGAAATTTGGGCTCAAAGGAAACGCCTCTAAGTGCTTTGTGTAGTCCTACATGGGCTCATCCGCAATCAAAAAAAATAATAACAATAACATGGTACTGACATGTCCAGCGAATGGAAAAGGATTGGCTACCAAAATGTGTTTTGAAATGGAAACCTAAGGGTAGACGAGGCAGAGGAAGATCTAAAACTTCCTGGAGTCAGGAAATATATTTATACATGAAGGAGAAACATCTACAAACAGGAGATTGAATGGACGAACAAAATTGGCTATTAGGAATCGGACGATGTCAAAGACATTAATCAACCGATGATCTATATATCTAATAATAATAATAATAATAATAATAATAATAATAATAATAATAATAAAAATAAATAATAACAAACACTGAGATGAGATTTTTAAGAAATATAGCAGGATATAGGCCTACTATGCTGGAGGGGCACGCCGTAGCGTAGTGGTTAAGGCACTTAGCTACAAGCCGGAGGGTCGAGGGTTCAAGTCCCGTTGGGGTCAGGATTTTTAAACTGACCCAAACCCTCTGGCGGCACTATGGCCCTGGGGTCGACTCAGCCTCTAACGGAAATGAGTACCAGACGCTTGTTCTGGGGGTAAAGGCGGCCGTCACGCAGGGCTGACAACCCGGCTGACATAAAGTGTCGATTGTCTAGAAAAAGTGGGAGCCTTAACCTCCTACTACCCCAAGGGCCTTCGGGCCTGTTGTGGGATCACTTTACTTTCCGTAGCGTAGTGGTTAAGGCACTGCGCTGCAAGCCGGAAGGTCGAGGGTTCAAGTCCCGGTGGGGTCAGGATTTTTAAACTGACCCAAACCTTCTGGCGGCACTATGGCCCTGGGGTCGACTCAGCCTCTAACTGAAATGAGTACCAGACGCTTATTCTGGGGTAAAGGCGGCCGTCACGCAGGGCTGACAACCCGGCTGACATCAAGTGCCGATTGTCAAGAAAAAGTGGGAACCTTAACCTCCTACTACCCCAAGGGCCTCCTGAGGCCTGTAGTGGGATCACTTTACTTTATACTATGCTGGATAAAAAAAAGAAATTAATATATAAGAAAGGAACTAAATACATTCAAAACTTAAAGATGAAATAATTACATATAGGAACGCCTGGAAAGAACATGTTGATAGAATGCCAGAAGAAAGATTTCCAAAATTATTGCTGAATTATAAACCACAGAGAAGATGGTGTCTGAACAACTTTAACAATTCTAGCTTTCATGAAACCGGAACGATCCATCCACAGGCTTAATACCTATGATGAAGAAAAAGAGTAACAGACAATGAAGAAGATTATATATCTGATGTATTCGTACGATATTTGTTAACCCATTCGCCTCAAAAGACGAGATAGTCTCGCCGGCAGTTAAATGGCCTTAAACTCAGAACACGAGGTACACTCGCTTAACTCTGTTGTTACATATTTTGCAATATTTTGTACATCCCGTAGCAGGGTATATCTTGTTAACATTTATGAATAGTAGAGGAATGTGTTTTTTGCCATCGCCCTTATCGTGATCTCAAGTACCGTTATCTTTTGTTTGTTTTGAATGTCTGAAACTAAAATATAATTTACGATAACTTAAATCCGGTTTGTGGGGAATAAGTTAACTAGGTACAGTATGAACGAGGTATAGAATGCAGAGCAAGTTATTTTAAGTGAATGTAAATATTGAGTTTGCTTGAGAGAAATCATAGCTTGAAACACGAAAGTGCTCCTCGCTGCAGTTATCAGAAACCGCAAGACGTCAAATGTCGTAATGAATTTGGAAAATAAATGACAGTGACTGACGTTTCATTTATTTGAGCAAAAACCTTTCCTCTGCCCATCGCGGTGCTTTTTTTTTTCTTTATCATGTTATCATGTACGAAAACTACAAACTATGTGCAGTTCTCCTTTGTGACATCCATCTACGTCATATCTCGTAACCATCTGAAATTATTTTGTTCTTTTAGATTTATTTAAAATAAGTTACTTAAAATGTAAATTGCTCTAAAAAACTATTTATTCGTTGCCATTTTCTGATACACAGCTACTGATTTCTTTACTTACTTACTTACTTACTCACTGGCACTATCGAACCCGAAGGTTCATGACCGCGCGGACATAAGCTCTCCATACATCCCTACCCTGAGCTAATGCTTTCCAATCATTCCCTGTATAATCTACTTCCCTCAAATCATAGTTAATGTTGTTCTCCCACCTTATTCTTGGTCTACCAACTGGGCGTTTTCCCTCTGGCTTTCCTACAAGAAGCTTCCATGCACGTCTTTCATTCCCCATACGCGCAACATGTCCTGTCCATTGCAGTCTACGAGACTTAACTGTTCTTATTATATCTGGCTTCCTATAAAGACCATGTAGTTCATTGTTATGTAGTCTTCTCCATTCACATGTCTGTTCATCTCTCTTTGGTCCAAACATTTTCCTAAGTACTTTATTCTCAAATACTCGTAATCTCCTTTCCTCCCTTAAAGTAAGAGTCCATGTTTCACACCCATATAATATAACTGGTAGAATAATAGTTTTATACATTTTCAGCTTAACGTTTTTTGAAAGGAGTTGGGACATCAAAAGTCTCTGCAATGCATAATAGCACGCATTTCCAGAATTGAGCCTATGTTTAATTTCTTTTTGCATCTCATTCCTATTTGTGATTATTGCTCCTAGGTATATGAATTCAGCCACTTCCTCAAAATTTCTCTCATTTGTCATTAGCTGTCCATTTCCATTATATACTGAATTTCTACGTGTGACCATATATTTAGTTTTACTGATATTTACTGATTTATTTACTTTTATTTGTATTGTTTTTAAACTGATTGGAGTTTAGACCGTAAGGTGTTCTCTTCCCTCTTCTTCCACTTCACAACCAGGTTAAATTATACATAAAATAACAATTAATTAAATTATCTACATGTTGATTTAAAAATACAAAGTTGGCATAAGCCGTACAATGAAGAGTTGACAAAGAAAGAACAAAAATATTAATAATAATGTTTAATAATAATAATAATAATATCCCAATCCACAGTTAATTCCGCCCGAGGGCAGGTCTTTTATAAACAGCAATCATAGCATTTTCATGCTATGCTTTGCAGCTTTACTTATGGAATGTAGGTGTGTAAGCTTGCCGTTGCTTTCCACCCAGGTGAAGGGATGATGATGATAATGAAGACGGATGATTCATGATGATTATTGCCATATGATTTCGGGGACCGTTTGGGCCTTAAATTTTTTCCTGATATTTGTTTTACAGGTGAGGAAAAATCCCGATAAAAATCTCACCCAGAAAAACTGCCCCGACCGGGGATCGAACCCGGGCATGCTGCGTGACAAGGCAGCACGCTACCTCGAGACCACAGCGGTGGACTCATAATAATAATAATAATAATAATAATAATAATAATAATAATAATAATATTTTGAGGAGATGGCTGATTCAAATACCTAGGAACAATAATCACAAATAGGAATGAGATGCACAAGGAAATTAAACATAGGCTCAATTCTGGAAATGCGGGCTATTATGCATTTCAGAGACTCTTGATGTCCCAACTCCTTTAAAAAAACGTTAAAATGAAAATATACAAAATTATTATTCTACCAGTTATACAGGGTGGACCGCTCGAATGGACCTAATTTCAATTGCTTGTTACTGGCAAACGGTTGAAGATAGAAACTTAAAACAATGTTCATATTACAGAAAAACTCACCAAGTTTTGATATCCAGATCACCACATCTCTATATGAGCCCCAGCAGTCACTGTGACGATATCAAAGCGATGAACAATTTCTTGCCAAGTACGTTGGAGTATGTCTTCTGGAATGTTCTCAATAGCCCTCTATGATGCGCTCACGAAGATCACGAAGGTCTTTGACATGGGGTGGTGTAAACTTTATCTTTGACATAGCCCAGAGAAAGAAATCCAGTGGTGTTAAATCGGGAGATCTCGGGGGCCACGCGATTGGTCCTCCCCTACCAATCCAACGGCCAGGGAAATGTTGTCCAAAGTCGTACGAACTTCATTGGACCAGTGGGGAGGAGCACCATCTTGCTGGAAAACGATGTTAGGCTGCAGTTGTTCAATTTGTGGAAAGAAGAACTGCTCCAGCATGCAAGATATGTGGTACCACGAACAGTTTTTTCTCGGCGAAGAAAAACGGTCCAATGACCTTATTATGTGACAAACTGCACCAAACATTCATCTTCGGACTATCACGAACATGCTCTTGAATAGCGTGAGGATTCTCCGATCCCCAGATCCGCACATTATGCCGGTTTACCTTGCCTGACAAATGGAAAGTGGCTTCGTCCGAGAAGAAAATCTTGGTCATGAAGTCAGGATCAGCGCCGAGACGGTCCAGCATCGTATTGGCGAATTCCACTCGTTCGGCATGTCATTCTCGGCTCCAGAGGTTGCACTAACTGCACTTTATATGCGTGCAGTTTTGAGGCGTTTGTGGACAATCCGTTGTAATGTCGATTTTGGTATTTGAAGTTCCCGCGAAGCTCTTCTTAATGACTTCCGGGGGCTT
Organism: Diploptera punctata; assembly: GCA_030220185.1. NCBI lineage: Eukaryota > Metazoa > Arthropoda > Insecta > Blattodea > Blaberidae > Diploptera > Diploptera punctata. The sequence continues at coordinate 1,416,681 of JASPKZ010009378.1, read as the reverse complement.
CGCTCAAATGCGGCTTTGAACATTTGCTACCATTTCATCGGATGCTCTGCGACCACCACCATGCTTCTTCAACACAGATCCTGTAGCTAATAATGTATCACGCCACTTCTTTATGCTTCTAGCAGTTGGAGCATCACGGTTAAACACACGCCGGAACTCCCTTTGAACTCTAATGATTGATTTAAACTCCGCATACCACAAAACAGCTTGCGCTTTCATCTGCGGAGTCGCCATTTTCACAAACAATTAAATCTAAGAACGAGAAACGTATCTTTGTGCCATCTACCGACAGGATTCGAAACTTGGTGAGTTTTTCTGTACTATGAACGTTGTTTTAAGTTCTATCTTCAAACCGTTTGCCAGTAACAAGCAATTGAAATTAGGTCCATTCGAGCGGTCCACCCTGTATTATACGGATGCGAAACATGGACTCTTACTTTTAAGGGAGGAAAAGAGATTACAAGTGTTTGAGAATAAAGTTCTTACGAACAATTTTGGACCAAAGAGAGATGAACAGGCAGGTGAATGGAGAAGACTACATAACAGTGAATTACATGGTCTCATAGACTGCGATGGGTAGGACATGCGGCACGAATGGGGAATGAAAGACGTGCATGGATGCTTCTTGTAGGTAAACCGGAGCGAAAACGCCCAGTTCGTTGACTAAGAATGAGGTGGGAGAATTAAATTGACAATGAGTTGAGGGAAGTAGCTTATACAGGGAATGATTGTAAAACATTAGCTCACGATAGGGATGTATGGAGAGTTTATGTCCGCGCGGCCATGAACCTACGGGTTCGATAGTGCCAGTGAGTGAGAGTTAGTTAGTTAATAATAATAATAATAATAATAATAATAATAATAATAATAACCTCTAATTTGAATACGTAATTGGCTAGGGTATTATATATTATGGATTATTATATTATGGATGCGAAACATGGACTCTAACTTTAAGGGAGGAACGAATATTACGAGTATTTGAGAATAAAGTAATAAAAGAAGTATTTCAGCCAAAAGAGATGAACAGACAGGAATGGAGAAGGAGAAAATATATAATAGTGTGCTACATGGTCTTTATAGGAAGCCAGATATAATAATAACAATTAAGTCTCGTAGACTGCGATGGGTAGGACATTTAGCACGAATGGGGAATGAAAGGGGGCATGGAAGCTTCTTGAAGGAAAACCAGAAGGAAAACGCCCAGTTGGTAGACAAAGAATGTGATGGGAGAATAACATTAACTATGATTTGAGGGAAGTAGATTATACAGGTAATGATTGGAAACATTAGCTCAGAATAGGGGTGTATGGAGAGCTTATGGGGTGTTCAGCTCAGCGTGTAACAGTGCTTAAACCTGCGCGATTTTCATGGCTAAAGTCTTCTAAACAACATTTTTTTTTATTTGATTCGTAGAATTGCAGTGACTGAGAATACAATCAGGATTAATTACCAGAGTGTGTGGAGAAAGAGACAAATATTTACAAGAGCACTGTAATGAAGAAATGTAGCACAAGAGCATCATTAGTTTGTCGAGAGGCAGTGGAAGGGGGGGGGGGAATGACAGATTCACAAGCATCAATCTTGTGCCACCACTAAACGCTTCCTGATTACACACAGCTACCAACCTTAAGTCCTTCACAGTAACTTACGTCATAACAGGTAGCTGCAATCTCTCTGATATTTAATCTCTAACGAACCAACATGTCAAAATCTATCTATCTATCTTCGGGTTTTTACAGCTGCTGCCGTCTTCCCGTGCCATACCTCCAAAGCCTACGGTCTTGGGCATCTTCGATGCTTAGCCCTCTAGCTTGCATTACTGTCTTCATGTTTTCCTTCCATGTTAACCTTGGTCTCCCTCTTTTCTTCTTTCTGTTCGGATGCCATTCATATAGTTGCTTCGGCCATCGCTCATCTTCCATTCTTAAGACATGTCCTAACCACTTTAACCCTTAAATTGGCAAAACACAAATTTCTTCTGTTAGTTATTTGAATGTGGCGGACCGCAGTGAAAACGGAATCTTGTACAACTGTTATTATTAGGTATATTGTATAATTAGACACATATTTAAGTGGTTTATTTTTGTTCGTTTTCTTCTGATTTATTTAAAATATTAAATTAATTGAACCAACTGATGTATCCAAAAGAATACATTACGAATTTAAGGGTTAATTCCTTCTCCTCAATTCTTTCAATTATGCTTTCTTCTGCTTCCATTATGTTTCTAATTTCCTTATTTGTGACATGTTCTAATCTAGATTTCCTGGCACTTCTCCGTAAATAATCCATTTCTAGAGCTATTAGTCTATTCTTGTAGTACTTATTGATTGTCCATACCTCACTTCCATACACTGCAACAGATTCCACCAATGTTTTACCAATATTCTAACAATAATACTAACTAACTAACTCACTGGCACATCGAACCCATAGGTTCATGGTCATGCAGACATAAGCTCTCCATACTCCTCTATCCTGAGCTAAAGTTTTCAAACCACACCCTGTATAATCTGCTTCCCTCAAATCATGATTAATGTCAGTCTCCGATTACATTCTTGGTGTATTAACTGGGCGCTTTCCCTCTTGTTTTCCTACAAGAAGTTTCTAGCATCTATTTTAGCCACATATCATGCCCGTCATAGTCTACGAGATTTAATTATTATTATTATAGCTGTTTTCCTATAAAGATCATGTAGCTCACTGTTATGCAGTACTCTCCATTCACCTGTTGTTCATTTCTCTTTGATCCAAAAAAATTTCCTAAGAACTTTATTCTCAAATACTCGTAATCTTTTTTTGCATTTATATAACTGAGAGTAAGCTAGTTTTTTTTTTTTTTTTTTTTTTTTCAGTTTCACGTTTTTGAGTAAAGTTGGGACAAGAGACCCTGTAATGTATAATAATAATAATATTTTTTAGAATTGAGCCATATTTAACTTATCTGCGAAGCTCATTCCTAAGAAATTGGGACTGGAAGTAAATATCAATAAAATTAAATATATGTTCACACACAAAGTAAAGTAAGTGATCCCACAACAGGCCTCAGGAGGCCCTTGGGGTAGTAGAAGGTTAAGGCTCCCACTTTTTCTAGACAATCGGCACTTTTATGTCAGCCGGGTGTCAGCCCGGCGTGACGGCCGCCTTTACCCCAGAACAAGCGTCTGGTACTCATTTCCGTTAGGGGCTGAGTCGACCCCAGGGCCATAGTGCCGCCAGAGTGTTTGGGTCAGTTTAAAAATCCTGACCCCAACGGGACTTGAACCCTCGACCCTCCGGCTTGTAGCTCAGTGCCTTAACCACTACGCTACGGCGTGCCCCCTATGTAATTTATTTCTGTGTTTTTGCTTCAAGGTCCATGTTTCCGCACCATATAATAAAATACTCTTCACAATTGTGTTATATATTAATAATGTATTATTATTATTATTATTATTATTATTATTATTATTATTATTATTATTATTATTATTATTATTATTATATTTTGATACCAACAGATTGCCTAGGAAAAGTCTGAACTATCAACCAAGAGGAGGAAAAAGAGATCGGGGGCGCCCACGAAAGAAGTGGACACAGCAGCTATAATACTGGAGCCGGAACGAAGCAAAGAGGTTTAATCCATGCAAGAAGAAGAAGAAGAAGAAGAAGAAGAAGAAGAAGAAAGAAGAAGAAGAATGTTAAGAATAATATATTATTATTATTATTATTATTATTATTATTATTATTATTATTATTATATTATTTATTATTATTATAAACTGATTTTCTTACATGTATGTCACATCTTGTCTAGATATAATATATTATATATATATATATATATATATATATATATTGTGTAATCAAAAGTTTGTACTACTACTGGCCGATAGCGAGGAGATACTAAAGGCCAACACGCACACACTATTGAGTAACACTAAGAAATTAGGACTGGAAGTAAATATCATTAAAACTAAATATATGGTCACACGTAGAAATACATTATATAATGGAAATGGACAGCTAATGACAAATGAGGGAAATTTTGAGGAAGTGGCTGAATTCAAATACCTAGGAACAATAATCACAAATAGGAATGAGATGCACAAAGAAATTAAACATAGGCTCAATTCTGGAAATGCATGCTATTATGCATTGCAGAGACTTTTGATGTCCCAACTCCTTTCAAAAACGTTAAGCTGAAAATATATAAAACTATTGTTCTACCAGTTATATTATATGGGTGCGAAACATGGACTCTTACTTTAAGGGAGGAAAGGAGATTACGAGTATTTGAGAATAAAGTTCTTAGGAAAATTTTTGGACCAAAGAGAGATGAACAGACAGGTGAATGGAGAAGACTACATAACAATGAACTACATGGTCTTTATAGGAAGCCAGATATAATAAGAACAGTTAAGTCTCGTAGACTGCGATGGGCAGGACATGTTGCACGTATGGGGAATGAAAGACGTGCATGGAAGCTTCTTGTAGGAAAGCCAGAAGGAAAACGCCCAGTTGGTAGACCAAAAATGAGGTGGGAGAACAACATTAACTATGATTTGAGGGAAGTAGATTATACAGGGAATGATTGGAAAGTATTAGCTCAGGATAGGGATGTATGGAGAGCTTATGTCCGTGCGGCCATGAACCTACGGGTTCGATAGTGCCAGTGAGTAAGTAAGTAAGTAATCAAAAGTTTTTTAAGAAAATTCAATGATTTTTTAATAACATGATTACGAAACGGTAAATAAGTTGAGATGAGACCTGACAATGAAATTCTAAAACAACATTTCCCTCTACGAATGAAAAAGACTAGGGAAACTCTTCAATGAAGTCGATCGGAACGTAGGTTTGAACACAGGACTTTCGGATCACGAATCCCAAACGCTATTGCTGGTTTTATTTTTTAAGAACATTTAAGAATATATTTATAGCATAACATAAAGAATTGATTTTAAAGGCAGTAGGAATGGTTTCAGATCAGGTGGTGCTTGTAACCTGGCGACAAAAGATTACGCCAGGGATTTGGGCAGAGGATGAGGGCGTGACACTGCAGTGGACGCATTCACTGACGGCGTAAAAAGAAATTGCAACCGCAGAACAAATCTATCCTGTGTAGGAACCAAACCAATGTTTCCCACCTCTTCTCTACCACAAACTGTTCTAGTTCTTTTCTGCAACATAGATTCAAGGACACACTTGCAATATAATACATTATAGACAGAGCTATTATGTATTACAGGGACTCTTTTCGAACCAACTACTCTCAAAAAATGTTAAACTGAAAGTATATAAAATCTTTTTTTTTTCTTTTTTTTTTTTTAATTTACAACTTTCCTCATTAGAGGATTGCCTCAAGGACAAATTACTTTTCGAAACTGATGAAATACATTTTGTAAATACATTTTAAAAATTCAAATTGTAATTGAAACATACATACGATAAAGTAGAAATGTTGTAAAGATGGTTTCTTAAAATTGAAATTGATCCTCTAATGGCAGCGATGGCAATTTTAGAAAGATACACTCTGTCCAAATCTAAGAAATTCCAAAATTTAGCTAAGACTCCTGGTATAAAACCTCTTGCTCCGATAATCAATCCTGTGACAGTTATACTATCTAATTGGTATTTATCATAAGTAATGCCAAGAGTGATTTCCAAATTATCGATAAATTCACGACTCATGAAGTGAGGAGTGAATTTATTTAGAGAATTTCGAAATAAAGAATGACATTTGTTAGGACTATTCAACGAATAAAATTAAGCTGTTTACTCATAAATCATTATTTAAATATATTTATATTAAAATATGTATTTATTTAATGTAAACGGCGATGTTTGAAAACAAATGAGAAACGATTGGTACGCTTCAATTACTTATTTTGTTCATCACTGCAACCAGATCATGTTATGTATTGCCAAAGGAACGCAATATTGTAAGAATGCACTCTAGTGGAGAAAAAATGAAACATATCAAACTGTATATTAATTCATTTCTGATGTCCAATGATGTAAATATGACAATTATATTTTTCTGGAATGTTATTTCCTGGGAAAAAATACATTTAAGAAAGTGAAAACAGTGGTTTCTTTTTTTGGTGGTATAATCAATTGCTACAAATATTTTATATTAACTCCCGCATGCGCTATGTGTTGACATTCATGCACTATATATACAATCTGGTAGCCGTATTTCTTAGAGAATCAGTCACTGCAAAATAATGCTATGACCTGTTCAGAATGTTAAAAAGGAGGTGCTTTCTTTATTATGATAAACTTTAGTTGGTAAATTCTAGGCGAAACACGATTGTGATTGGTTGTAAATAAAAAATCATTGAAACGTGATTGGTCATGACTCCCATTTGGGGCATGAGTTAAATAGTCTTTGTAATAGTCTATTGTTGGCTCATATATGGCTTTCTTTTCACAGTCAATTTCCTCAGGTTGGCCACTATGAGTCTCAAAACGATTTGTGGGATCTAATGTCATACCAATTTTAGAAGATGGTCTAAATGCAAAAATATCTATTCGTCTGTTACTTCCATTAGTGGCCACACCATGAACTTCCTCATAAACTGTGTATCCATAATCTCTAAGGCTTCTGCCATCATGTTTCGAATAGTGTGGTGCCGAATGTTGTTCAGTGATTCTCCAAACTGACAGTCCCCAAGGACGTGTGCAAGGGATTCGTGCTCTCTGCGACAACATCTCAGTGATTCTCCAAACGGACAAGCCCCAAGGACGAGTGCAAGGGTTTCGTGCTCTCTGCGACGTCTACAGAGGTTGTCGTCCCTAGACCTGCCCGGCAAAGAACTCACCGCCGATACATTGGCTTGCATTTTAATTTCCTCTCTCCATTCGGAACAAGTCAATCCATGCGTGTTTCTTTGACCACTTAACTTATGCCCCCAATGACCAATCACGTTTAAATGAATTTTGTTTTACAACCAATCACAGTCGTGTTTCATCTCGATAATTATCCAATTTTTATTACGAAAATAAATAAAACTCCTCCTTTTTAATATTCTGAACAGGTCAGAGCATTATTTTGCAGTGACTGAATCTCTAACAAATACGTTGAATATAGCAAATAATGAACAAATTCCTTCTACCTACACATTTGATAATTGTGTGTTCAATAATTGTGTTTTTTTAAATACTGATTTTACTGAGTTGTTTCCGAAAAAAACATTAATAACCTATAATGTTGGTTACAATATAAAGTTCGTTGTGGTTCATTTTTTTTCCACTAGAGTGCCTTCTTACAATACTGCGATCCTACTTTGCAATAAAGTAAGAGTCCATGTTTTGCATCCATAAAATATAACTGGTAGAATAATAGTTTTATATATTTTCAGTTTAACGTTTTTTGAAAGGAGTTGGGACATCAAGAGTCTCTGCAATGCACAATAGCACGCATTTCCAGAATTGAGCATAAGTTTAATTTCTTTGTGCATCTCATTCCTATTTGTGATTATTGTTCCTAGGTATTTGAATTCAGCCACTTCCTCAAAATATCCCTCATTTGTCATTAGCTGTCCATTTTCATTATATAATGTATTTCTAATTGTGACCATATATTTAGTTTTATTGATATTTACTTCCAGTCCTAATTTATGCAACTAGTAAAAGTAATTGTGAAGAAGGTATTCGGGATAAATAGAATATCTTGCTGACGTTAGCAATACGGACACACTGTGCACAAGTCAGCGGAGAGTAACTATTGCATTTGTATCGCAGACAATAGAGCAGCTTGCAACAGCAAATAGAATGCGTTCACAAATTCAGCAATACTCTAACCACATACCGTCACTACAGACTGTCTTCTACAATTCTTTTCAATTTACTCAATGCCATACACAATTACAGTAATCATTAGGTATATTGTCAACAACAGACATGTTAACTGGAGCTTTATGGAACAAGATTATTTGTAAAGAAACTAAAACAAATATACAGTGGTTAAAAAAACTAAAAAAAACGCTTAATTAGAAAACCGAACTAAAAAATTAAAAATAATTTTAATTTCCAACACGCATGGGATAAAATTAAAGTGGCCAACAAAAAAAATCATCTCCAACACATCATCATCATCATAGTACATTCACGAATTTAGGCCATTTGTTGACCTGTTTCGGCCTCAAGAGAAACACCATCCAGAAGTCTTTTGAGTGGACGTCCTGGTAAACTGTGGGTCGTCATATTTCAATTCCTTCTGGCTTTTTTCGTGTTGAGACTTGAAAGTAGTTTTGAAGTACCTTAGGACAGGTTACTGGCCCGACGCTAAGTAGTCCAGTGGTAGGGCTGCTACCTTTTAGTCTCTGGACAGACATTAGGATACCGCATTTACTCAGTACCTGATGGAACGGTTATACCGCCGTGACTCGGTCCTCAGAGCCTCGTTTGTGAAAACAGGTTGTACCACGAGAAGGTGAGGATGAGAATTGGGTAGGAGAGGTTATACACACGTCACTACCCCTTACAAACCTATATCACAGACGTAGATGATCAACAGCCAGTGTAGGGGTGACATGTGGTTAGCATGTCGAGTCCCCCAGCCGTTATAGCTGGTTCCTCAACCTGGAGCCGCTACTTATTGTAGCTACCCAATTGCCTCACGATGCTGGGTGGGCACCGGTCCCATACTGGCCGAAATACCATGAGAAAATTTCTTCCCCCATGGAGACTCGAACCAGCGCAAGTCCCGTAGCTCTGCGCCAAGGCTTCCTACCTTAACCGCTTGGCTACGGCGCGGGATTCTCCAACACATCTAGAATAAAACTAGAGTTATCTGTATTGTAAGCCTATGTTTTCCCTTTACAGAGATTTAGGCGCTCTCCCCCTACATGGAAGAATTTGAACCATACTAATTTAGTTACACTTGTTTTCGTATAGATGTCATTTGAGTGGTCCGTGGTCAGCGTTCCGCCTCGTACTGACATCTAGGAAACCAAGGTAGTACTAGGACGGGAAAATTCGGTAAATTTTGCTTAGAGGCCTTTTCATTCAGGCTTAAGGATTTTATATGAGCCTGAAAATCTTCAGACTCGGGACCCACGGCTTAAAGTCCCTCCCGGAGGACTTGCTCCTTGGATTTTTCCGTCCTAAAAAATCCATCGACCCCGGCCGGGTTTGAACCCGCGAGCCTCGGGACCAGAGGCAAGGTGCATAACCACTAGTCCACCGCGGCCGATAGATAACCGAACTAAAAAATGAAAAATAAGTTTAATTTCCAACACGCTTGGGATAAAATAAAAGTGGTAAAAAAAAACATCTCCAACACATCTAGAATAAAACTAGAGTTATCTACAAAAAAAGTTACCATCAAAAGCGTGTGGTGCTCTATACCAATTAATATATTTGATCCATCCATATTAATTCTGCCCGAAGGCAGGTCCTTCACTGCATTCATAGTATTTCCATGCTATGCTTGCAGCTTTACTAGGGATTTGTGTAGGTGTGGTAGCTTTCCGTTGCTTTCCACACCGGTGAAGGATGATGATGATGATGATAATGATAAGGATGATGATGATGATGATGATAATAATGACCATATGATTTCGGGGACCGTTTGGGCCTTAAAGTTTTCCTGACATTTGTCTTACAGCTGAGGTAAAACCCTGATAAAAACCTCACCCAGAAAAATTGCCCCGACCGGGGATCGAACCCGGGCCCGCTGCGTGACAAGACAGCCCGCTACCTCGAGACCACAGCGGTGGACATCAATTAATATATTTGATAATAAACAGATATTGGTAAATGTAAAGTGTCTAAGAAGAAAACTTAAAAGCCATAAAAAGCACCCCACTGTACAGAGGTGGACACGTTTTACATTAATATACAAAAATAGTTACATTGCCAAGCTACATGAGCCATGAAATTAAATGTTATAAAAGTAGAGTCATTATTCTATGAGGAAAACGTGAGTATACAGTGCCCTGCCCCTTCCACTATCAGACCCGTAGGTTCATGGCCGCACTAATATAACCTCTTCATATCCCTATCCTGAGCTAATACTTTCCCATCTTCCCCTGTATAATCTACTTCCCTCAAATCATGGTGAATGTTAATCTCCCACCTCATTACTGGCCTGCGTACTCAACGCTTTCCCTCTGGTTTTACTGCAAGAAGTCTCCCTGCCCCTCTTTCATTCCCCATTCGAGCCACATGTCCTGTTCATTGCAGTATACGAGAGGTTAACTCTTCTTATTTTATGTGGTTTCCCATTACACTGGTCAACATGATTTTTGTCTCATGAATACCAATAGTTGTACTTAATGCAGTTTTTTATCATGTTTTCAAATATGTATTCGGAATTTCTCCATCACACACAGTTTTTTTATTTCAATTTCAATTAATGGATTTAAATAATTATTTTTTTAATAAATGTTTTTTTCGTCCATTTGTCCATTGTAAAATAAAACCAAATGAGCTAACTCAAATGGTTTCAGCTATGGAAAAGAGATATCAAGGCAAATGGAATCATAATATGCTGGCCGATTATTGTTGGTGCATCAAGAGAGATGCTCCACAGGCGAAATATAGCAGAAAATCGTCATTTCTTACTTTCTAGGTGAGTCCGAATGTTCTAATGTTGTGTAGTTACGAATGTAGAAAATATTAAAGTGTTTGAAATTATAAATACCTGTCTCTCGAAAACTTTGCGTGATGGAGGAAAACCGATATGATATTTGAATTCAGGAGAAAAAATACTATCAGAATCACATATTTTTCTGAGATAAAAAAAAAGTTTATTTTTTGTTGCTCAGTGTTATTCCCCTTAACCCATTCGCCTTAAAAGACGAGATAGTCTCGCTTAACTCTACTGTTAAATATTTTGTAACTTTTTTTTTACATCCCTTAGCATGGTAATCTTTTGTTAACATTTATGAACAGTAGAGGAATGTGTCTTTGCCTTTACCCTTATTGTAATCTCAAGTACCGTTATATTTTGTTTGTTTTGAATGTTTGAAAATTGACAATATAATTTACGGTAACGTAAATCCGGTTTCTGGAGAAATGCATGGAGCATTTAAACCTGAAGTGAATGTATTAAACATCTAAATATATCGTTAAAATCTCGCTTTCAAACCTTGTAATATATATATATAACTCTTGTTGGATAATAAGACAACTTACTTGTTTATCGCTGTGTTTACATTCCGTTCTATCGTACCACCACCGGTTCTTTAACTTGGTAAGTTCTCCATTTTCAATAAGTTTGAGCACCGCCAGGTTGATTTTGTCCCTGTAAATTACAAAACACATACTTTTATAACTTAATCACTAGCATTGTTTGGTGTTTTTTACAGGCCTACTAGATGTTAAGATTACAAGAGATAATGTCATTTATCTTACTCTTTACATGTGAAATAAAAAAAAAAGACAGAAGTCTAACTTCTCATTACACTATGTTGCAATCTTAACTTTAAGCAAATTAAAATCGTAGCCTGCCGGTAATGAATCATCCAATTTCCTCGAAAACAAGGGATCTCGTATTGAACAATAACCTAGTAAAGTAAAGTAATCCCAATATAGGCCTCAGGAGGCCCTTGGGGTAGTAGGAGGTTAGGGCTCCCACTTTTTCTAGACAATCGGCACTTGTTGTCAGCCCTGCGTAACGGCCGCCTTTACCCCAGAACAAGCGTTTGGTACTCATTTCAATTAGATGCTGAGTCGATCCCAGGGCCATAGTAACCTAGACGGCCTGGATTTAAACCAACACCTTACTCCACAGTGAAACGCAACATAAAGTTGATTTAAAAAAAGTTTGAATGACTATTTAACTCATGCCCCAAATGGGAGTCAATGATCAATCACGTTTCAATGAATTTTGTTTTACAACCAATGACAGTCGTGTTTCACCTCGCTCTTTATAGATTTCTCTTTATCAGCTCCTGCTTTTATGATACCGACCGACCACCTTGTATTTGGAACTTGTGTCATTTCACAAATATTTAATCACCCCCCATGTTCGTCGGGAAGCATCCAGTTTTCTCTGGAAGCGTCCCCGACAATCAAGAAGGTAGCCATTCGTTTATTAACACCTATTTCCGGCTATTATTAGGGATTTCCAACCCTCTTTAGCCCTTTAGATATAGTTTATTCGTTGATGATATTAGATGATTTATCAACTGCCATCGATACGTAGAAATACATTATATAATTCAAATATTCAGCTAATGACAAATGAGGGAAATTTTTAGGAAGTGGCTGAATTCAAATACCTAGGAACAATCAAAAATAGGAATGAGATGCGCAAAGAAATTAAACAAAGACTCAATTCTGGAAACGCGTGCAATTATGCATTGCAGAGACCCTTGATGTCCCAACTCCTTTCAAAAAACGTTAAACTGAAAATATAAAAAAATATTATTCTACCAGTTATATTATATGGATGGGAAACATGGACTCTTACTTTAAGGGAGGAAAGGAGATTACGACTATTAGAGAATAAAGTTCTTAGAAAAATATTTGGACCAAAGAGAGATGAACAGAGAGGTGAATGAAGAAGACTACATAACAATAAACTACATGGTCTTTATAGGAAGTCAGATATAATAAGAACAGTAAAGTCTCGTAGACTGCGATGGGCAGGACATGTTGCCTGTATGGGGAATGAAAGACGTGCATGGAAGCTTCTTATAGGAGAGCCAGAGGGAAAACGACCAGTTGGTAGACCAAGAATGAGGTGGGGGAATAACATTAACTATGATTTGAGGGAAGTAGATTATACAGGGAATGATTGGAAAGCATTAGCTCAGGATAGGGCGGCCATGAACCTACAGGTTTGATAATGCCAGTGAGTTAGTAGTAATGAAGAATGTATTCTGTTATTAAATTGTCTTGTGATAGTTGGAATGTCAATAACAAGACAATACAGGTAATCCACTCTTAATGTTTTCCTCGTGAAACACGAAACGTCAGTGGAGCTGAGCATGGACACGTTCTGACAGTGATTGATCGAGACTCGAACTTCATTTATTCATGATAAATAGTATAACATGAAGCATATCCTCTCCTTCCCATGACTGGTACCATCTCACCCCCCACACCTCATTTCCTGCTGCCCCAGTGAGAGAGACTTCACCTGCTGCTCTTGATCAGGGGTTGCAAATTTCTCACTCTACAATTGAACTGTCGGCCATTGCATTACGAAATCTACTGTGTAATTTTGGCTTCTACATCAGCATTTGAGGAACTGCTAACCATTGCACGCCGAAATCTACTGTGCAGTTCTGGCTTCTGCAGCCGCATTTGAGGGTCTATGGAGTATGGTACGGTAAGAGCGGAGGACGAATTGCGGAAAAAGTTTATACCCGAGCCGTCATATTTCCAGCTCTGAAGTTTAGGGTATACGAGGGATATTTGTATTGTATTGTAAGCCCATGTTTTCCCTTTACAGAGATTTAGGCGCTCTCCCCCCTACAGGGAAGAATTTGAACCATACTAATTTAGTTACACTTGTTTTGTACAGATGACATTTTGAGTGGTCCGTGGTCAGCGTTCTGCCTCATACTGACATCTAGCAAACCAAGGCAGTACTAGGACGGGAAAATTCGGTAAATTTTGCTTAGGGGCCATTTCATTCAGGATTAAGGATGTTTTACGAGCCTGAAAATCTTCAGACTCGGGACCCACGGCTTAAAGTCCCTCCCGGAGGACTTCCTCCTTGGATTTTTCCGCCCTAAAAATCCATCGACCCCGGCCGGGTTTGAACCCCGCGACCCTCGGGACCAGAGGCAAGGAGCATAACCACTAGTCCACCGCGGCCAAGGGGTAAAGGGAGAATTCGCCCACTACTGCCAATAAGGATATGGTTGTTGTGGGAGTAGATGTCTGCCACAACCAATCACTGCTCTTGACGCAGCTATAGCGAGCTAGTAAGGTTTGAAATTGCTGAGATGTTGTCAGCTGTATGTCTGTTAACCGCATACATAAAGCGGCCACTCCCACTGAATATCCATATCGGCAACACTGTCGTGAAAACGTCAAGGCCGAAGAATTAGTGGCTGGAGTATAGTATTTGTCGAACACGACGTTCTACAGAATCACAGTGCGCATGCGCGAGATGCTCGAATGGTTAATGAAACTTCAGTAGGAATGCAATAAAACCGGTGTTACCAACTTTAGCAATAAATTCCCAAATGATTATAATAAATGGATTGGGAAAAGTAAATTCTCGGGTAAGCGTAGCAGTGCACAGCGGGTATCCTTTTACGGGTAACTCAAAATAACGAATTTTGTCTTTCAGCTCATTTATACGAGGGGGAATCAAATATAAACAGGCCTTTTGTTCCAAAACTTTTATTCATGAAGATTAATTGAAATTAACATTTTTCGTACTTTTCTACACATTCATCCATCTTTGCTATGCATTTTTTTCCAACGGACAGGCAGTTTTTTAATGCCAGTTTCAAATAAAGTACGAGGACGTGTGCGCAGCCAGTTGCGCACGAAGTCTTTCACCTCCTCGTTGGTTGTGAAACGATGTCCTCCAAGAGCTTCTTTGAGTGGACCAAACATGAAGTCACATGGTGAGAGATCCGGGCTGTAGGGTGGATGTGGAAGGGCAGTCCAGTGAATTTCGGCCAATTTTCGCTGTGTTGCTGCTGCAGTGTGTGGTCTGGCATTGTCCTGCAGAATCAACACATTTCTGATTGGACTGCTGCGCCGTTTTGACCGGAAGGCAACTCGAACTTGACTGAGAAGGTCACAGTAGTAGGTCCGTCGTCGTTGTCCTTGTTGTTCAAGGACAATCAGAAGGACACCTTTTGAGTCCCAGAACACTGTGGCCAAAACTTTCCCTGCAGACAGTCGTGACTTGGATTTCACCGGCGGTTGCTCTCCAGTCTTCCTCCACTCCAGACTGGCCCTCTTTGATTTGGGTGTGTAATGATGCACCCATGTCTCATCACTAGGGCTAGGATTTGTATGTAATAGAAGATAAGATTGCAATGCAGATAGTATATATTATTCAACTGTTCGTGTGTGAAACCGAAATAAATGACAGTCAGGAGTCTAACTTCTCATTATACTATTCAACTGTTTGTGTGTGAAACCAAGATGAAAGACAGTCAGAAGTCTAACTTCATATTATATTATGCAACTGTTTGTGTGTGAAACCAAAATAAAAGATAGTCCGAAGTCTAACTTCTCATTATACTATTCAACCGTTTGTGTGTGAAACCAAGATAAAAAGACAGTCAGAAGTCTAACTACATATTATATTATGCAATTGTTTGTGTGTGAAACCAAAATAAAATACAGTCAGAAGTCTAACTTCTCATTATACTATTCAACTGTTTGTGTGTGAAACGAAGATAAAAGACAGTCAGAAGTCTAACTATCATTATATTATTCAACTGTTTGTGTGTGAAACAAAAACAAAAAATTGTCATATGTCTAACTTATCATTATACTATGTTGCAGTCTTACTTTTAGTACATAAAAATCCTAGCCCTACTCATCACAAGTGATGATTCTGTCCAGAAAAGCATCACCTTCCTCTTCGTAGCGCGTGAGGATAATCAGCATAGGGTTTCTAAAAATAATTACGATATGGCTTTACTTATAGTGATTGCTTGAATATTAAATTTTGGAAGAGGAAATTATATTTATAATTGTATGAAAGGTAGTTTGGAATCAGAATTAATTAGTTTATTGGTTGTTTTATCTCCAATAACGAAGAGAGCAAATTTATAATTTTTTTTCCTTTTACTTATTCAACTAAACATAAAAACACAATTTTCGCCTTTCAGCTAATTTATGCGAAGAAGATCGGGATAAGTAGGTTCTTGGGCAACGCCGGGTAGTGAGCACGGGGTATCTAAAAATAATGGCCATTTAAATTTATAATTATTTTTCCTTTCACTTATTCAACTGAACGCAAAAACACATAATTTATTTAGGCGTAGCAGCGCACGTCGGGTATTAGCTAGTCTTAATATATAAAAATCAATGTTTGTTTGTTTGTTCGTATTTTATGCGCGGCCATACCGTTGATCCGATTGTGATGGAGCTTTTTGCAAAATGTTCAGGAGAATCCCGGGATGAACATAGGTTATAAGAGAGTTGTGATACTCAACTCCGACACCGTTAAAAATCGCCCTTTGTACTGAAAACGTGAAAAAAGGTAGCTCTTTGGACCCTGAAATGGCATACGCTGCCTAAATCATAACAAATACACAAAATTAATGTACACAGAATTGAATATCTCAAGAATCTCTACAAAAAAAAGTCCGCGACAGCATATGTTTATCTCTTACGGATAACTCACAATAACCATTTTTGTCTTTCATTGATGCCAAGAAGATCGATACAAGTACGTAGATTCCTGTGCAAGCATAGCAGCACATGGCGGGTGTTCTTTTACGGATAACTCACAATAACGAATTTTGTCTTTTAGCCCATTTATGCCAAGAAGATCAAGATAAGTAGTAATCAGCCCGGGGAATCTTAAAATAATTACGATATACATTTATAATTATTTTTCATTTTACTTATTCAACCAATCATAAGAAGTACATTAATTTTTATCTTTCAGCTCATTTATGCCAAGAAGATCGGGATGAGTAGATTCCCGGACAACGCCGTGTAATCAGCACGGGGTATCTAAAAATAATTACGATGTAAATGTTTCCATTCACTTATTTAACTAAACATAAAACACATTAATTTTCATATTTCAGCTTATTTATGTCAAGAAGATCGGGATAAGTATATTCCTGGGCAATGCCAGGTAATCAGCACGGGGTATCTAAAAATATAAATGTATAATTATTTTTCCTTTCACTTATTCATTTAAACATAAAAGTACATTAATTGTAATTTATTGAGGCGTAGCAGCGCACGTCCGGTATTAACTAGTTCCAAATAAAATGGTAGAATTATTATTTCATCTTATCAAATTGTAGTGGTTAAGGCACTGAGCTACAAGCCAGAGGGTCGAGGGTTCAAGTCCCGTTGGGGTCAGGATTTTTAAACTGACCCAACCCTCTGGCGGCACTATGGCCCTGGGATCGACTCAGCCTCTAACGGAAATGAGTACCAGACGCTTGTTCTGGGGGTAAAGGCGGTCGTCACGCAGGGCTGACAACCCGGGTGACATAAAGTGCCGATTGTCTAGAAAAAGTGGGAGCCTTAACCTCCTTCTACCCCAAGGGCCTCCGGGCCTGTTGTGGGATCACTCACTTATCAAATTGTAATTGCTACTTTCTTTCTGAATAAGTAATTATGTATCATAAAATAATAAGAACTAGCTGAACAAGTTTGATAATTAAGTTATCTGACTTTTGTATCATAATAAATGTTCAAGTAGACGAACAGTTTTTTTCTGATAACTTGTATAAACTTTTAAAAATTTTCCAAAGTATCTAGAGAGTCCTTCAAATTGTGAAGATTTCCATCGAAATTAATATTTGCCTAAATTTATCAATATACTTCAAGTGGAGTAGAAAAAAACTGATTTTCTATTGAAATTTGCCAAGGGTTGAAGAGAGAAGAGGACGATAGAACATTCCAAGCTGTATAAATAATTTTTAAGTTGGGCACAAACGTTGAATGTCAAATGCATTCTAGATAATTAATTGAAGAAAAAACTAATGACATATTGACTTTGGCTATTATACAATGCATGAATAATTTAAAGTAACTATTAATTGAATCGATTAACGAAGTAATATTTAAGAAATATTACAAGGATGAACAAATTAAACATTTTATCCATGCTTATATCTGAATTATTACCTTTATTTCCCATACAATTAAAATTTTTACAGATTTTTAGAACAGTCTGAAAGGAGGAAAAAAAAAAAACTATTGTGACTATACACATGAAACATTTTTTGAAAAATTATCACAAATCTTCAATAATCCTTCTTACTAAAATCACAAAAATTACCACCACAAAAATGTATATATATATATATATATATATATGAATAAGAAAGTTTTCTTGGGTTTTCCGCGTCTTGGATTCAAGTTCGGCCCCTGGCCACTGACTCCGACGTTTCGGCATGATCCCACATGCCATTATCAAGGAATGATAAGTTCGAGTCACAGTTCAGGTCTTATATAATTAAACAAATAGAGTTTTCGCTGTGGTCCGTTTCCGAAGACGTACACCCATACAAGGTTGTTCTTATGTAGTTAAACATTTTCAGTTTTCAGTGCGGTCCGTTTCCGAAGCCGTACACCCATACAAAGTTCAGTTCTTATGTGGTTAACCACCTTCAGTTTTCAGTGTGGTCCGTTTCGGAAGCCGTACACCCATCCAAGGGTCGACCACGCTCGATGTTGCCCAACCGTTGTTTTCTTCATATCTTCTTCGCTGTTATAGGGATGACATGGTGAGCAGCGAGAGCAGTTTTCCATGTAGATGATAATTTTGGGCATCATCTCGGGTGTTCATAGTATGTGGCCTTTTTTCAATCTCTATTGCTTCTCTGTAGATTCTTGATTTTTCATTATCTATTTTAGCCAACGTTCTAGATCCGGTGAGGTCGATCTTGTGAGAGAAACTGTAGGTGTGGTAGCTTCCCGTTGCTTTCCACATCAGTGAAGCATGATGATGATGGCCATATAATTTCGGGAACCGTTTGGGCCTTAAAAAGTTTTTCTGACATTTGTCTTACAGGTGAGGAAAAACCCCGATAAAAACCTCGCCCAGAAAAAGTGCCCGATCGGGGATCGAACCCGGGCCCGCTGCGTGACAAGGCAGCACGCTACCTGGAGACCACAGCGATGGACATATATATATATATATACTCTCTTTAAAAATGCTTACTTTTTATAGTAGCCACTAGATGGCAGTTGGAACGATATGCCGCTACCTCTCGTGAAAATTGAGAATAATATATATGTAAAAGAAAAATAAATGTGTGTGTTAGGATTCCTCAGTAGCTCAGTTTGCTAGAGCGCTAACGTATAAAGTTAGAGAACTCGAGTTCAAACCTCGACTCAGGCATTTATTTTTCTTTTCATGTCATATATATGATTATTTTCGGTGTCCGGTAGGTAGTATAGATGGAAATTTGTAACTTTCTCTTCTATATACCATTTCATGGGAACAAAAATAGCTCCACTCCTTCGAGATTCGCTTAAAAAGATAAATTTAGGGTGACTATATAACTCATGCCCCAAATGTTTGTCAATGACCAATCGCGTTTCAATTAATTTTGATTTACAACCAATCACAGTCGTGTTTCACCTGGAATTTATCAAATAAGTGTATCATATTAAAGAGAGATCATCTTTTTTTAATATCCTGAATAGGCCACAGCATTATTTTGCAGTGACTGACTCTGTAAGAAATACGGCTACCAGATTGTATATATAGTGCACGAATATAAACATACAGTGCTTGCGGTATATAATATAAAAACATTTGTAGAATTGATTATACCACAAAAAAAAAAAAAAAACACTGTTTGCACTTTCTTAAACGTATTATTTCCCAGGAATTTACGTTCCAGAAAAATACAATTTACATCACAGGACATCAGAAATTAAGTAATAACCTATAATGTTGGTTATAAACAGTTTGATGTGTTTCATTTTTTCTCCACTAGAGTGCATTCTTATAATATTGCGATCCTCTGGCAATAAATAATATGATCTGGTTGCAGTGATGAACAAGTGAAACATAACAAACGTTTCTCATTTGTTTTCAAACATCGCCGTTTAAATTAAATATATAAATATCTTAAATTAACTGTATTTAAATAATGATTTGTGAGCAAACAGCTTAATTTTATTCGTTAAATAGTCCTAACAAATGCCACATTTGATTTAAAAATTCTAGATAAATTGCAAATCAGTTGTGGCATTACTTATGACTATTTAACTCATGTCGCAAATGGTAGTCAATGACCAATCACGTTTCAATGAATTATGTTTTACACCAATGACAGTCGTGTTTCACCTCGCTCTTTATCGATTTCTCTTTATCAGCTCCTGCTTTTGTGATAAAGAAAGCTCATCCTTTTTTTAATATTCTGAACAGGTTAGACCATTATTTTTCTCCAACAAATACATTGAATATAGCAAATAATGAATAGATTCAGTGATTTTACTGAGTTGTTTATTCAAAATATAAATGATTAACCTATAGTGTTGATTATAATAGTTTGATGTGTTTCATTATTTCTCCACTAGAGTGCATTCTTACAATATTGCGATCCTATTTGGCAATAAATAATATGATCGAGTTGCAGTGAATATACATAACCTCACATTTCTAATTTGTTTTCAAACATCGCCGTTTACATTAACTATATAAATATTTTAAAACACCGGTAACTATATTCAAATAATTATATTTTAGTAAACAGCTTAATTTTATTCGTTAAATAGTCCTAACAAATGACACTCTTGATTTCCAAATTCTCTAGATAAATTCACTCCTCACTTCGTGAGTCGTAAATTTATCGATAATTTGGAAATCACTCGTGGCATTACTTATGAAAACTACCGTATTGCCAAGTCTGGTTTTCCTTTATATTTAGCTGATGTTTATAAAGAACAGAGTGTTGTAAGATTGCGTGGAGATGACGTCATAACAAACGTGATAAGCTCTATATTCTACGTGCATCAAAATAAAAATAAAGAAAATAAAATAAAAAAGTATTATGTGATGTAAAGTGCAAACGATATCGATACAGGCGACAGGTGACGTATGTATTTTTTTCCGAGAGTGTACGTACTGAGAGACACGCCACAATAATGGCACCCTCTGAGACTACGTCACGCGGTTTGTTGAAACGTAAACCCCGCTCTCATTTAATCACAACACTGGCTAGAATAAAGCAATAGTAACATTCATTTGTCTTTCAATTACTACCATTCTTTAGGATTGAAGCGCAAATGACTATACGGCTGAATTTCAGTTTGTGACGTTCTATGATTTTTCCATACATTATGTCACTGTTACACTATATAATTGTACATTTTATAGTAATATTTCGTACTATTTTAAACATTGTTATGTGTTTGGGAAAGGATGTGGATGACCTCATACTTAAAACAGGGAAAATAAAAAAAAAGTGAAAGTTTTAAATAACTTGGGTCAATAATTACATGTTTAGGTACCTGTGAAAGAGATGTACAAACTAAAATTGCAATGACAAAAGATGCAACTAAGACATTACATGGAATAATTTGGAACAAACATATTACAAAGGAAACTAAAATAAAAATTGATAAGATCATAATACAGAATATTTTGTATATGGACGTGAAATTTATTGCTCTTTGACGGAATTACAAAAGAATAAAATTAGAACGTTGAATTTGATTATCTTAGAAGAAACCTTCAAAAAACAAGACAGGATAAAATAAGAAATGAATTCCTTTGGAGAGAAATGAATGTCACCACATCTGTTGTTAAGAGGATTGAAAATCAAACTCTTAAATGGTATGGCCATGTACAAAGAATGGAAAATGAAATATGACCAAAAAAAATATATATACAAACAGTAACCCCCTGGAATAAATAAACGTGGCATACCAAGATGAAAAATGGAGAACCTATTTCAGAACTATAATGGCTGATAGGGATTTGGAAGAAGGAGATTGGAATGATAGAAATAAATGGAAACTGAAGACAGCAGACCTATAAGTGGGAGAAAGCCGAAAGAAGAAGAGATTTGGTGTATTTCTATATCTTAATTTAAACTTGGTACAGTTTTTCTCTGACTATTTAACTCATGCCCCAAATGGGAGTCACATTTCAATGATTTTTTATTTACAACCAATCACAGTCGTTTTTCACCTCGATTTTATCAGTTTGATTATATCACTGTAAAATCAAGCTCCTCCTTTTTAACATTCTGAATAGGTCATAGCATTATTTTGCAGTGACCACATATGGCTACCAGACTGTATATATAGTGTACAAAAGTAACCTTATCGTGGTTGCGGGAGATAATATAAAAACATTTGCAGCAATCGATTATATCACAAACAAAAAGAAACAACTGTTTGCACTTTCTTAAACTTTTTTCCCCCAGGTAATAACGTTCCAGAAAAATATAATTGACATATTTACATCATAGGACATCAGAAATTAATTAACATACAGTAGTTTGATGTGTTTCATTTTTTCTCCACTAGAGTGCATTCTTACAATATTGCGATCCTTTGGCAATAAATAATATGATCTGGTTGCAGTGATAAAACAAGTAAAACATAACGTTTCTCATTTGTTTTCAAACATCGCCGTTTACATTAAATATATAAATATTTTTAAATAATTATATTTAAATAATGATTTGTGAGTAAACAGCTTAATTTTATTCGTAAATAGTCCTAACAAATGCCACTCTTTATTTCCAAATTCTCTAGATAAATTCACTCCTCACTTCGTGAGTCGTGAATTTATCGATAATTTTGAAATCACTCGTGGCGTTACTTATGATAATAGTGTTCCTTTGGTGATCCAGTCTATTAACTCCTAACAGTAATTCGCAAGAAGCGTATTTGGATTACTCTCAAGTTTATGAGAAATTCATTTATTTAAAATCCAAATTTCACTTGTGTATTCTAGAGCAGCTTTTGATGTGATGTTATGTAATCTTATTTATGTAATTATAAAATATTTATTTATATACGCAAATTTGCTGTGTATCTATCAATGAAGTTCTACAGAATCGCAGTGCGCATGCGTGAATGCTTAATGTAACTAACAGTAGATGGCAGGACATATCTGTTAAATCATTGTGACCAACATTCCCAATTAATTCTAAACCATATTCCAAGAAATTGACTTCATTTTGTTAGATTACGACGGGTCAAGTTAGTGTATAAAGTAAAAGCGCCTTAGATATGGCTCCGTTATTCACGTTTTCATTATTCGTGGGTTAAAAATAATTGCGACACAGTTCCTGTACTCGCGACTAAAACACAACCGTCAAGAAATGCGGACATGGGTTCAACTGGGGGGTAAAATTCTCCGGGGTAAAGTAGTCCCCCCCATTCGGTTCTCCAACGGGGACTACTTCAGGGAATCCATGCCAAAGGTTCAAACACAGGGACATGTTCCTAAGAACATGGAATATTAGGGCGTTATATGAAAATTTTTGGCCCAAAAAGAGATGAACAGACAGGTGAACGGAGATAACTACATAATAATAATATGTATAGGACATCAGATATAATAAGAACAGTTAAGTCTCGTAGACTGCGATGGGCAGGACATGTGACACGTATGGGGGATGAAAGAGGTGCATGGAAGCTTCTTGTAGGAAAACCAGAGGGACATCGCCCAGTTGGTAGACCAAGAATGAGGTGGGAGAATAATATTATCCATGATTTGGGGGAAGCAGATTATACAGGAGATGACTGGAAAACATTAGCTCAGGATAGGGATGTATGGAGAGCTTATGTCCGCACAGCCATGGACCTATGTGTTCGATAGTGCCAGTGGGTTAGTTAGTTGAATATCTGTTTATCCCACAAAATTCCATTGAACATTTCTATTGCAGATGGACCGAATGAAGTATATACATTAATTATAATACATTACGATGTGAGGTTGGGAAGTAGTTTTTACGGAAGCGATGAAAATGTTTAAAAACCGAGCGATGGCGAGGTTTTTAATTTCCAAGATTCTGTAAAACGTTTCACAAACGTGTGTTGTACATTATTTTTTGCGCAATGGTGTTTTCCTATCTATCTTCGGGTTTTTACAGCTGCTGCCGTCTTCCCGTGCCAAACCTCCAA
This sequence comes from Diploptera punctata, assembly GCA_030220185.1. NCBI lineage: Eukaryota > Metazoa > Arthropoda > Insecta > Blattodea > Blaberidae > Diploptera > Diploptera punctata. Next base: position 1,392,974 of record JASPKZ010009378.1, on the reverse strand, counting down.
AGCATCTTCAGTGCTTAGCCCTCTTGCTTGATTTAATGTCATGTTTTTCTTCCATGTTAACTTCGGTCTCCCTCTCTTCCGCCTTCTGGACCGATGTCATTGATATAGTTGCTTTGGCCATCGCTCATCTTCCATTCTTAAAACATGTCCTAACCACTTTAATTCCTTCTCAATTATTTCAATTATGCTTTCTCCTGCTTCCATTATATTTCTAATTTCCTTATTTATGACATGTTCTAATTTTGACTTTCTGGCACTTCTGCGTAAATAATCAATTTCTAGAGCTATTAGTCTATTCTTGTAGTTTTTCCTTGGTGTTTTCAAAATAATAAATCATATTAAATAAACATCTTTGTTGGAAATATTTGCGTTCATTATAAACAACTGACTAACGTTAACAGTGTGGGCAATGTTTATTAGTTGAAATTACAGGATGCCATGATAGCATTCTAGTCATAAAATGGCGACAAGTACGTATTTATTGACTTATATTGTTTCAAATAAAGTTCAGTTTATTTAAAATGCAGTGATTTGATTCGTATAATGTATATTAACACTACCTTTTGGATATTTTTGTATATACATTGTATGTAGTATACATAAATGATTGTGGCTTTACTTCCCACACGTGGGTTCGTAATATGTAATATTAGAGTACAGTTATTTTATTACAGTATAGTTATTTAGGTTGGCAACCCCAATTGTGGAAGTTAAACTTTCAATCATAGTCGCCATTGCTAATGCAACAAAACGCACTATCGCGCAAAAAGAAAAATTATTGACAAGAAGACTGGGAAGAGTAAATATCCCAAACAACGCGAAGTAACTAGATACACCTGTATTTTAATTCCATGAAACGTGTATTTCTTGCCCCGCGACTCTCGCATTACCTTGACGAGTGGCTGGCGTAATTGACTCACATATGAACTTGGTTGAATGTCAGAGGTCAAATGCAGTTCCATATCAACCTCTCGTCTCTCCCCCCAGGGGTTGCAGCACGTTAATTGCACAGGGTGAATAATAAATGGATTTAATTTTTTTTCTCTAATTTATGGACTCTGAAAACAGGAACAAATCAGATATGGTATTAGTTATGAAGATTGAAACAGGAAAAAAATTCTGTTAAATATGGCATTTTCTGTTATGATATTAATTATATCCAGTTTTCATCATCACTCAAGTTTGTTACAGCTGACGCCATTTCCTGATTCTTTTTTTTTTCCATGCTTACAGTCCTGCCAATCATTAACTTTTAGGTTTCTGACCTGCATGGCCGAATAAACACCATCACTCCAACGCTTCTTGGATCCTTTCTTCCATCTGCCTGGGGGAGTCCAATTCCATATTTTTCTTGGCCATCGATCTTCCTCCATTCTTTCTAGATGACCTTGGTAGTCTCTTTGTCTCGATTGTGTCTATGATGGTTCCTTCAATTTCCATCACTTGTTTGTATTGTATTGTAAGCCTATGTTTTCCCTTTACAGAGACTTAGGCGCCCTCCCCCTACAGGGAAGAATTTGAACCATACTAATTAAGTTACACTTGTTTTCGTATAATGTCATTTTTGAGTTGTCCGTGGTCAGAGTTCCGCCTCATATTGACATCTAGGAAACCAAGGTAGTACTGGGACGGGAAAATTCGGTAAATTTTGCTTAGAGGCCTTTTCATTCAGGCTTAAGGATTTTTTACGAGCCTGAAAATCTTCAGACTCGGGACTCACGGCTTAAAGTCCCTCCCGGAGGACTTGCTCCTTGGATTTTTCCGTCCTAAAAAATCCATCGACCTCGGCCGGGTTAGAACTCGCGACCCTTGGGACCAGAGGCAAGGAGCATAACTACTAGTCCATTTGATTAAGTACGTATTGTAGCGTACAAATTCCTCAGCTTCTTCCCCAGAAGTCCATCTGTAGGATGCGAAGACGGGTTTTCATTTATTTTTGTCAGTTCCCATATTTCAGAGATTCTAAAGTGAATCATTCTTGACTTTTGTTAGGATGGCCGTCTTTTAATTTCGCGGGGTAACCAGAAAATATAACAATTTATCTAACAAGAAGGCATTTTTAATGATACTATTTCACTTTATATCATTAACTTTTTTTAGACGTTTTAATTAGATTTTTTACATATAGCAATGGAGGATATCCATCCATAGTAATTCTGCCCGAAGGCAGGTCCTTCACTGCAATCATAGCATTTTCATGCTATGCTTGCAGCTTTACTAGGGAGTTGTGTAGGTGTGGTAGCTTCCCGTTGCTTTCCACACCGGTGAAGGATGATGATGCTGATGATGATAATGATAAGGATGATGATGATGGCCATATGATTTCGGGCACCATCCGGGCCTTAAGGTTTTCCTGACATTTGTCTTACAGGTGAGGAAAAATCCCGATAAAAACCTCACCCAGAAAAACTGTCCCGACCGGGGATCGAACCCGGGCCCGCTGCGTGACAAGGCAGCACGCTACTTCGAGACCACAGCGGGGGACATGGAGGATATATATATATATATATATTATATATATATATATATATATATACAGGGTGTATAAAAAAGGATGGCGCAAACTTACATGGTTGAAAGTACACGATAATAGAAGCAAAAATGTCCCAGTAAACATGGGTCCGCAAACGAGCCGTTTGGGAGATAATTATGAATGTATGGTTACAAGCCGCCACTGACTTCATTGTAAACATCGTCCTAGTTAGTACAAATTTATTTGAATTTAGACTTTACTATTAGTTTTTCATCTCATTTAGTTCACATTTCACAGTTCACTTCACTTATGGGTTACCTGTTAAAGGAGGTGTTAAAGTGTCTTCCTTGCATCTGGATGCAATACTGAGCTCGTCTCTGCAATGAATGTCGAATTCTTTCGAAAACCCTTGGATCATTTCTGAATTTTTGACAAGCATGTACAACTCTCTGCTCCAGTTCTTCAATCGTGTTAACGGGTGTGCTGTATACTTCGCTTTTGAGGTGACCCCAGACATAAAATTCCAAAGGATTTAGATCAGGTGATCTTGGAGGCCAAGGTACAGATCCGCCTCGACCTATCCATCTTCGGCCGTATCTGCGTGTTAGATGCCATCTTACAGCGGCAGCAAAATGTGCCGGAGCTCCATCAGGCACGTACCAAAAACACCGACGTTGCTGAAGGGAAACATCCTCGAGCAATCCTGGAAGATGACGCCGCAGAAACCAAAGGTACCTCCGTCCATTAAGTTTTCGTGGAAGAATGTGTGGCCCAATGAGATAATAACCTAGTACGATGTTACAAACAATGACGTCAGTGGCGGCTTGTAACCATACATTCGTAATTATCTCGCAAACGGCTCATAAGTTGATGTGTTTTTACCACCAGCCTTGCTGTGCTACGCTTTCCCAGGAATCAGCTTATCCCGATTTTCTTGCCATGAATGAGAGACAAAAATGGTTATTGTGAGTTATCCGTAAAAGATAAACATATGCTGTCGCGGACTTTTTTGTAGAGTTTTTTGAGATATTCAATTCTGTGTACATTAATTTGGTGTATTTGTTATGGTTTAGGCAGCGTAAGTCATTTAAGCGTCAAAATAGGAACTTTATTTCACGATTTTCACAACAAAGAGTGATTTTTAGGGGTGACGGGGTTGAGTATTACAACTCTCTTACATCCTATATTCGTCCCCGGAATCTCCTGAACATTTTTCAAAAAGCCCCATCACAATCGGATGGACGTTATAGCAGAGCACGCTTACCCGGGAATCTACTTATCACGATCTTCTTGGCATCAATGAAAGACAAAAATAGTTATTGTGAGGTAACCGTAAAAGATAAACATATGCTGTCGCGGACTTTTTTGTAGAGGTTTTTGAGATATTCAATTCTGTGTACATTATTTGGTGTATTTATTATGGTTTGGGCAGCGTAAGCCATTTAAGCGTCAAAATAGGGACTTTATTTCACGTTTTTCGCTACAAAGGGTTATTTTTAGGGGAGAAGGGGTTGCGTATTACAACTCCCTTATAGCCTATGTTCATCCCGGGAATCTTCTGAACATTGTGCAAAAAATCCCATCAAAATCGGATCAACGGTATGGCCGCGCATAGAATACGAACAAACAAACCAACAAACAAACAAACAAACAAATAAACATTCATTTACATATATATATATATATATATATATATATATATATATATATATATAACCATCACTGTGGTCTCGAGGAAGCGCGCTGCCTTGTTACGGAGCGGGCCCGGGTTCGATCACCGGTCGGGACAAGCTACCTGGGTGAGGGTTTTTTCAGGGTTTTTCCTCACCTGTAAGACAAATGTCAGAAAGCTTAGGGCCCAACGATCCCCGAAAATCATTCGGCCATCATCATCATCATCATCCTTATCATCATGTTCTTCTTCTTCTACTACAAGGTTTAGGCTATGCAGCCTGTTCCGGCGAAGTTAAAAGTGGAGTCCATCTTCTACGTGGTCGGCCAACATCTCTTGTTCCTCTAAGATTATACAGGAAGGTTCTTTTTGGTATTCTTTCGTTGTTCATTCTCATTAAGTGTTCTGTCCATTTCTTATTATTTTCGCTGATTTTATCTTCAATTTTATACATATCTAATTCTTCTCGTGTAGTTTCATTCCTTATTCTATCCGGTCCACCGCTGTGGTCTCGAGGTAGCGTGCTGCCTTGTCACGCAGCGGGCCCGGGTTCGATCCCCGGTCGGGGCAGTTTTTCTGGGTGAGATTTTTATCGGGGTTTTTCCTCACCTGTAAGACACATGTCAGGAAAACTTTAAGGCCCAAACGGTCCCCGAAATCATATGGCCATCATCCTTATCATTTTTATCCTTACCATTATCATTATCATCATCATCCTTCACCGGTGTGGAAAGCAACGGGAAGCTACCACACCTACACAATTCCCTAGTAAAGCTGCAAGTATAGCATGAAAATGCTATGATTGCAGTGAAGGACCTGCCTTCGGGCAGAATTACTATGGATGGATGGATTAAATGTTTAACATTGAGCAATGCAAGCTTAATATGGTATGATAAGAAAAATAAATGCCTGGACGGGATTCGAACCCGGATATCTGAGTCTGTACCTCAGTGTGATATCCATTACAGTACCAGGCGAAACCAATTCAAACACTTATTTTTCTTATATATGTATTATATTCTCCATTATTACAAGATGTCGCGAGAACTCGGTCTTCACTGGCATCTAGTAGCTGACTATAACAAGTAAGCAAATTAAAGAGAATATTTTTACCTTATAGCAGTGACGCTTTATAGATGTTATAATTAAATGTTTAACATTGAGCAATGCAAGCTTAATATGGTATGATAAGAAAAATAAATGCCTGGACGGGATTCGAACCCGGATCTCTGAGTCTGTACCTCAGCGTGATATCCATTACAGTACCAGGCGAATCCAATTCGAACACTTATTTTTTCTTATATATGTATTATATTCTCCATTATTACTAGATGTCGCGAGAACTCGGTCTTCACTGCCATCTAGTAGCTGACTATAACAAGTAAGCAGACTCAGAGATCCGGGTTCGAATCCCGTCCAGGCATTTATTTTTCTTATCATACCATATTAAGCTTACATTGCTCAATGTTAAACATTTAATTATAACAATATATATATATATATACACAAATGTATATATAAACGAATTAACAAATAAATAAATATCACATAAAAGGGCACGTTTAGTACCAAGAATTGCTATCTTCTAGGCGTGAAAAACTCTACAGTATAGCAGTAGAATAATAAACAATAACGAACATGTAGAGTGGCAATATTTAAAAGAGAGTGGAATGATGCATGAACAAAAAGACACACGGGTTGCGGATGGATGTACAGACGCATGTCTAGCGAAGCGCACGGTGGGTCAACTTGAAGCTAATGGGACTGACCACCATGACCTGACCTTCATCACATTATTACGTCACACTTGCTTCATTTCCTTCCCCTCGTCCCACTGCGCCATCTCTCGCGTAATTATTAATTTCTGCACATTACAGAAATTAGTTCCATCCTGCTTTAAACAAGATGTTCTGGTCAGAACTAATATAATCACAACTTTTCATAAAATCATTTCACAACTTCCGGTAAAAAATTGTCGTCACGGAGATAATTCCTCTGCAAGTCAAATTTATGACCCGATTTTTCTGGTTTACAATATATATATATATATATACATCATCATCATCATCATAGTACATTCACGAATTTAGGCCATTTGTTGACCTGTTTCGGCCTCAAGAGAAACACCATCCAGTATCCTAATGTCTGTACAGAGACTAAAAGGTAGCAGCCCTACCACTGGACTACTTAGCGTCGGGCCAGTAACCTGTCCTAAGGAACTTCAAAACTACTTTCAAGTCTCAACACGAAAAAAGCCAGAAGGAATATATATATACATATATGAAGTAAATATCATCATCATCATCATCATAGTACATTCACGAATTTAGGCCATTTGTTGACCTGTTTCGGCCTCAAGAGAAACACCATCCAGAAGTCTTTTGAGCGGACGTCCTGGTCTTCTTCTTCCTGCAGGTTGATATCTTAACATTAGTTTGGGTATTCTGTGATCTTCCATTCGATGAACATGTTGTATCCATCTTGACTTATAATCAGAAATTTTGTTTTCTAAAGATTCCATGTGTAATTCTTCTAAGATGTCTTCATTTTTTTTGTGATCTAGTAGTGTGTATCCTGCAGTCCTCCGAAGATATCTCATTTCAGCAGATCTAAGTCTCTGTATATCCTTCTGTTTCAACGTCCATACTTCGCTACCATACAAAGAGTTGGAAGAGCCAGTGTTTTATACACTTTCAGTCTTGAATGCTTTTGGACTAACTGTGGCTTGAAGATAGAATTTATTAACCCTAAAATTCTTAAAAATTTAGATATTTTTGCATTTACATCCTTTTCTTCTTCATATGAGATATTGCATCCTAGATATGTAAAATTATTCACCTGCTCCAAAATTTTATTGTCCAGTACAATTTACTTCTGACAGGATCTACACCTTGAAATGCCATAATTTTTGTTTTTTCTGTAGATATCTTTAATCCATATTCTTCTGTAATTTTGTTAAGTTCATACAGACCTTTCTGTAGATTATATTCGGAATTTGCTATTATTATTTGGTCATCTGCAAACAGTAGGGTGTTTAATTTTCTATTTTCTGATATTCTTATTCCAAATTTATATGTTTTGTTCCAGCAACATATTACTTCAAAGTAAATATCAATAAAACTAAATATATGGTCACACCTAGAAATACATTATCTAATGGAAATGGACAGCTAATGACAAATAAGGAAATTTTGAGGAAGTGACTGAATTCAAATACCTAGGAACAATTATCACAAATAGGAATGAGATGCACAAAGAAATTAAACATAGGCTCAATTCTGGAAATGCGTGCTATTATGCATTACAGAGACTCTTCATGTCCCAACTTCTTTCAAAAAACGATAAACTGAAAATATATAAAACTTTTATTCTCCTAGTTATATTATATGGATGCGAAACATGGACTCTTACTTTAAGGGAGCAAAGGTGATTACGAGTATTTGAGAATAAGTTCTTAGGAACATTTTTGGACCAAAGAGAGATGGAATTGAGAAGACAATATAACCTAGAGCTACATGATCTTTATAGGAAGTCAGTTAAAATAAGAACAGTTAAGTTTCGTAGCCTGCGGTGGGCAGTACATGTGGCACGAATGGGGAATGAAAGAAGGACATGGAAGCTCCTTGTAGGAAAACCAGTGAGGAGATATTAAGGGCCAGTTTGTAGACCAAGATTTAGGTGAGAGAATAACATTAACCATGATTTGAGGAAAGTATATTATACAGGCGATGATTGGATAACATTATCTCAGAATAGGGATGTGTGGAGAGCTTATATATCCGCGCGGCCATGAACCTAAGAGTTCGATAGTGCCAGTGAGTTAGTTAATTCGTTAGTTTGTTAATAGGATAGATTGCCAATTTAAGTGTTAATTAAATGTGGTTCTGTACAATAACACAAATTTAGGTAAATTATATATATATATATTAGAACTAGAAGTACCGGCCACGCGTTGCTGTGGCAAAGTATACGTTAAAAATTTAAATTAAGTTGCTGTCTTTCAGCCAGATTACTTAAAAAACTAATACTTATACACGAAATTAATAATATTGAAAATAAAATTAAACACTGAACACACTTCAATTATGAAATAATCAATATTTGTAATTCAATTGAAATTCGCGGTTGCAACAAAAAGCACAGCACTCTGGATCTCTCTTTGTTAAATAATAAACCAATTACCTTACCAAATTACCTTAGACCGCCATCTGTTTAAATCGTATGGAACTACACAGATATTCACCGCCCATCTATTAGAATCGTATGGAACTCACAGATAATTATACTCTATGTTAAATAATAAACATAATTTGCAATAAAAAATAATGCGACTATAAATTAGGTTATAAACTACCCTAAGGTCTCAAGTTGGATCAAACTGCACACAGTGTGCAAAATTTTATTAAAATCGGTTCAGTAGTTTAGGATTCCATCGCGGACAAACAACGTGACACGAAATTTATAATATATATATATATATATATATATATATATATATATATTAGTGCAGCTGCTATTACAGTTAAATGAGCTTATGAAAATTTCACGTCTATTCGTTAAGTATTTTTTAAATGAATTTTCAAATCACCAACTAACTAACTGGCTCTATCAAACCCGTAGGTTCATGGCCGCGCGGTCATAAGCTCTCCATACTTCTCTATCCTAAGCTAATGTTTTCCAATCATTCCCTGTATAATCTACTTCCTCAAATCATAGTTAATGTTATTCTCCCACCTCATTCTTGATCTACCAACTGGAAATTTTCCCTACAAGAAACTTCCATGCACGTCTTTTATTCCACATCCGTGCCACATGTCCTGCCCAGCGCAGTCTACGAAACTCATCTGTTCTTATTATATCTGGCTTCCTATAAAGACCATGTAGTTCACTGTTTTTCAGTCTTCTCCATTCACTTGCCTGTTCATCTCTCTTTCGTCCAAAAATTGTCTTAAGAACTTTATTCTCAAATACTCGTAATCTCATTTCCTCCCTTAAAGTAAGAGTCCATGTTTTGCGTCCATATAATATAACTGGTAGAATAACAGTTTTATATATTTTCAGTTTAACTTTTTTTGAAAGGAGTTGGGACATAAAAAGTCCCTGTAATGCATAATAGCACGCATTTCCACAATTGAGCCTATGTTTAATTTATTTGTGCATCTCATTCCTATTTGTGATTATTGTTCCTATGTATTTGAATTCAGCCACTTCCTCAAAATGTCCCTCATTTGACATTAGCTGTCCATTTCCATTATATTATGTATTTCTATGTGTGACCATATATTTAGTCTTACTGATATTTACTTCCAGTCCCAACTTCTTTCTAATGAAATTATTTTTTCTTGGGGGATTACGAATCATTGAAAATATAGGACAAACCGCCACTGGATGATGATGATCAGCCGAAGATGACGACTTGAATCCAAGAATATTTCAAAGACAGAGTATTACACGCTCATAAAATAAGACTTTATCATAAGCATATAAAAATGTTTGTAATCAAACATCATTTTACGAGGTCGTATTTTTGTCCTCGGAAATGCGGCAAAAAGAAGAAAAAAGTCACGCAAATTTACGACTCTTTCCAGGTCACATTCATTTTTCCTCTATTGTTGTTATTTTAAACTCAACTTTTCCTGTGGTTGTAATGTTTCCTTTGTGTGTTTTTGCCTTATTGACAAAGCGACGTATTTCATGCGACCTTAACAATATTTTTAGTAGCAGAAAAACGTCACAGTTATTCATAAGTGTGAATAATATTACCATAAATACTGTGTATTACTCACTTCCGCAGATATGCTCCCTCCTAAAACAACAAAAACAATAAAAATTGCTTTATCATGACTATTTAACTCATGCCCCAAATGAGACTCAATGGACAATCACGTTTCAATGATTTATGTTTCACAACCAATCAAAGTCGTGTTTCACGAAATATTTATGAGTTATAATTACCTTATTAAAGAGAGTTCCTCCTTTTTAATATTCTGAACAGGTCTGACCATTATTTTGCAGTGACTGAGCCTAGAGAAATACGGCTACCAGATTGTATATATATAAAACTATTATTCTACCAGTTATATTATATGGATGCGAAACATGGACTCTTACTTTAAGGGAGGAAAGGAGATTACAAGTATTTGAGAATAAAGTACTTAGGAAAATTTTTGGACCAAAGAGAGATGAACAGACAGGTGAATGGAGAAGACTTCATAACAATGAACTACATGGTCTTTATAGGAAGCCAGATAAAATAAGAATAGTTAAGTCTCGTAGACTGCGATGGGCAGGACATGTTGCAGGTATGGGGAATGAAAGACTTGCATGGAAGCTTCTTGTAGGAAAGCCAGAGGGAAAACGCCCAATTGGTAGACCAAGAATGAGGTTGGGAGAATAAAATTAACTAGCCGGTGAGTAAGTAAGTAAGTATGATTTGAGGAAAGTAGATTATACAGGGAATGATTGGAAAGCATTAGCTCAGGATAGGGATGTATGGAGAGATTATATCCGCGCGGCCATGAACCTACGGGTTCGATAGTGCCAGTGAGTAAGTAAGTAAGGAAGTAAGTAAGTGAGATTGTATATATAGTGCATGAATGTTAACACATGCCGCATGCGGGAGTTAATATAAAAACATTTGTAGCAATTGATTATACCACCAAAAAAAGAAACCACTGTTTGCACTTTCTTAAATGTATTTTTTCCCAGGTAACAATCCAGAAAAATATAATTGTCATATTTACATCATACGACATCAGAAATGAATTAATATACAGTTTGATGTGTTTCATTTTTTCTCCACTAGAGAGCATTCTTACAATATTGCGTTCCTTTGGCAATAAATAGTATGATCTGGTCGCAGTGATAAACAAAAGAAGCAGATGAAGCGTATCTGTCGCTTCTCATTTGTTTTCAAACATCGCCGTTTACATTAAATATATAAATATTTTAAAATAACTATAGTTAAATAATGATTTGTGAGTAAACAGCTTAATTTTATTCGTTAAATAGTCCTAACAAATGCCATTCTTGATTTCCAAATTCTCTAGATAAATTCACTCCTCACTTCGTGAGTCGTGAATTTATCGATAATTTGGAAATCACTCGTGGCATTACTTATGATCATTCGATAATGGCGGAACTACAGTTAACTGCAATCTTCTAATATATAAAAATGAATGTTTGTTTGTTCGTACTTTATCCGCGGCCATACCGTTGATCCAATTTTGATGGGGTTTTTTTACAAAATGTTCAGAAGATTCCCGGGATGAACATAGGCTATAAGAGAGTTGTGATATTCAACCCCTTCATCTCTAAAAATCACCCTTTGTAGTGAAAAACGTGAAATAAAGTTCCTATTATGACGCTTAAATGGCTTACGCTGCCTAAACCACAATAAATACACACCAAATTAATGTACACAGAATTGAAGATCTCAAAAACATCTACAAAAAAGTCCGCGACAGAATACCTCTCATCACTTACGGATAACTCACAATAACCATTTTTGTTTTTCATTGATGTCAAGAAGATCGGAATAAGTCGATTCCCAGATAAAGCGTGCTCTGCCATACTGTTCATTCCGATTGAGATGGGGCTTTTTTTGAAAATATCTAGGGAGATTCCGGGGATGAACATAGGCTATAAGGGAGTTGTATTACTCAATCCCTTCACTCCTAAAAATCATCCTTTTGTAGTGAAAAAACGTGAAGTAAAGTCCCTATTTTGGACGCTTAAATGGCTTACGCTGCCTAAACCATAACAAATAACACCAAATTAATTTACACAGAATTGAAGATCTCAAAAAAAAATCTACAACAAGTCCGCGACAGCATATGTGTATCTTCTACGAATAACTCACAATAACCATTTTTGTCTTTAATTGATGCCAAAAATATCGGGATAAGCAGATTCCCGAACAGTGCACGGCTGGTGGTAAAAACATATTAGCATTTATTTATGAGTAGCAGCGCACGCCGGGTATTAGCTAGTCTAATATATAAAAATGAATGTTTGTTTGTTCGTACTTTATGCGCGGCCATACCGTTGATCCGATTGTGATGGGGCTTTTTGCAAAATGTTCAGGAGATTCCCGGAATGAACATGGGCTATAAGAGAGTTGTGATACTCAACTCTAACACCCTTAAAAATCGCTCTTTGTAGTGGAAAACGTGAAAAAAGTAACTCTTTGGACGCTTAAATGGCTTTCGCTGTCTAAACCATAACAAATACACAAAATGAATGTACACAGAATTGAATATCTCAAAAAGCTCTACAAAAAAGTCCGCGACAGCATATGTTTGTCTCTTACGGAAAACTCACAACAACCATTTTTGTCTTTCATAGATGCCAAGAAGATCGAGACAAGTACGTACATTCCTGTGCAAGCATAGCAGCACATGGCAGGTATTCTTTTACGGATAACTCGCAATAACGAATTTTGTCTTTTAGCTCATTTACGCCAAGAAGATCGAGATAAGTAGATTCCCGGGCAACACCGAGTAAACAGCACGGGGAATCTTAAAATAATTGCGATATACATTAATAATTATTTTTCATTTTACTTATTCAACTAATCATAACAAGTACATACTATGTCATTAATCTTTTCCTGTTTTTTATATATATTGTACATATTATATATTTAATTCGTTAAATTTAGAGTAAATCAAAATACATTATAAATATTAATTGTATTGTATTCATAACTTGTAATCGTTTATATATATATATATATTGTAATTTAGATTTAAGACTATTTTTTGTTTGTATTTTTTTTAAACCTGGTTGAGTGGTAGACAAGGCCTTAAGGCCTTAACTCTGCCAGGTAAAATAAAGCTATTATTATTATTATTATTATTATTAATTTTTGTATTTCAGCTCATTTATGTCAAGAAGATCGGGATAAGTAGATTCCCGAGCAACGCCGGGTAATCAGCACGAGGTATCTAAAAAATATAAATTTATAATTATTTTTCCTTTTACTTATTCAACTAAACATAAAAGCACATTAATTTTCATTTATTTAGGCGTAACAGCGCACGCCGTGTATTAGCTAGTACGTAATATATATGACACCGAATATGAGAAATCCGTCAAGCAGGAAATGCGTAAACTAAGCGAATACCAATAACAAGTCGAATATATTGTCTCATTTTGTTGGTTCACGGAACTTATGAACCCTTGAGTATTAAAATGGGCTATGTCAAATATTGTATTTTGAGAACATAGATTTTCAAAGTACTGGGTTAAATAATGCATTCCATCCATCCATAGTAATTCTGCCCGAAGGCACGTCCTTCACTGCAATCATAGCATTTTCATGCTATGCTTGCAGCTTTATTAGGGAATTGTGTAGGTGTGGTAGCTTCCCGTTGCTTTCCACACCGGTGAAGGATGATGATGATAATGATAATGGTAAGGATGATAATGATAAGGATGATGGCCATATGATTTCGGGGACCGTTTGGGCCTTAAAGTTTTCCTGACATTTGTCTTACAGGTGAGGAAAAACCCCGATAATAACCTCACCCAGAAAAACTGCCCCGACCGGGGATCGAACCCGGGGCCTGCTAAGTGACAAGGCAGCACGCTACCTCGAGACCACAGCGGTGGACATAAATAATGCATTATAAACAGTAATATAAAGAATATAGTATATTGCCATACGTGTTGTAAACACTTGCTATGGATCGAGGTAAAGTTTAAAAAAAAACAGGCGCTTGCGCAGAGTTCTTTAAATTTCCGAGATTCCGTTATGTGTTTACCACATGAGTATTGCACACTATTTTTTGCACCATGTTTTTTTATTTTAGTAATTAAGATATTATCTAAAATATTAATAAATATATCATCAAGGCTTAGACCCTCTAGCCCGTTCCGACTTCAAGAGATTTGGTCTTTCCATCTGGGTCTTCCTTGACTTCTAGATCCTGTGGGTCTGTAGTTTAAAATAATTTTAGAAGATCTATCAGCTGCCATTGTTAGTAGATATTCGTACCAATTTTGTCTTTGTTTGTCAATTTTATCCGTCAATTTAAAAATATTTAATTGATCTCATATCTCGGAACTTCTTTTCTGGTCCATAAGAGTGTAGCCTGCCGTTTGCCTTAAAAATTTCATCTCCGCTGCCTCTATTTTTCTCCCTATCTGAATGAGTCAAAGTCCAATTTTCACTGCCATAGATAAGAATGGAGAAGACTACATAACAATGAACTGCATGGTCTTTATAGGAAGCCAGATATAATAAGAACAGCTAAGTCTCGTAGACTGCGATGGGCAGGTCATGTTGCACGTATGAGGAATGAAAGACTTGCATGGAAGCTTCTTGTAGGAAAGCCAGAGGGAAAACGCCCAGTTGGTAGACCAAGAATGAGGTGGGAGAATAACATTAACTATGATTTGAGGAAGTAGATTACACAGGGAATGATTGGAAAGCACTAGCTCAGGATAGGGATGTATGGAGAGCTTATTTCCGCGCGGCCATGAACCTACGGGTTCGAAAGTGCCAGTGAGTAAGTCAGTAAGTATAGATAATAGTAGGAACGGCCATGACTTTATAAAATTTCAGTTGAGTATCCTGAGTTGTTTTATTCTTTAGAGTTCTTCTTATTGTTCCACATATTCTTAGAAATTTCTGTACTTTTATATTTATATCTTCTTTTTGGCGGTATGATACATTAAAACCCAAATAATTGTAGGATTTCACTTGTTCAATGATATTATTTATCACAATTTTGCATCTGAGATGATTTTTTCCTCGAAATGCCATTGATTTTGTTTTTGCACATGAAATGTTTAAATTGTATCCCTTGCTAACTTTTCTAATTGGTTTGCAGCTCTCTGGAGATTATCTTCTGATGAACTAAAAATTGCCTGGTCATCTGAAAATAAAATCGTGTTTAAAACTTTGTCATTTATTTTTAAATTTTCAATTAAGTCATCTTGCATTAAAGATAAATGTTAGATTTCAGAAGGTGAATCGGTTGTATGTATTGCTATGGAGAAATAATACTGTTGGTCATGTCGCCATCTTACATTTGTTAAAACTGTGAATCCAATTTGATTTGGGATTTATTTCTGAATATGGAGAAAGTTTCAGACCATGTGTGCCGTGATGATGAAATAGAAGAGACGTGGAAAGCTGGATATGATGAATTAATGCTGAAATTAATACAAATTGCAGTATCACTATATATCTATCTTCGGGTTTTTACAGCTGCTGCCGTCTTCCCGTGCCAATCCTCCATAGCCTACGATCTTGGGCATGTTCAATGCTTAGCCCTCTTGCTTGCATTACTATCTTCATGTTTTCCATCCATGTTAACTTTGATCTCCCCCTTTTCTTCTTTCTGGCCGGTTGCCATGGATATACTCGTAGTTGCTTCGGCCATCTATCACTATCAATATTTCAAAATAAATGTTTTCTACTTACCGCACTAGTGCTTTTGGTCATTTTTAAAGTATTGCGATTTCTTTTGTTTTCATAGCAACCAAGATTGTATGCGGGAATGTCAAATTACGATGCATATCAACAATAACAGTAAAGTAAAATGATCCGACAACAGGCCCGGGAGGCCCTTGGGGTAGTAGGAGGTTAAAGCTCCCACTTTTTCTAGACAATCGGCACTTTATGTCAGCCGGGTTGTCAGCCCTGCGTGACGGCCGCCTTTACCCCCAGAACAAGCGTCTGGTACTCATTTCCGTTAGAGGCTGAGTCGATCCCAGGGCCATAGTGCCGCCAGAGGGTTTGGGTCAGTTAAAAATCCTGACCCGAACGGGACTTGAACCCTCGACCCTCCGGCTTGTAGCTCAGTGCCTTAACCACTACGCTACGGCGTGCCCCCAACAATAACAGTAAGTATACAATATTAGTTACATAGTGCAATAGTATATTAGAATAGAATAGAATAGATTTATTTAGCCTGGTATGCGAGGTTGGGAAATGGTTTTTACAGAATTGAGGAAAAATGTTTAAAAACCGAGCGATAGCGAGGTTTTTAATTTCCTAGATTCTGTAAAACACTTCCAAACGTGCGTTATATATTATTTTTTGCGCGATAATAAATAATAGTAAAATAATAACATCTTTGTTGGAAATATTTGCGTTCATTATAAACAACTGACTAATGTTAACAGTGGGGGCAATGTTTATTAGTTGAAACAACAGGAGGCCTTGAGAACAATTATTGATAACATGGCCGCAAATACGTATTTATTGTTTTATATTGTTTCAAATGTCCATCGCTGTGGTCTCGGGGTAGCGTGCTGCCTTTGTCAAGCAGCAGGCCCGGGTTCGATCCCCGGTCGGGACAGTTTTTCTGGGTGAGGTTTTTATCGGAGTTTATCCTCTCCTGTAAGACAAATGCCAGGAAAACTTTAAAGCCCAAATGGTCCCCGAAATCATATGACCATCGCAATCATCATCATTCATATTCATCTTAGGTTAAGCTTAGGATTAGGGACTCTCCTTGCGCACCATTATCATCATCATCACCCATCATATCATCGGGGCAACGTAACCCCGCATTCCAGGCGCCCCAACCTCCGAAGTGGGTTACAAGTACGCCATGCCAGGAGAGAAACCAGGAATGTCGAAAGACAAACATGGGGCATTTGAAAAAAAAATATTGTTTCAAATAAAGTTCAGTTCGTTTAAAATGCAGTGATTTGTTTCGTATAATGTATGTTAACACCACCTTTTGGACATTTTCTGTATATACATTGTACGTAGTATACATAGAGGGCAGTGGTTTTACTTCCCGCACGTGGACGTAAATGTAATATTACAGTATAGTTATTTAGGTTGGCAACCCCGAAATGTAGGAAGTTGAACTTTCAATAATGGTCGCCATTGCTGGTAAGTACGGCAAAACGCACTATCGCGCAAAAACATATTTTAATTGTTTTAAATGACACTTGGTAACATTATAAAAATACTTACTTACTTACTTACTTACTTACTTACTTACTCACTGGCACTATCGAACCCGTAGGTTCATGGCCGCACGGACATAAGCTCTCCATACATCCCTATCCTGAGCTAATCTTTTCCAATCATTCCCTGTATAACCTACTTCCGTCAAATCATAGTTAATGTTATTCTCCCACCTCATTCTTGGTCTACCAACTGGGGCGTTTTCCCTCTGGCCTTCCTACAAGAAGCTTCCATGCAAGTCTTTCATTCCCCATACGTGCAACATGTCCTGCCCATCGCAGTCTACGAGACTTAACTGTTCTTATTAAATCTGGCTTCCTATAAAGACAATGTAGTTCATTGTTATGTAGTCTTCTCCATTCACCTGTCTGTTCATCTCTATTTGGTCCAAAAATTTTCCTAAGTACTTTATTCTCAAATACTTGTAATCTCCTTTCCTCTCTTAAAGTAAGAGTCCATGTTTCGCACCCATATAATATAACTGGTAGAATAATAGTTTTATATATTTTCAGTTTAACGTTTTTTGAAAGCAATTGGGACATCAAGAGTCTCTGCAATGCATAATAGCACGAATTTCCAGAATTGAGCCTATGTTTAATTTCTTTGTGCATCTCATTCCTATTTGTGATTATTGTTCCTAGGTATTTGAATTCAGCCACTGCCTCAAAATTTCCCTCATTTGTCATTAGCTGTCCATTTCCATTATTTAATGAATTTCTACGTGTGACCATATACAATTATAAATATATTCTTGATGTATTAGTAAATACATAATTTTAAGTTATGAATCAAAATATTAAACTTAATTATTTATTTAAAATGAATTAACTAACAAATCAATCTCACACAAAAGGGCAGGTTTACTAGAAAGAATAGCTCCATCAGAGCAATACTATTTTCTAGACGTGACAAACCCTATAGTACAAAATATAAAGAGGTGTTCCCTTTAAAATCCTGTCTCCAGTGATGAAAATAACAATAGCTTTGTGCATGCATATAAATGGATCAGGGATATTCATTGTGTCGCATTGCTAGTTGAATGCCTCTTTACTTACGTACCGAGGAGAGGGAAAAAAAGAATTTGCATACGTTCTCTGTATTGCATTTTGACTGAAAGATTCTCATTGCTCTTCCAACATGATATTCAAATTGCTGACGCCTATAAAACCTTCATCTGTTCGTGTTATACAGGCAGTAAAAAAAATCCCTCATACATTCTCACAAAAAGAGAAAGAGAGACTTTTTTCCTTATTGCAATCAATTTTTTATGACATAACTTTCTCCTGACTACAGTAGAATTATTCTGTCCTGTACTTTGATATGATGATATATTTTATATCGTTGCAGTGGTATGTATGTATGGTATGATCTGAGTATGGTTATACCCCATACGTTCCTCGTGAAAATTTAGGGGTGCTCTCCTACCAGGATTGTTTAACCAAGGTTAACTAAAAGTTTAATAAAAGAAGTAAAGAAACAAGCTGATAAAGCAGCAAAAATATCAGGGTATATGAAATATTTGTCCACCGCTGTGATCTCGAGGTAGCGTGCTGCCTTGTCACGCAGCGGGCCCGGATTCGATCCCCGGTCGGGGCAGTTTTTCTGGGTGAGGTTTTTATCGGGGTTTTTCCTCACCTGTAAGACAAATGTCAGGAAAACGTTAAGGCCCAAACGGTCCCCGAAATCATATGACCATCATCATCCGTATCATTATCATCATCATCATCATCCTTCACCGGTGTGGAAAGCAACGGGGAAGCTACCACACCAACAAT
Source organism: Diploptera punctata (assembly GCA_030220185.1). Lineage (NCBI taxonomy): Eukaryota > Metazoa > Arthropoda > Insecta > Blattodea > Blaberidae > Diploptera > Diploptera punctata. Next base: position 1,374,117 of record JASPKZ010009378.1, on the reverse strand, counting down.
TCCCTACAAAAGCTGCAAGCATAGCATGAAAATGCTATGATTGCAGTGAAGGACCTGCCTTCGGGCAGAATTACTATGGATGGATGGATGGATGAAATATTTAATTTGACGCAACAAACATATGTTAATAGAAAGCAAAACCCGCATATACAAAACGATAGTTCGACCAGTTATCGTATATGGAGCAGAAACTAGGGCTGATACAACAAAACTAAACAAATAATAAGCACATTCGAAATGAAAATCTTAAGAACTATTCAGGGGAAAACATTATTTGATAAAATACACAACACAGAAATTAGGGACAAATGCCATATACAAGACATAACCAAATTTATTATAGATAGACGAAAATATTGGAAGGGTCATATAGAAAGAATAGAAGAAAACCGGCTTGCAAAAAGAGCTAAAGAAGATAGACCAATGGACGGGAGAAGAACAAGAGGAAGACCAGCCAAGAGATGGATAGACAGTGAATGCACATCCAATACGTCTTCCTCCGAGGAGTGATTTTGGAAATAAACACGATGAAAATCCTACAAATTAAGTTTAAGAAGAAGAAGAAGATTAAGTTTGTTAAACTTATTTTCTTACAGATGTCAGTGAGTGACGTCGAGTAGTTAGTACATCGCCTCAATGAGACATCTACTGGGCAACGGGCAACCAAGGTATTACTTGGTTGGTGAAAGCTTGATAGTTTTGCTCAGTTCCACTAATTCAGACTTGAGGTTCTTCTACGGCCCCAACATCCTCACACTCGGAATCCATAGCTTAAAGTTCCTTTCGGAGAACTTGTCTTTAGATTTTCCAACTAAAAGTTCATCGACCCCGGTGGGGTTTAAATCCGGGACTTTCGGGACGAGAGGCAAAGTTAATGGCCGCGCGGAAATAAGCTCTCCATACATCCCTATCCTGAGCTAATGTTTTCCAATCATTCCCTGTAAAATCTACTTCCCTCAATTCATAGTTAATGTTGTTCTCCCACAGCATTCTTGGTCTACCAACTGGGTGTTTTCCTTTTGGTTTCCCTACAAGAAGCTTCCATGTACGTCTATCACTCCCCATTTGTGCCATATGTCCTGTCCATCGCAGTCTACGAGACTTAACTGTTCTTATTATATCTGGCTTCCTATAAAGACCATGTAGTTCATTGTTATGTAGTCTTCTCCATTCACCTGTCTGTTCATCTCTATTTGGTCCAAAAATTTTCCTAAGAACTTTATTCTCAAATACTTGTAATCTCCTTTCCTCCCTTAAAGTAAGAGTCCATGTTTCGCACCCATATAATATAACTGGTAGAATAATAGTTTTATATATTTTCAGTTTAATGTTTTTTGAAAGGAGTTGGGACATCAGGAGTCTTTGCAATGCATAATAGCACGCATTTCCAGAATTGAGCCTATGTTTAATTTCTTTGTGCATCTCATTCCTATTTGTGATTATTGGTCCTAGGTATCATTGCTGTTCAGAAAAGCACAGAATTGAAGTAAAGGCAAAATGAATGAAACAATTAAAGAAATATACAAACTCACAGTTTAGGACAAAATCTACATTTAAAATACAATGACAATGATAATAAACTTTGAAATTTCCTGGAAGAAAACATTTCTTGGGGGCTTTATAGTAAGAATATGGAAAAATGTTTTATTTTATTGGCTCAAACGACAGTGTATACATGCACCCAATTCTAAATTTTCAGTTAAAAATTCCAATTATCAGTGATAATACAGCATTTCTTGTAAGGTTGTGTACGGATGTAAATGCAAGCATGTTGAAACTTTAGTCTGGCATTCCTCAAAATCTATTTTTAAAAAAAAAAAAAAGTGATATCTCTAGAACCATTTGTTGGATTTCAATAACATTTTGTATACAGGTCTGTTATCACAGTCTCTAGAGAATGCACCTCATTCGTTAAATTTCAATGAAAAATGAACAATTTGCTAGGGCAGGTGTATTGAAAAATATTCAATTACTTAAAATACATATTTAAAAACACGTACCTTCAATATTAAGTCAATTAGAATCTTTAATTGAGGTCCAACATCTGTATTATAATTTCAGTTTTAAGTAAAAAAATAGTAATTGTTTTTTATTTACTCAGTTTAGGGGCAATTTTTGGTTTTTGTGATGATATGAATTTTTTTTAATGACAATTTCTATTCCAGAAACATATTTATTGGTCACATGTATTAAATTACCAACTTAAGCTAAATTCATGTAGAATTTTTTATTCAATGCCCCAGATTGTAGTTTTGATATTTCTAGTATATTGGCATAATTATAATCCACTTCTGAGGTTAGGGCAGTAGGTGGCATTACGGTTGTCCTGATGATATGATAGGTGATGATAATGATAGTGGTGAGCCAGGGAAGTCCTTAAACCTAAACTTAATCTAAGGTAAATATATGAATGATGTTGTTTATGATGATCATACGATGTTTGGGGACCATTTGGACCTTAAAGTTTCCTGACATTTGTCTTAGAGGTGAGGAAAAAACCTGAAAACAAATCCCACCCAGGAAACTTATCCCAACCGACACTTGAACTTGGGTATGCTACGTGACAAGGTAGCATGCTACCTCGAGACCACAACGGTGACAAATTCAATTAGAATAAATGTGTACAATTTGAAGAAAACCCATTAAGAAACAGTGCAGTTATTAACTTTGTTTTGTAAAACGTGCATATGCTATTTTATAAGGCCCCTTTAATTCAGAGGTTCATCGGTCCATCAACAGAGGGAGGAGGAGTAAAGGAATACCAACTGTCAAATGAACAATCAGATGTCATATTTAAGAGAAAAATCATATGCTCAGACCGGGGCTTGAACCCAGGCCCTTGGCTTTTTAGGCCAAGACTCTACCAACTGAGCTATCTGAGAAAGTTTAAATCTAAATGCAATTTTTTCTCTTACATACGCTGTTTATTTCCACGCACTAAATGCTATGAAACATTTGCTTCTATCTTGTAAATAGTGGCTTCTTTATTAAGAAAGCATTTATTAAGAAAACATTTATTTAGGAATTTTACATTGCATTAACCATTACATAACACTGAGCAACAAAAAATAAACTTTTTTTTGTCTCAGAAAGAAAAATATGTGATTCTGATAGTATTTTTTCTCCTGAATTGAAATATGATATCGGTTTTTCTCCATCACACAAGGTTTCCGAGAGATTCCATCCTTTTAGCCAGGAACTAAGCATTTGAGTCTGGTTTTTGGATAACTTTAAATCTCTTATGAGATCGTTAAGATCTTTTTGAGTCAATAAATGAGGCTCAGATGAAAAACTTTGTACAAAAGTTGTATCACTAAAATTTGTTTCTTCTTCTTCCTTACTTCCATCAGAATCTGAGCTCTCTTCATCTAATGTCAAAAGTTCTGGAGGCTTTGGTATGGGCAATTCTTCGCAGTGTGGAACTGATCTCATTGCAGATTGCAAGTCAGGGTGCACCACTGTATGTTTTGATTTTGACGTAATCCATTTAATGTTTGTTAAGCAGAAAATAATTATCTAAATCCATCAATTGAAATTGAAATAAAAAAAACTGTGGGTGATTGAGAAATTCCGAATACATATTTGAAAACACGATAAAAAAAATGCATTACTTACAACTACTGGTACTCATGAGACAAAAATCATGTTGACTAGTGATAATCAGATGTCAGTTGACAATGGGGAAAAGTTGCCCTGAAACTGGTCCTAGAAGGGATATAAAGTATGAGGTGATTTGTAAACTCTGGTTAATTTAATGGATGTTATCTATATTATGTATTTGTTATGTTCTTCTTCTTCCTTCCAAGTATTAGGCCAAGGCCTGTTACGATCCTATAGAAAATTTTCCCTTATGGGAAATTTTCGTATAAGACTTGAAAGCATAATAATAGTCCCTTCGATTGGTTGCTAGCCAAAGGAAGGCAAGACCAGTGATGGCGTTGCCATCTTATAGCCTCTGGTCAGGCTTTTCTGGAGAAGAAAAAAAAATAAAGGAAAGACAAAATGGAAAAAAGGAAGGACTCCCTAGCCCTCGGATGCCCTAATAGCGTTGGGGTCGAAAAAACAAGAGGTAACCAAGAGAGGTTAGATAGTAAAGTTAAAAGAGTGCAAAACACAAGTAAGTGGAAGAAATGTTTTGCACAGCTTGGGCACCTTGTGGTCGCCATCCACATATCCCCTAGATGAGGACCCCTGAGGGGATTTGTTATGTTTTTCTCAGAAATTAATTTATTTTTATTGTTCTCAAAAATATTATGTTAAAATAATTTAATATATCTCTAAGTATCAAGAGAACTTTTACAACATATCATGAGAATGGACTCAACAATACCTTAATCACACTTGGATATTTTGATGAGCAGGCATTTTACCACGGATACTTCTTGAATTTTAGAAGTTAAAATTTAAAATAGTTTTCTTTCCCGCTCCCAAGTCATATCCGGTCCTTCTTGGTAGTAGACCTATTTCATAACCTAAACTGGTTACATCTTCAGTAGTTTTCACGACCAAGATACTATCATATCATCCAGGAGCACTGTTTCTTACTCCATCTGTTGGTGGACTGATGGACCTCCCAATCAAATCAACTTCCCCAAGAATTTCAAAATTCATTAATTTTTCTTTCTTAGTTTTTTGAGTGTGGATTTTTTCCTATACAGTGAGGTTCTTAGGTTTTTCTATTTGTTTTATTTAACTAGACTTTCTTTCAATTTCATGTTTTTCCAAAAATGTATGAGCATGGTAATATTTAATATATGAAGCAAATGTTTCTTTTAATTATTAATGAGTTTGGTTATTTCTTGATTTTTACGCAGACCTGGTTTCATCGCTTTTGTGCGATATTGTCAATGTATTCCAGTTGGAATGTTGCACAAAAGCGACAAAACCAGATCAAGAAATATGAGGTGAGTAAAAACAACCAACTCATTAATAATTAATGATAATATTTCCTATAATAGTTCAATAATTATTAATTAATCAATTGAGTTGGTGTTTACTTGATGAAAATCCATATTTATTAATTAAATAAAAATAAAACGTAGTTTTATTTTTATTTAATTAATCAATAATTATTGAATGTCACATCCAAGACTTGAGAGTGGGCACCATTTGGTGACTAAATTATGTCAGGGACCAGGTATTTTAATGCATATTGTGATACTCTACATAATGGTAAGTGTAAAGACTTCAATGGTCTCAGGACCAAAATGGGAATCATAGACAATAATTTAGTTTTAGTAGTAGTTGAAGCATTCATCCTCCTGGGTGACGTTTTTGGGGGTTTTCCTCACCTGTAAGACAAATGCCAGGAAGCTTAGGGCCCAATGGTCCCCGAAAATCATCTGGCCATCATCATCATCCTTATCATCATCATCCTTCACCAGTGTGGAAAACAATGGGAAGCTACCACACCTAAAATTCCCTAGTAAAGCTGCAAAGCATAGCATTAAAATGCTATGATAGCAGTGAAAGACCTGCCCTTGGCCAGAATTACTATGGATGGATATATAGCCTATATATAATTGATTGAAAAATACAACCTGTGTTGAGGAAAGAAAATATATTTTCTTTCACACAATTTATATTTTAAACAGATTTTACTTTCCTATGAAAGGCTATTTTTTTTTATAAATTGTTCTCCATATTGTATTTTTTGGTTACAATTTTTAAATTATGTACTGAATACTGAAGTAATTTTATTTAGTTTATGCTAGTCACCTGAAATATATACTTAATTAAGATGAAAAATTGTAATTAGAATCACAGATACAATTTATTTATTACAAATTACTTTTTTAACTTTCTTTGAAATTAATTCCGCTTGAAATTGTCAGATTTATATAGGTTGGGCCTTTAAAGACTCAATTATGTGAATTTATTTCTTAATAATTTGTAACTGCTTAGACAGGCATATATGTATTCTGAAAGTACAAGAAGAAGTAACATTATGAGGTATTTTTTAATAAATAAGTCAAGTCCTTTGTCACCTTACCTCATATTGAACTTTTATAGGAAAAAAATCACCTCATATCCAGTCTTCTAATTATTCTGCAGTTTCAAAGCCTTGGTAGCTTCATCTTCAGTACTTTCTTGTTGACTGATGTTATGTCGATCAGAACAACTACTTCTTCTTCCCTCTGTTGTTGGACTGATAAACCCCTGGATCCAGTCAGAATCCACAGGAATTTCGAAGTTCATAAGTTTTTCTTTCTTGTTTTTTTAATGTGCATATTTTTCATAAACCGTGAGTTCTTTTTGTTTTTCTATTTGTTTAATTAGACTGGCTTTTGATTCAATTAGATGTTTTCAGAGCAAGCATGAGCAGCTACTGCTGACTTTTCCACTTCAGTTTTGACATTTCTAAGATGTTCTTTCACCCTTGTTTTCAAATTTCCTTTTGTTTTTCCAATATAAATTTTGTCACAATCCCTGCAGTTGATCTGAAAAATTCCTGATTTGTTTTCTTCTTCAATTTTTTTCATTTTTATTGGTTTTAATTATCCTATTTAAGTTGTATTTGTTATTCGGTGCCAATCTTATATTGAAGTTTTTGAAAATTTGTTTAACTATGCCAAATTTTGGAATATATTAAACAGTACCAACTAAATTGGAAACACCATCTTGAAAGAATGAGTTCAAAACGGATCCGCTAAGCTGTTTATAATTATATACCAAGAGAATGAAGATCTCTGGGCCGTCCTATGAAACGTTGGAGGGAAAATTTTCTATAGGATCGTAACAGGCCTTGGCATAATACTTGGAAGGAAGAAGAAGAAGAAGAAGAATTTTTTTTGAAGAATAGAAAAGGAAAGACTCTTAAACCTCAAGATACAAGGAAAACGAGAAAGATGGATTAGCCAAGTGAAGAAAAGTTTACAAGAAACAGGATACGACTGCAAAGAACTAAAAAGAAGTAAAACATGGGAAGATAGAAATGGTTGGAGGCATTTTTGGAATCGACCTTTTGAAAGGAGGACACGATAAGATGATGATGATGATAACATCTGCACATTGTGAAATGAGGTAAGATTTGACAAATATTATCTCCTACAATGTCATCTACATCTAAAAAGGTGTAGGCCATGCTGAACATTATCATCCCCTTTGTTAGGAGTGACTAGACCAAATTAATTTAGTTATCTACATTGAATTTTTATAGGAATAAATCACTATGAGGATTAATTTAAGATACATTATTTTCTTAAAAATACAATAGGAAGTAACATTAAGAGGTTTGTTTAATAATTAAAACATTTTGTCTGTTTATTCTTACCTCTTAGAGTTGTTTTTGTTGAACATACGTTTCAAGGCTTCTTAACCCCATCGTCAGCGATTACAGACTGAATTTTCTCATGTTGTCGGCCCTGATTCTTGATTCCTGCTCTCTTTGCCTCTGGTCCAATGAAAGTACTAATGAGGTTCCTTTCCGTGGGAATTTCAAAGTTCATAATTCTTTCCACGTTCTTCTGTATATAGATTTTTCCCATATGGTGAGTTCATTTTTGTTTTCTAACTGTTTTAATAAGTTTGTGTTTACATCTATTTTTTGTTTTTCTGACCAAACATGAGCAGCCACTGCAGATTTTTCTACTTCCCCTTTTTTTTTACATTTCTTATGTGTTCTTTAGTTCTAATGGTTAAATTTCTTTTTGTTTTCCCTATGTATATCTTATCACAGTCTTCACATTTTATTTGATATTTTTATTAGTTTTTATTTGTTTATTTAAACTATAATCATTCTTTGGTACTAAATTAATATTAAATTTTCCAAAAATCTTCTGAAATTTGTTGTGTGCCCAAGGGTGATATGTGAATTTCCTGTATTTCTTATCTTTTGGTTTTTCTGTCTGAATAAATAAAATGTGAAGACTGTGATAAGATATAATAAGATACACATAGCGAAAACAAAAATAAATGTCTCGAATATCTTTTGGAATTTTAATATTAAATTAGCACCAAAAAATAACTACAGTTTAAATAAACTAATAAAAATCAACAAAAATGAAAAACTAATAAAAATAAAAAAATCAGGAATACATAAAATTGAATGTATGGGTTATGAAAAAATATATATAGGAAAAACAAAAAGAAACCTAAAAATTAGAACCAAAGAACACATAAGAAATATTAAAAATGGGGAAATAGAAAAATCTGCAGTTGCTGCTCATGTTTGGTCTGAAAAACATAATATAAATTCACACACTAAATTATTGACAGTTAGAAAATACAAAACATTTGACTATTTGGAAAAAAAAATCTATATTCAGAAAAACAAAAACAGAGTTATAAATTTTGAAATAACGATGGAGCATGACCTTGTTAGGAGATTCTTTGGCCAACCACAGGATGGAGCTGACATCGATATCCAGGGTGTGCAACATAAATCTAACCCGTCTGGGCAAGATGCTGCTGATGATTATGATATAATCGAAACATGTTGAAGAACAAATCTACATTAATATTGAGCTAAGATGAACAGACTAAATATAATTTAATTAAAATAACCTCAAAATATCACTTCCTAAAATAAAATATTATGTAATTGTTTAATTATTGTTTGTTATTTTGTTGTTTTCTTTGTAGGTTGATGGCCTTGTGGCCACAATACCAGCCATTACTTACTTACTTACTTACTCACTGGCACCATCGAACCCGTAGGTTCATGGCAGTGCAGACATAAGCTCTCCATACATCCCTATCCTGAGCTAAAGTTTTCCAATCATTCCCTGTATAATGTACTTCCCTCAAATCATAGTTAATGTTGTTCTCCCACCTCATTCTTGGTCTACCAACTGGGCGTTTTCCTTCTGGCTTTCCTACAAGAAGTTTCCATGCACGTCTTTCATTCCCCATACGCGCAACATGTCCTGCCCATCGCAGTCTACGAGACTTAACTGTTCTTATTATATCTGGCTTCCTATAAATACCATGTAGTTTATTGTTATGTAGTCTTCTCCATTCACCTGTCTGTTCATCTCTCTTTGGTCCAAAAATTTTCCTAAGAACTTTATTTTCAAATACTCGTAATCTCCTTTCCTCCCTTAGAGTAAGAGTCCATGTTTCGCACCCATATAATATAACTGGTAGAATAACAGTTTTATATATTTTCAGCTTAACGTTTTTTGAAAGGAGTTGGGACATCAAGAGTCTCTGCAATGCACAATAGCATGCATTTCCAGAATTGAGCCTATGTTTAATTTCTTTATGCATCTCATTCCTATTAGTGATTATTGTTCCTAGGTATTTGAATTCAGCCATTTCCTCAAAATTTCCCTCATTTTTCATTAGCTGTCCATTTCCATTATATACTGAATTTCTACGTGTGACCATATATTTAGTTTTACTGATATTTACTTCCAGTTCTAATTTCTTAGTGTTACTCAATAGTGTGTGCGTGTTGGCCTTTAGTATCTCCTCGCTATCGGCCAGTAGTACTACATCATCAGCATAAACTAACAGCTTATTAATACCATTCAGTTGTAAGCCTTCCTCATTCTCTAAAGATACAATACCAGCCATTAGATAAATAAATAAATAAATACTATAAATTTGACAAATGACAAATAAAAGTTTCGTACATCTACTATAAATAGATTTTTTAAGGAAATCTCCATTTTATAAGATGTATTTTACATTAATAGTATAGGGAATTTTGGAGTCACTTAAAAGTTTTCAGATTATTATTGAAACCCTTAGAAACCAAAGAGTATAAGTAACAAAAGGTCACTTTTGAGTAAATTATCTTCAAAGTTGAGACACTCCATATTGTCTTATAAGGGAAGTGTCAACCATTCCATGCACACACCCATCTTGAAATTTTTTCCAGAGAAGCATTGCGATGTACCATGTCCAAAAAATTACACTGGTCAACATGATTTTTGTCTCATGAGTACCAATAGTTGTACTTAATGCAGTTTTTTATCGTGTTTTCAAATATGTTTTCGGAATTTCTCCATCACCCACAGTTTTTTTATTTCAATTTAAATTAATGGATTTAAATAATTATTTTTTAATAAACATTTTTTCATCCATTTGTCCATTGTAAAATAAAACTAAATGAGCTAATTCAGGAGATTTCAGCTGTGGAAAAGATATATTAAGGCAAATGGAATCCTAATATGCTGGCCGATTATTGTTGGACCGTCAAAATGGATGCTCCACAGGCGAAATATAGCAGAAAATCATCATTTCTTACTTTCTAGGTGAGTCCGAATGTTCGAATATTGTGTAGTTACGAATGTAGAAAATATTAAAGTGTTTGAAATTATAAATTCCTGCCTCTTAGAAACCTTGTGTGATGGAGAAAAACCGATATCATATTTGAATTCAGGAGAAAAAATACTATCAGAATCACATATTTTTCTTTCTGAGACAAAAAAAAAGTTTCTTTTTTGTTGCTCAGTGTTATCTGCCTGTTTAACTGTAAGACACTAAAATCCAGCGCCAAAGCTCTCATTTAAACTACAGGGAAGTAATACAACTCCTGAATTGGTAAAATGGATAACCCTGACAACCTGCCTGCATTCCGCATCCTGCCACACAAATACTCTGACAACCTGTCCACACTGCATATCTTGCCACACTATACACCACTTCATTCATGTAGTGAGTCCATCTGCTTCGCACAGTGTGTTGCTATATTGGATTCTGGTTTCAATTTCTGTGCCTTGCAGTCAAAAAAGGCAGATTTGTTTTTTTGGATAAGGCCTTGTTACATCACAATGCTTCTGTGGGAGAAATTTCAAGGTAGGTGTCGGCATGGAATGGTTAACACATCCCTTGTTAGTAGTTTTCTTTTCAGCCACTAGATTTCAGCACCAGACAAATTTTTATTGTATCTATCGACCACTCGGATTAGCATCTGCTTTAATAACTAAAATCTACAATGTACTCCAAAATTAGCAATTTGTCACTTGTACCCCTTGGCTTCAAACGGTCTCAATTAAAAAAATATATAATATCTTCTTAGATTCATCCATGCAGTTATAATAGTAATTCAAAGTTACAACTGCGCATGAGATGGTACTGTCAGGTTTTAGACTTTAAATACAAAATAAAATATCAAAAAACTTACCTCAAAGGAGATCCTAAAGGAGTTGCAACACCAAAGCCCTTGGCGTCGAGATTTCTTCCAACTTTCATAGTGTCACAGGGTTCTCTTTCGTTTATGTAATCATTTTTAGGCGATTCTATGAGCAAAGCATATTTTCCTTTTGACTGTCTGACTCTCTTTATACCTTCGTCGTATGTTTTCACAAAAACATGTTTTCTCGAACTCATGAACTCCCACATTTTGCTGTACAGCGTGATCTGAGATTTCTGCAACAAAGATTTACATCTGTTTCAATGGAAGTAAACTCCACTTCCCATTTAAAAACCAGTCATAATATTAATAATAATATGTAAAAAAATAATAATAATAAATAATAATATTGATTCATTCTTTATTATGTGTATCCAGTCGTAGCTGATGACACAAATCCATTGCATATTTATGCCTCTTGCAGAAGAATCCATACAGTGTATAAGTTGCAATGGGACTGCATTGATGTGCATGCAGCTTATGTGGACATTTCTTCTATAACAAGTCCAACCCATCTCACCCATAAAGGTGAGTGCCCATGAGGTTGTAAAATATTAAGAATATAAAAAATATATCAATGGAGGGCTATGGAAACCTCGTAACTTTCATTTTGGTAAATTTTACAGGAGAAACAAATAACTGTTTTAAATAATTATGAAAATTGATAAACAATAGTTCCCACATATTTTACTACAGAATACAAGTCAAGTTATTAATAAATTTGAAGTCCGTGTTCTCAACAGGTTATGCATCACATATTTCTGTGCTGGTTACTGGAGTTAGGTGGTTTTCAATGACTGATGGAGTTACGAGATTTTCATTGCCTACCGTCAATATATAATATTGTGTCTTTTTTGAAAATTCATCATCATCATAGTACATTCACGAATTTAGGCCATTTGTTGACCTGTTTCGGCCTCAAGAGAAACACCATCCAGAAATCTTTTAAGTGGACGTCCTGGTCTTCTTCTTCCTGCAGGTTGATATCTTAACATTAGTTTGGGTATTCTGTGATCTTCCATTCGATGAACATGTTGTATCCATCTTGACTTATAATCAGAAATTTTGTTTTCTAAAGATTCCATGTGTAATTCTTCTAAGATGTCTTCATTTTTTTTGTGATCTAGTAGTGTGTATCCTGCAGTCCTCCGAAGATTCTCATTTCAGCAGATCTAAGTCTCTGTATATCCTTCTGTTTCAACGTCCATACATCGCTACCATACAAAAGAGTTGGAAGAGCCAGTGTTTTATACACTTTCAGTCTTGAATGCTTTTGGACTAATTGTGGCTTGAAGATAGAATTTATTAACCCTAAAATTCTTAAAAATTTAGATATTTTTGCATTTACATCCTTTTCTTCTTCATATGAGATATTGCATCCTAGATATGTAAAATTATTCACCTGCTCCAAAATTTTATTGTCCAGTACAATTTTACTTCTGACAGGATCTACACCTTGAAATGCCATAATTTTTGTTTTTTCTGTGGATATCTTTAATCCATATTCTTCTGTAATTTTGTTAAGTTCATATATAAGTTCATATATAAAATTATCATTAATACTTCCACAACAAGAAACAAAAATATTTATGTTATTTATAAAATCTTTTATAAATATGATCTATTACATATGGTTGTTAAGATAAACAAGTTTTAAAATTATAATATACTTTTAGCCTCTTGAAGTCACAATTCACTAATAAAACAACATTATTATATAATAATCTATAAACCTTTTATTAGAATCTATATATCAAAATTTATCACAACACTTATATAAATATGTATTAAAAACCTGTAAGTATAGAGCATTTAGCAATTGGATATTTTCTTACGTCAACCAAAAAAAAAAATAATAATAATAATAAATAATAATCTCTACCTTCGGGTTTTTACAGCTGCTGCCATCTTCCTGTGCCAAATATCCAAAGCCTATGATCTTGGGCATCTTCAATGCTTAGCCCTCTTGCTTGCATTAATGTCTTCACGTTTTCCTTCCATGTTAACTTTGGTCTCCCTCTTTTCTTCTTTCTATTCGGATGCCATTCATACAGTTGCTTCGGCCATCGCTCATCTTCCATCCTTAAAACATGTCCTAACCACTTTAATTCCTTCTCCTCAATTCTTTCAATTTGCTTTCTTCTGCTTCCATTATGTTTCTAATTTCCTTATTTGTGACATGTTCTAATTTAGACTTTCTGGCACTTCTGCGTAAATAATCCATTTCTAGAGCTATTAGTCTATTCTTGTAGTACTTATTGATTGTCCATACCTCACTTCCATACATTGCAATAGATTCCACCAATGTTTTACCAATTTTTTTTTTGTGTCTTTCCAATATAATAATAATAATAATAATAATAATAATAATAATAATAATAATAATAATAATAATAATAATAATAATAATAATAATAATAATAATAATAATAATAATAATAATAATAATAATAATAATAATAATAATAATAATAATACCCTCAGGGGTCCTCATCTAGGGGATATGTGGATGGCGACCACAAGGTGCCCAAGCTGAGCAAAACATTTCTTCCACTTACTTGTGTTTTGCACTCTTTTAACTTTACTATCTAACCTCTCTTGGTTAACTCTTGTTTTTTTCGACCCCGACGCTATTAGGGCATCCGAGGGCTAGGGAGTCTTTCCTTTCTTCCATTTCTTCTTTCCTTTATTTTCTTTTCTTCTCCAGAAAAGCCTGACCAGAGGCTATAAGGTGGCAGCCCCATCACTGGTCTTGCCTTCCTTTGGCCAGCAACCAATCGAAGGGACTATTATTATGCTTTCAAGTCTTATACGAGAATTTCCCGGAAGGATCAAACTACTAAATTGGAAACACCATCTTGAAAGAATGAGTTCAAATCGGATCCCCAAAGCTGTTTATAATTATATACCAAGAGGACGAAAATCACTGGGCCGTCCTATGAAACGCTGGAGGGAAAATTTTCTATAGGATCGTAACAGGCCTTGGCCTAATACTTGGAAGGAATAATAATAATAATAATAATAATAATAATAATAATAATAATAATAATAATAATAACAATAATAACAATATTCAGTAATAATAATATTAGTCCAACAGTAGTATAACTCCATGCATCCAACATGGAGACATGGAAACATGGATGCTCTGTATCACGATTTTGTTGACTAAAATAATTTATTTATGCGTAATAAATAAGGTAAATCTGGTACATGTTACCTCATAAATATTTGTTTTTCATTTGACATGTTTCAATATGCTGTTCATATCATTGTCAGCTTTTCCAAACTTTTGAATTTCATATTGTTGGCCTGGATGTTGACTTCTACTCCATCTTTTGGTTGACCGAATGACTTGCAAATGAAATATTTTTCCCTGGGGATTTCGAAATTTATAATCCTAATTTTATTCTTCTAGATGTACATATTTTCCCAAACGGTGAGCTCTTTAGTGTATTCTGTTTTAATACTGTAGTGTTTACATTGAGTGAAATGAGATCCATGAGATATACGCAGGATATACCAAATGGGATCATAAACACAATTATGATATCTTCAAGGGACTATGTTTATAACTTGTCATTGAATACATACATAGATACCAGAACAACTGGATGAATCATTTGCGACGAATGAGTTCAGATAGAGTTCCCAAGGCCGTGCTTCGTTATTGTCCAACAGCGAAGAGATCTCTGGGCAGTCCAAGAAACGCTGGATACAAAATGCATCAGTGAGATTATAGCAGGCCTATAGGCCTAAGACTTGGTTGGATGAAGAAGATTGATTATATGTTTTTCTGACCGGACGTGGGCAGTTACTGCAGATTTTTCTAATTCTCCATTTTTTACATTTTTAATGTGTTCTTTCATTCTAATGGTCAAATTTCTCTTTGTTTTACCTATGTATATCTTATCAGTTATCACAATCAGTGCATTTTAACTGATATATTCCTGACTTTTTCCAGAATATACAAGCTAAGATATGGACAGCATATTGAAACATTTCAAATGAAACACAAATATTTATGAGGTAATACATACCACATTCAATTCTTTATTAATAAGAACCTCATAATGTCATTTTTCATTGTAATTTATTAATTAGTTATCCTTATTTCCCTACAGATTTCAGCAAGTGACATGTTGTCCACACATTATACCTGTGAGACATCTAGTAGGCAACTATGGTATTATTTGGATGGGAAAGGTATAAAATTTTGTTCTATGGCACTAATTTAATAATAATAATAATAATAATAATAATAATAATAATAATAATAATAATACTAATCATAATAATGGATAGATAGATCATTGGTTGATTAATGTTTTTGACATCGTCCGATTCCTAAAAGCCAATTTTGTCGCTCCATCCAATCTCTTGGTTGTAGATGTTTCTCCTTCATGTATAAATATATTCCCTGACTCCAGTAGGTTTTAAGTCTTCCTCAGCCTCATCTTCCCCCCTAAGATTTCTATTTCAAAACAGATTTTGGTAGCCGATCCTCTTCCATTCTCTGGACACATCAATAACATCTTAATTGCTGAGTTTTAATATAATCTAAAACAGTGTCTTCAATCTTCACTTCATTTTCTCCTTTATAACTGAGTTTCTAATTTTTTCTCTTCTTGAAATTCTAGCTTACCTTCACACAAAATCCATTTCTGTTGCCAAAAGATAATAGCACTAAGCAACAAAAGATAAACTTTTTTTTTTGTCTCGGAAAGAAAAAATATGTGATTCTGATGGAAAACACGTTATCCATGAAGGATATCACATGTTAAATATTGAAAACACCCCAACAGTAATGCACAGAGAAAATAATCCAGCGAAGATAAATGCACTCGAAGAGATGGAAATTTTGAAAGCAGTTCACAACAATGGCCATCTGCTAAATGAAAACGAACCCAGTACGTGTAACCCCCCTCTACCAGATCTTCAGTGAAACACCAGTTTTGAATCCTGCCGATGACGGGACAAGTCCCAAAAGCACTACAGTTAAATAACTAATAAAGTTGAGGAGATGGACCTTGCAGGTGAATATTCCATAATTTTATACTTTAATTTTAAAACTATAATAGATAACAAAACAAAAAATTGCACCACTTATTAAACAGATTCTGCAGAACTTTCATAGGAAGAAATCACTATGAGGTTCAATGTAAGATCAATTTAAATGCTTCATACCTCTCCTCAAATACAGTCTTCTAAGTAGACCACAGTTTCAAATCCTTGGTGGCTTCATCTTCAATACCCTCCTGTTGACTGATGTTATGTCGATCAGAAGAACCACTTCTTCCCTCTGTTGGTGGACTGATAAACTTCTGAATCCAGTCAGAATCCACAGGAATTTCGCAGTTCATAAGTTTTTCTTTCTTTTTTGTTTGGGAGAAAATCCACACAAAAATACAAGAAAGAAAAACTCATGAACTTTGAAATTTCTGTGGATTCTGACTGGATTCAGAGGTTTATCAGTCCACCAACAGAGAAAAGAAGTAGTAGTTCTTCTGACTGACATAACATCGGTCAACAAGAGGGTACTGAAGATGAAGCCACCAAGGATTTGAAACTGCGGTCTACTAAAGAAGACTGGATATGAGGAGAGGTATAAAGTACTTTAATTTAATCTTAGATTCTGCTGAGTTGATTGACATCCAAATTAAGTAATTGTAATATTTTCTGTTACTTGGCAGTCATTATAACATTGAAGTGAAAATTTTCCAATAGGTAATTTTGATTTTTCATCCAGTCGTCATTTTTATCTGCGTTGTGGTAAACTTTTGCTGTTAGAGGCTGCGGAAAGGCTACTGTTTTTAACAGAGAGGAGACCCTTTAATTCCTTCCATCGAAGGCTTAAAGGAACCGACCTGGACAGTAACCTAGTGTCCAATCCCTCACCTTCTCGTGGTGCAGCTGTTAGTAATCATGCTTATGCATGATGAACGAAAGGGAAGGGCTACTCACCAACAAGCACTGGTCAGCTTGGTGAGTTTTTCTTTTTTGACCGAATTGGTATTACTTCTCCTCCCCATACCAATTCCCTCTTTCAACTTTTCTATCCAGTCTCCCTTGACTGACCTCTTGTTTCTTTCGACCCTGATGGTATTAGAGTACTCGAGGCCTAGGGGTTCATTTCTCCTTCCTTCCTATACCTACTTTCTCTCCATGGGTGACGTAACCACCACATGTGGTGCCTACTACTAAACGGTTACAACTAGTTTATTGTACTCCAAATCTCCTCCGTTGTCCAGCTTTTGTAGAAGAGACCAGCCTTTCTGCTAAATATTGGAGTGCAAGAGAGCGAATGATTTCATTATCAAGTGCTCGACATTAGATACCAACCAACCAACCACTTTGCTGTTAGATAGCATTACTAGGGTACACCACAAGGAGGTGAGTTTACCATTGTCTTCAGAACCTCTCTAGAGCTCCAAATGACTGACAAACCTTGAAAAGCATCCATCCAAATTACATTGCCAGATTGGCCCAGAAGAGTGTCCGTTGCATCATTCTGTACTGCCACAGGACACGACTATCTAGGTAACACCTTCATTGCCTCGGCCTTCTACCAACTCAACAATGTATCCTCTGCAACACTATGGCAGATATGGGTGCTGATCACATCCGAACTTGCCCAAACCTAACAACCAACAATTTTGTGGACAGATACTGGGAAGCCAGGGAAAAGATGATGAACATTTTATAATCTTTCTTGTTATTGTTTGTTATTGTTATTGTTTGTTTTCCTCAGTCATTATTGGCTAATGAAACATTTCAAAAGCCATTGCATTTAAATAAATAAAAATAAATAAATTATGATTTTTCACATTTTAGGTATACTTTTCTCACACTACTGTAGATAGAAATGTAACTTTTTCATAGGATGTATATCTCACATTTCTACATGATAAAAGCTAAAGATTAAATTGATAAATTGAAATCTAATTTTTTATATATAATTTTTATCATGGACAATACGAAGAAGAGATGAAAGCCGAATAACAGCAAATGAGATGTGATTTATGCGCCGTACAGCAGGTACACAAAATGGGACCATAAAAGAAATGAGGAAATTATGGAAAACTTGGATGTAGAACCCATTCTTCACCATATACAAAACTACCAGAACAACTGGAAAGCCCATCATACTGTGATTTCCCTTGTTGTAAAGCAAATGTTGCCACATTTCGTCAATGATCACAGCTAGTTTCTTATTGAAGTTATACTGGGGCCAAGCCCAATGTCTACCTTCAAACGTCACGTAGCAACGAATGCCGTCTCATAGAATTCCAAAAGCCATACTTTGTTACTGCCCCAAGGCAAAAGATTGCTGGGACGTCCAAAAAAGCGCTGGGTGGAAAATTTCTCTTTGAGACCATAACAGGACACACGGCCTAATACTTGCATGGATGATGATGAAATATAATTTTTTTAAAATTATGTAAAAACAGTTTTTTAATAGAAGAACAAAAGGCTACACAAGAATGGGTCGGATAAGAATGAAGATATAAGACCAGAGTTAATTATATATCCATTGAATGATAAAATCAAAAGAACATAGAGGTAAATGGTTGACATGTAGAAAGAATGATTGTAACAAGATTACCAAAAGCAGCATTTAACTACAAGCCAAGAGGTTCAAGGAATGTAGGAAGGCCAGTGAAAAGATGGACAGAACAACTGTGAGGCAGAACAGGCAATTTTCCTAGACTGTGAAGTGAAGAAGAAGAACAAATTTTTTCATAAACATTATAAACTTTTTAAAAATTTTAGAAACTTAATGAAGACTTTTCTACCAAAATTACTTAACCTCAAATGTCAAACTACTCATAAAGAGTGTGAATAAAAAAAATGCAGTTCCTTCCCTACAAACATTATCTGAGAAAATGGTACCAGATGAACACAAAATGCAAATTTTCAGTAATTTTTACTTCAGTATTATTATGATGTGTGGGCCTAGCAACAGATCTATAAACTTTCTGTAGGACTTCAAAGATATGTGGTTCCATCTAGCGACAGCTCTAAAAACTCATGCACATGCACACTGTTATTCTGTAGGACTTACAAAATATACTGGGAAATGTAATGTTTCTCCATATGGCTGTTCTATGCAACATGCCAGTTTATGAATTTTACATTTTCATTATAGCCAATTGCTCTCATGTTTTTTCTTTCTTTTCAGGTTATGTTAGGAAGATTAGAGTAGGTATATTATGTTAAGGTTTATGTGGTAAGATTAGGTTAGGTATGTTAGGTTAGGTTAGGTTAGGTATATAAGGCTAGGTTAGATTGGTAGATAAGTAGAATATTTTTTTTAAACCAAAATAAATTAAATGTTCATATGTATCCCCCTCACCACTTCTAGAGGACCTTAAGTTATCGTTATTCTTATTCTTGTAAGTTGGCTATTCACTTCAGGCAATGACTTATACAATAAAACATTTGGCATTTGTTCACATGACGTATTTCTGATTATTTTTACTTCTCGTTCAATTTTAATGTATTTTACGCTTCTTTTTTTTGGAAAACACATACACACATTTTTGTTTGGCATTTGTTAGGACTATTTAACGAATACAATTAAGCTGTTTACTCACAAATCATTATTTAAATATAGTTATTTTAAAATATGTATGTATTTAATGTAAACGGCGATGTTTTAAAACAAATGAGAAACGTTTGTTATGCTTCATCACTGCAACTAGATCATATCATTTATTGCCAAAAGATCACAATATTGTAAGAATGCATCCTAGTGGAGAAAAATGAAACACATCAAACTGTTTATAACCAACATTATAGGTTATTAATTAATTTTTGATGTCCCATGATGTAAATTATATTTTCCTGGAACGTAAATTACTGGGAAATAATACGTTTAAGAAAGTGCAAACAGTGGTTTCTTTTTATTGTGGTATAATCAATTACTACGAATATTTTCCATTATATCCCGCAAGTAGTATCTGTTTACAATTATGCACTATACATGCAATCTGGTAGCCGCATTTCTTAGCGAGTCAGTCACTGCAAAATAATGCTCTGATCTATTCAGAATATTAAAAAGGAGGAGCTTGATTTTAATATAATAAAATTAAACTGATAAAATCGAAATGAAAAACGACTGTGATTGGTTGTAAATCAAAATTGATTCAAATGTAATTGGTCATTGACTCCCATGGGCATGAGTTAAATATTCTGAGGTAATTTTTCACATATTGCTACAACAATTTTTCCGTTTTCTGGTTGTATTTATTATGGCACGTCGCACAGTATCTAAGCTCTTTACTGCCTGAAAAAATCAATTGACAACAGAAAAGTTTAACTCATTCGCTTCAGATTTAAATGCTCAATGCATTTTCCCAGAAACCAGATTTAAATCACCGTAAATTATATTGTTTATTTTCAGACATCCAATACGAACAAAAGATAACGGTATTTGAGATCACAATAAGGATGAAGACCAAAACACATTCCTCTACTATTCATAAATGTTAACAAAATATTACCCTGCCAAGGGATGTACAAAAATTGCGAGTTTTAAAACCTTCATTAGTGCAAAAATCAACTCGTACTCGTTTTTATCAAATAATGGCTCGACCAGTCCTATATTATGGGAGTGAAGCGTGGACTATAAGGACAAGAGAGATGAAAGCAGACTAACAGCTTGTGAGATGAGATTTATGCGCCGAACAGCTGGCTACACCAAAAGGAATCGAAAGAAAAATGTAGAAATCCTTCAAGAACTTAATGTGTCACCAATACTGGACTACATCTCCAGATATCAGCTAAAACTGGAAGGAACATGTCTCAAGAATGGCTAGATCCAGGATCTCCAAGGCAATAATGAACTACTGTCCAAATGGGAAACGGTCACTTGGTCGACCTATGAAAAGATGGCACGAAAACCGCTTTCTCAGGCCGTAACAGTTCTTCTAGGACTAATACCTGGCAGGATGATGATGATGATAACAGGCAGAGTTAAGCGAGTGTAACTCGTCTCCTGAGTTCAAGGTCATTAAACAGTCGGCGAGTGTACCTCGTCTTCTGAGGCGAATGGTTAAACTAGAAACCAAAGGCAAGCACGATAATCTCTATCTAGTTTATCCTTTACACTGCTACGAACGGGTATATCCGTTGGCAAAGAAAATGCTTGCCGTGCTATGGGTGTGTATATCCATTCTCAACTCCGAACCCCTGCTAGTTATATAATACGTATTGCATTGCTTTCAAACTAAGCAGGCATATAATAATAATAATAATAATAATAATAGCTTTATTTTACCTGGCAGAGTTAAGGCCTTAAGGCCTTGTCTACCACTCAACCAGGTTTAAAAAAAATACAAACAAAAAATAGTCTTAAATCTAAATTACAATATATATATAAACGATTACAAGTTATGAATACAATACAATTAATATTTATAATGTATTTTGATTTACTCTAAATTTAACGAATTAAATATATAATATGTACAATATATATAAAAAACAGGAAAAGATTAATGACATAGTATAAAATTAAATAAATAGAGAAAAATTAATTATTAGACAACAGGTAACTGTATAAGCGTGACTTAAAGGTACCAAGTGTGCGGCAACCCCTGATATCTTGAGGAAGGAGATTCCAGGAGCGGGCAGAGGCTACTGTGAAGGAAGTAGAATAGGAGGAAGTGCTATGAAGAGGAATTGTTAGCAGACTGCTATCTTGTGATCTAGTGTCAATATTGTGGTAAGAGGATAACTTCTCAAATCTAGACGCCAGGTAAGTAGGGATGTAGGAATTCAGAAGCTTGAAAAGTAGTGAAAGAGAGTGCAATTTACGTCTGTCAGTAAGACGGAGCCAAGAGAGGTTATTAAAGTGTTCGGAAATATGGTCATAACGGCGGATATTGAAAATGAATCGAACGCAAGCATTATGAACACGCTGCAGTCTCTGCGACAAGTCATAGTTTAGATCATTATATATAATGTCACAATAATCGAAGTGTGGTAACACAAGATTCTGCACAAGGATTTGTTTTAACGAAACTGGGAGAAAATTCTTTAAACGTCTAAGATAATGTAAGATGGAGAAAGTCTTTTTACATATGTGTTTCACTTGTGTTTGCCAGGTTAAATTTGCGTCTAGATGTAGTCCAAGATCTATTACTGAAGAAGAATAAGGGATGATTATATTATTTATAGTAATGTTTGGTAGTGTAGATATGTCAAAGGTTGTAAGCAGTCTTTGTTGTCCCATTAGAATTACTTGTGACTTGTTAGGATACTGCCATCTCTTGAGAACGTAAATAAACTTTTTCCATATTTCTCCCTGCATTGAGCTAGGAGGGTTTTAAAGGCTGGAAATATCTCAGCAGTGAAAAGGTTATTGGGACCGACTTTCGTATTGGAGCTCTTACCCTGAAGAAATCCCACGTTGAGCCATGATAGAGTGTGCCATACTGGACTTCTGTTTGTGATGCCAGATCTTCTGGTGAATTGATTGGTGCCACCATGCGTTCCACTGTGAGGAAAGCAGCTAGGTTGGCTGTGTACGATGATATAAGTATAAGCGTGAAGAACCACCACACACTGCCAACTATGCGGCCAGAAATTGACCTGGAACATAATCAATATCATCTCAGTACAACATTTAATTGCAACATCGAAATAATAAGCGTCACTGCTAATAAAGTAAAAATATTAGCATTAAAATGTTTTCTTGTTATAGAAGCCGTAGGTTCATGGCCGCGCGGTCATAAGCTCTCCACACATCCCTAATCTGTGCTAATGTTTTCCAGTCATCCCCTGTATAATCTACTTTCCTCAAATCATAGTTAATGTTATTCTCCCACCTCATTCTTGGTCTACCAACTGGGCATTTTTCCTTCTGGTTTTCCTACGAGAAGCTTCCATGCACATCTTTCATTTCTCACTCGTGCCACATTTCCTCCCCATCACACTCTACGAGACTTAACTGTTCTTATTCTATCTGGCTTCCTATAAAGACCATGTAGTTCATTGTGAGAATTATACATAAGGAAGGAAAATTAATGTTTGCACTGGGATGCCTGTGTAGCGTAGGGGATAGTGCACTAACGTGTATAATTAGAAGTCCAGGCATCAATTTTTCTTTTCATGACATAATCGGCTTTCATTACATAATGTTAAAATTGAATTGTAACATTGAAATATATATGTATAGGATATATACAACATTCTATAAATAATCATTTAGGTAGCTACTTACTTTATTTTATATCATTTTAATTTTATTATATTCCATGTTTTTTGTTAGTATTAGCTAGTATTAGATCACATCACCATTATATTTTGTTTAGTCTGTATTTTAATAATATCTTAAAATTGTAATATGTACGTAATTTTTGAATAATTCTATTCGCTGGTTGAGTGGAAGAGAAGGCCTTATGGCCTTAGCTCTGCCAGCTAAAATAAAGCATTATTATTATTGTTATTATTATTATTATATAGGCCTATATATAATAAAACAAACTCCATGGAGCGACACGCCTACAAAGCCCTTGGCCTATCAACCGGCTGCTGGCCTTATATCCACATGTGTTAATCAAAGAGGTAGACAATCATCCAGCCAGTGTAGGGGTGACATGTGGTCAGCATGTCGGGTCCCCCAACCTAACAGTTTTCTCAACCTGCAGCCGCTACTTACTGAAACTACCCAAATGCCTCACGACACTGGGTGGGCACCGGTCCCATACTGTCCGAAATTCCATGAGAAAATTTATTCCGCCATGGAGACTCGAACCAGAGAAAGTCCCGTAGCTCCGCGCCAAGGCTTCTTGCCTTAACCACTCGGTTAGAGCGCGGGACACACACACACACACACACATATATATATATATATATATATATATATATATATATATATATATGTGTGTGTGTGTGTGTGTGTTATAATTAAATATTTGACATTGAGCAATGCAAGCTTAATATGACATGATAAGAATATATATATATATATATATATATATATAATATATATTTAAGAGAAATAAATATTTGTATTAGATTTGCCCGGTGGTGTAATGAATAGCACGCTGAAGTATCAATTCAGAGGTCCGGGTTCAAATCCCGTCCAAGCATTTATTTTTCTTATATATATGTGTGTGTATATATATATATATATGACATAAGAAAAATAAATGTCTAGACGGGATTTGAACCCGGACATTTGGGTTGGTACCCCTGCGTGCTATCTTTCTTAAGAAAGATACATGTTTGAATTGGATTTGCCTGGTGGTGTAATGGATAGAAAGATAAATATTTGAATTGGATTTGCCTGGTGGAGTAATGGATAGCATGCTGGGGTGTCAACCCAGAGGTCCGGGTTCAAATCCCGTTCAGGCATTTATTTGTATCGTGTCATATTAAGCTTGCATTGCGCAATGTCAAAAAGTTAATTATCACATATATATGATAATGAGTGCATCTTTAAGTTTCTTATCATTTCCAGTGGAAAATAAAACGAAAAAAAGGGTTCTCCTGAAAAATTGTCTGGATTTTCACCGGGATGAGTGATTTGAAATAAATACCTTGGAGATATGTCACAGCCCTGTTGCATGAAAGCGCCCAGAGCGAACCACAGGCTGTTGAGGATGCTGAAATCATTGGCCACGGTGCTGGGAGACGCTGCTGGCGGCCCGACACCAGGATGATGATGGGTAGGATCATCGCCATAGTGAAGTAATCTCCACTCGTAGGGCGAGAATCTGGACACTATGAAGAGAACTATGCTCACGCCCACATACGAGAAGATGACGCAAACCCAGATCTCTTTGGAGAGCGGGTTCAAGAAGCTGAACACTCCTGGCTTCTGTTTCACGGGTTTCTTGATCATTATGCTGATCCCCAGAGACATAAATGGTTTGCTGAAGTCGATCACTCGCTCTCTTTCTGAAGTGATCGTCATTGAAGCTATGGCAATGTCTGCTTCCTGAAAAAAATATTTAAAAAAATAATAAATTACACTGGTCAACATGATTTTTGTCTCGTGAGTACCAATTGTTGTACTTAATGCAGTTTTTTTATCGTGTTTTCACTGTCTCATGAGTACCAATAGTTGTACTTAATGCAGTTTTTTATCGTGTTTTCAAATATGTATTCGGAATTTCTCCATCACCCACAGTCTTTTTATTTCAATTTCAATTAATGGAGTTAAATAATTATTTTTTAAATAAACTTTTTTTTCGTCCATTTGTCCATTGTAAAATAAAACCAAATCAGCTAACTCAAATGGTTTCAGCTGTGGAAAAGAGATATCAAGGTAAATGGAATCCTAATATGCTGGCCGATTATTGTTGTACTATCAAGAGAGATGCTCCACAGGCGAAATATAGCAGAATATCGTCATTTCTTACTTTCTAAGTGAGTCCGAATGTTCGAATATTGTGTACTAACGAATGTAGAAAATATTAAAGTGTTTATTATTATAAGTTTCTGTCTCTAGGAAACCTTGCATGATAGAGAAAAACCGAAATAATATTTGAATTCAGGAGATAAAATACTAGCCGAATCACATATTTTTCTTTCTGAGACAAAAAAAAAAGTTTCTTTTATGTTGCTCAGTCTAATATAACATAACTATTGACTCATTCACGGACTCTTACTTTAAGGGAGGAAAGGAGATTACGAGCATTTGAGAATAAAGTACTTAGGAAAATGTTTGGACCAAAGAGAGATGAACAGACAGGTGAATAGAGAAGACTACTTAACAGTGAGCTACATGGTCTTTATAGAAATCCAGATATAATAACAACAGTTAAGTCTCGTAGACTTCGACGGGCAGGACATGTGGCACAAATGGGATTGAAAGACGTGGATGGAAGCTTCTTATAGGAAAACCAGAGGGAAAACGCCCAGTTGGTAGACTAAGAATGAAATGGGAGAATAACATTAACAATGATTTGGTTGAAGTAGATTACACAGAAAATGATCGGAAAACATTAATTCAGGATAGGGATGTATGGAGAGCTTCATGTCCGCGCGGCCATTAACCTACGTGTTCGAAAGTGTCAGTGAGTTAGTTAGTTAACATAACTATAACTATTCCGAGCTAAGTTACAGTTGTAATGTAAACAAATCAAATGTATGACTGCATTTTCATTGGTCGAAAAATGGTTTTACCTTTAGGCGTGTAAGAAAATGTAGTTCACTTCTCTAATACTCGAAATAAAGGACATAAAGCAATAATATTATATTACGATGCGAGATTGGGAAGTGGTTTTTACAGAAGCGAGGAAAATGTTTAAGAACCGAGCGATAGTGAGGTTTTTAATTTTCCAGATTCTGTAAAAAAAAAACTTCACAAACGTGCGTTGTACATTATTTTATGCGCGATGGTGTTTTCAAAATAAAAATAATCTCCTTGTAGGGGGAGAGCGCCTAAATCTCTGTTAAGGGAAACATGGGCTTACAAGATACAAGAAGATAAAACCCGATTTATTTCCATTCCTTCACAAAGTGGCATAGCCCCCTCTCTCACTAGACCCGTCAATTCAACATATGGCAATTGAAAGTAGTACTATGGTCCCCCCTAATAGACGAAGTCGGCGGAGTAATATCTTATGTAAGTTTGTTTACAGTACAACTGGAAGGCGCCATTGGAGCTAGCACAATATTTATATACCAACTTAAACACCACTTAAATGCAACAAATAATCGTAAAATAATATATTAGACATATTTAGCCTCGGATTTTAATTATCTTTAACTCACTTTACTCGTAAATATGAAACAAAATTGGAACTACTTCCTGTCATGATCACTCTGGTTACAACAGTTATTATATGAAAATTCAAAATGGCCGTCATAACCAGCGACAACCACACTAATAACCAGCGATAAACTCACGGCTCTGTCGATAACACAGTATCTCCATCGATAACAACTGGTTTCAACAACAAAGTTCTGCCGATAACGATGCTTCTCTGCCGGTAACAACAAGAATGTATGTCCGAATTTAACCACGTAAAACACAAACAAATATACATATTTTATCTCGGGGGGGAAAAACACGTTCCATGGGATTCACCTAGGTTAGAGTAATTGAATTAGGTTAGGTTAGCATTCAGGTTCGTGTTTAAATACGCAAAAAAGTTACATATTCTATGGAAATTCAAAATGGCAGACGGTTATACGTAAAAACATATTTCCACTCGCAAATTTCACATTACATTATAATACTTTTACGATGGTAATTTTCCGGGGATAATGTGTTACAAATATTACTTAGTAATGGGATAAATTACATTAAAAAGTCTTAAGTTGCATAAGTAAATATTTTGTTATGTACACCCTTAGACAAAAAAAATGGGACATCTCTTGAACGCATATTTCTTCTAAGTCCTACTCGACAGAGCGCTGGGTTCACACTAGTAAACTAGTCATAATTGTGCAGGCCCTGAGCTACTGCGTTATGTGGCATGAACTGAGTGAAGATACTCCTGTTAGGTCAGCGGTAAAGCATGCAGTCACTGTTTCTGTTAATGAAGGTCGCAGGTTCGCGTCCTCAATTATGTAGTTTTTTTTCGTGATATTTGTATTAAAATGTTTCATGAATTAAATACATTTTATTTTGACAATTGAAATAAATCAATGTTAATGTCGTTATTGTAACAATTATTTTACCACATTCAGGGTTTGTTCTACGTGATGTTAATGTATTGATTTTAATATACGGATGCGCACACGTTCTGCGCAAAAGCAACAGCCTCTAACAAGTTTGTTTATAATTAACTCTAATTGTCCTGCAGATGCACGGAAGACGAAATACGGCTTATGGGCACAAATTCAGGACGTCTGGGATGCTCTAGCCGAAGGTCTACGTGCCTGTAGAAATTTGATTGCATCAATGCCCTAAGGATTGAGGGCGGTAATAGATGCTGAGGGTTCATACACCCGATATTAATTTTGTTAAAGTTTTCATTTTAGAAGATATTATTTTCTTTCTTCATTTAATAATTAGAAGGTTTTCATTTATGTTATTTGTGTGTGCATTAAAGTCATAAAACTCAAATATAAAATTAAATATGAAACTATATTACAGGCGAAATGCTATCCTAACATTCAGTAAAAAAAAAAGCAGAACGGGAATCGAACCCGTTAGGTTAAGAACACAGATGTTGTGTGTTAAACCTCTAGACCGCGAGAACACACAAAGGCAAGCTCTCTCTTTTATTTTACTTGAGTGTGCACTGCGTTAACTAGCAAACAACGCAGTACAATTACTTAAAACGTGTTAATATGAATAAGGCTTCTGCGAGTGCTCACGAAGTTCCACGATCGGTTGATAGAATCAGGAGATGACTCTTTTTTTGTCTAAGGGTGTACAACCCCACCCAATTGGAACTTAGCCCGGAATTAGTAGAGAGACATACATTTTCACCTGAGCCGGGATTTGAACTCATCTCCAGCTTTACAAAGATGACTCTCTACCATTGAGTTACTTACGATCTTCCTTGTTATAGCGTACTGCCATAGCCAATTACGGTACAGCGTGCCCACCATCGTTATCATTATTACTAATATTCTGCTGGGATGTTTTGTTAATGCCATTTTAACGAGCATGTTGACCTATTTTCAAGCAGCTGTGAGAACTGGTTTTGAACTCTCAAACATTTTCACACATTAGGCTGGAATCGTAAAACCAAAGTGAGAAACACAGGTGTTTGCTTGATATAAACAATTTACCGGCTGTAATTGTCTAATTTTAATGGAGGTCCTCTCAGTTTTGACAGTAGGGCAGTGTCCTGGAGTTGAACACTGTGTTAATGAGAAAAGGTAGCTGTGTTTATCGTGCGACCAGGTGTCGGCAGATAATTGAAATGTTCATTATTAATGACCTGGGGTCCGCGGGGTGCCTCCTGTATCGACATGAGGCGTGAGGGTGGTGATTTCCTCTGACCCCGATCTCAAACGTGCCACCAAAACTCTGCACTTCCTAGCCGCCATTTTTAATGAGAACATCTTTTCTACACGAAGCTATAGTCTGTTTCGAAACTTACGCAAATAATTATACATTTATTTTCATCGTAAGAGGGCGAAAGCATGCAACTGATTCTTCAAAAATGTGTTAATGCTTTGGAGAGATCAACAGAGAGGTGAACGGAGAAAACTGCATAACAGTGAGCTATGTGACCTTTATGGGAAGCCAGATATATGGGTGAATCATATTACGTTTGATCGCGTTGTGTGTGATGAAAATATTACCATTACAGGAAATATGAAATTACCGTTGGAAAAGAATTATTCAAATTACAACAATGGAATAAAACAAAACAGTGTAGAACTTACGTCATTAGTCAAAATGGCGTTGAATATGCAATAGCGAATTACAATTGCTGCATGGGCAATAACGTGTGCTAATGATCGTGAGGTCGCAAGACGGGCAAGACGTGAGTTTAACGTAGCATTGCAGCCGTCGACTGTGGGAAGTGGTGAAAACGACTGCTGGAAACGGGAAGGATGCAGAAAATCAAACCTCCTGGAAGGCCTCGCATTAGCACGGATACAGAAACAACGAAGAGAATTTTGGAGACGTTCGACGCTAGCCCACAAAAATCAACCCGCCAAGCTGCACGTGAGCAGTGATTTGTTTTGTTACATTTTTGTAATTTCATGGAATCCCTTTCCAATGATAACATCATATTTCCTTTAATAATAATTTTTTTCGTCACTAAATGCGATCATATGTATAGCCATATTTCTGAATCACTCTGTACTGTAATAAGAAACATTAACAGGCTACTATGGACAAGAAATGTGGCACGAGTGGGGAATAAAAGAAGGGCATGGGAACTGCTTGCAAAAAAATCAGAGGGAGAGCTCAAGTAACTGATTTTTGAAAAATACTTGACGCTTTGGAGAGACGAATAGACAGATGAACGGACAAGGCCGCATAACAGTGAGCTACATAATCTTTATAGGAAGTCATAAGCGATGATAAGAACTGGACAGAAGCAAATTTCCAGATACGACACGTCATCACAAGATTAAGCTTGCATAGATTCCAGCACTTAATGTGTAGAGATAAAACATTCCATGACCCGAAGACGTCATGCATATGCGAAGTACGTGAACAGAAATGCGAATGATATCACATCAAAACATGTAAACAAAGAACAAAAACAATTAGTGATTACGCAAGACAAAGCTAAAGTGTTAGTGATTGTTAAAGTGCTGTGATATCATCTTTGCACATTGTGCGCAATCCATTTATATAGAAGTCAATGTAAAAGTAAACCGAACAGATAACAGTGACGGATTGTCGGACAAACTGCAGCGTGTCCATAATATGTGTATCAGATTCATATTTATGTCCGAAAATACGATCACATTTCTACATTATTCCACGTATTGTCATGGCTACATCTAAAAGAGAGAAGAAAATCGCACTGTCTAATTCTCCTATTTAAGATCCTACATACCTCGATTCCCAATTATTTATCATCTCGTTTCCAGTTTCTATCCTCAAACCTTAACTTAAACACAAAATCATATACTATCTTCACTTCTCGCAACTGGAATTCCCTACCACAAGAAATAAGGGGCTGCCGGACATTGGCATCTTTATAAGAAATCTAAATTTATATTTGCTCTAACCTCGACTTCGCCATTATCCAGTGTAAGGTACATACACTAATTGGTGTTTCTCGTATAATTTATCATATTTATATTATTATTATTATCATTATCATTATATTATTGTTATTATTATTATAATTTGGGGCCTATTATTATTATTATTATTATTATCGTAAGTATTATTATTGTTATTATCGTATAAAATGTTGTTTGCATATGAAATTTACATTGCTACATTTAAAATATCTTTAACTCTTTATAGCTAGTACAGTGTATATCTATATTTGTCAAATATTTATTTGTATTTGTGCTGGTTGAGTGGATGAGAAGGCCTTATGTCCTAAACTCTGCCAGAATAAATAAAACATTATTATTATTATTATTATTATTATTATTATTATTATTATTATTATTATTATTATAAGCGCTGGATGGAAAATTCCTCTTTGAGACCGTAACAGGCCACACGGCCTAATAAATGCATGGATGATGATGATGATGATGATTATTATTATTATTATTATTATTATTATTATTATTATTATTAAACAGATTGCGATGAGCAGGATTAATGGTACGAATGGGTAATGAAAGAGGAGTATGAAAACTCCTTGCATGAAAGCCAGATGGAAGGCGTCTAATAGGCAGGCCAAGAATGAAATTGGAGAATAATATTAACCATAATTCGAATGACATGAGTTGTACGGGGAATTGTTGGAAAACATTTATTATTTAAGGGTCCATTTAATAGTTCATTTATGGAGTTAAAAGCCGTGTCTCAGGATATTGATGTATGAGGTTTACTTGAAATCCGAAATTAATAACTGCCTAAACGACTGGACCGATTTTAATGACATTTTTTGTGTGTGTTTGAGTGTATCCCTGGATGGTTTAGATTCACAATTGGACCCGGTAGGTGGCGCTGCGATCGGGTTATAGGATTTTTTCTGTCAGATGAGTAGTCATCTGCATTACCGACATATTCCGCGCGACAATGTGACGTCATAATACATGATTCTTGAGCCAAAACAGATGGTAGTGAGGAATTATCTTGCGAACATATGAATTAGTGAATTTTATGTTTAAAAAAAGTAACTTTTTTTGTCGTCCGGCCATGGCACGAGAATTTGAACATTCGGGCAGGACAACATCTGCAGGATCCGCTAGTTGCAATATATATTTAAACATTTACTTAGTATTTTTTGAGCGAAATGGTGATACTGAATTTACTGTACAAGGTACATGTATCTCGGGTGTCACACATGTTGTCATTAACGAGGCCAGTCCCATTGTTAACTGAAAGCGTCACATATCAAACTTGTAACTACATGAAAAAGCTTCAATAACCAATTTTTGTGGCATGTTTCCAAAATTTGCTTGGCTTTCCTATATGTAGTGTTATTACATTTTTTATGAAACATCCCCTTCCGCCCCGCGAAACAGGCCGTGGTCTAGTCTTGTTGACATGGTTTCTCCCCCTTCGCGCTCTGGTTATGCGTGACGAATCAATGTCCGACCTTCCCCACAACGCGGTCCCGTGACTCAGTCGCGCTCGTTCCAGTTTTTTTTGTGTATGCGCCGTGGAAAACTACTACACAACGATCCAATCATTTCCCCCATTGATGGAAACTAGGGCATTGGGTCGTCTTCCCTTCTCCTTTTGGTTTTCACGTAAAGTTTTGTAAGCAACACAACCCTACTTTGTCACAAAGGGAAAAACTCATTAAAATTGTAATTTTGTTCATCGCATTCAGAAAGTTCTATAGATTCATTACATTAAATTATTCATTTATAACTTAAAAGCAGTGGCGGCTAATCAGATTAAGCTAGAGAAATTCCATCTTCACCTCTTTTTATCTATTTATCATAAGTAATGCCACGAGTGATTTCCAAATTATCGATCAATTCACGACTCACGAAGTGAGGAGTGAATTTATCTAGAGAATTTGGAAATCAAGAGTGGCATTTGTTAGGACTATTTAACGAATAAAATTAAGCTGTTTACTCACAAATCATTATTTAAATATATTTATTTTCAAATATTTATATATTTAATGTAAACGGCGATGTTTGAAAACAAATGAGAAACTATTGCTACGCTTCATTTGCTTCTTTTGTTCGTCACTACAAGCAGATCATATTATTTATTGCCAAAGGAACGCAATATTGTAAGAATGCATTCTAGTGGAGAAAAAATTAAACACATCAAACTGTATGTTAATTCATTTCTGATGTCCTATGAGTCCCGCGCCGTAGCCGAGCAGTTAAGGTAGGAAGCCTTGGCGCAGAGCTACGGGACTTGCGCTGGTTCGAGTCTTCATGGGGGAAGAAATTTTCTCATGGTATTTCGGCCAGTATGGGACCGGTGCCCACCCAGCATCGTGAGGCAATTGGGTAGCTACAATAAGTAACGGCTCCAGGTTGAGGAACCAGCTATAATGGCTCGGGGACTCGACATGCTAACCACATGTCACCCCTACACTGGCTGTTGATCATCTACCTCTGTGATTGACACATGCAGCCGGCTGGTAAAAGGGCAACCGCTGAAAAGTGGAAAGACCCTCAATCGGATGTCCTATGATGTAAATATGACAATTATATTTTTATGGAATGTTATTACCTGGGAAAAAATGCATTTAAGAAAGTGCAAACAGTGGTTTCTTTTTTGGTGGTATAATCAATTGCTACAAATGTTTTTATATTAACTCCCGCATGTGGTATGTGTTGACATTCATGCACTATGTATACAATCTGGTAGCCGTATTTCTTGGAGAGTTAGTCACTGCACAATAATGCTATGACGTATTCAGAATGTTAAAAGGGAGGTGCTTTCATTATTATGAAAAACTTTAGTTGGTAAATTCTAGGCGAAACACGACTGTGATTGGTTGTAAATAAAAAATTATTGAAATGTGATTGGTCATTGACTGCCACTTGGGGCATGAGTTAAAGTTTAATGTTTTTTAAGATAAGGTTTGACGACAAGTGTCACTGTAATACAAAATAGCACGCATATACAGAATTAAGCCTAGGCTAAATTTGAGAAGTCGGTTATAATTCCTTAATTTCAGTTTGTTAATAATTCCACCAATAGAACTATCAAGTGATTAACAGATATACCTTCTCTCAAGTGTTTTGAAATTCCATTGAATACAGTGCGGTGAGATTAAGAAGGAATTGTAATGCAAATGTCACATCTTCAAATCTTAATTCGCATTTCTAAATGTTTGAATTACAGTGTAATTTATCATTTTCACAAAATACCTAAATAATCCTTAAATTCTAAAATCTACATGTCACATATAGTTTATGTACTGTTACTTACTTCTGAATTCTAATATCTAGGAACAATAATCACAAATAGGAATGAGATGCACAAAGAAATTAAACATAGGCTCAACTCTGGAAATGCGTGCTAATGTGCATTGCAGAGACTCTTGATGTCCCAACTCCTTTTCAAAAAACTTTAAACTGAAAATATATAAAACTGTTATTCTACCAGTTATATTATATGGATGCGAAACATGGACTCTTACTATAAGGGAGGAAAGGAGATTACGAGTATTTGAGAATAAAGTACTTAGGAACATTTTTGGACCAAAGAGAGATGAACAGACAGGTGAATGGGGAAGACTACATACCAATGAACTACATGGTCTTTATACGAAGCCAGATATAATAAGAATAGTTAAATCTCGTAGACTGCGATGGGCAGGACATGTTGCACGTATGGGGAATGAAAGACGTGCTTGGAAGATTCTTGTAGGAAAACCATATGGAAAACGCCCACTTGGTAGACCAAGAATGAGGTGGGAGAATAACATTAACTATGATTTGAGGGAAGTAGATTACACAGGGAATGATTGGAAAGCGTTGGCTCAGGATAGGGATGTATGGAGAGCTTATATCCGTACGGCCATGAAACTACGGGTTCGATAGTGCCAGTGAGTAAGTAAGTAAGTCGTTTCGTGGCCGCACGGACAGAAGCTCTCCATACATCCCTATCCTTTCGGTTTTCCTACAAGAAGCTTCCATGCACGTCTTTATTTCCCATTAGTGCCACATGTCCTGCCCATCGCAGTATACGAGATTTAACTATTCTTATTATATCTGGCTTCCTATAAAGACCATGTAGTTCATTGTTATGTAGTCTTCTCCATTCACCTGTTTGTTCATCTCTCTTTGGTCCAAAAATTTTCCTAAGAACTTTATTCTCAAATACTCGGAATCTCCTTTCCTCCCTTAAAGTAAGAGTCCATGTTTCGCATCCATATAATATAACTGGTAGAATAATAGTTTTATATATTTTCAATTTAACGTTTTTTAAAGGAGTTGGGACATCAAAAGTCTCTGTAATGCATAATAGCACGCATTTCCAGAATTGAGCCTATGTTTAATTTCTTTGTGCATCTTATTCCTGTTTCTGATTATTGTTCCTAGGTATTTGAATTGAGCCACTTCCTTAAAATTTCCCTCATTTGTCATTAGTTGTCCATTTTCATTATATAATGTGATTCTATGTGTTACGGTACCATATATTTAGTTTTGTTGATATTTACTTCCAGTCCCACTTTCTTAGTGTTACTCAGTAGTTGAGGCGGGGTAATTCCTAGAATTAATTTGGTTATTATTTGGGACCACACAATAAGCTTTTGTTATACAGAGGTCAACGGTAACTCAAGGATTGGCAGGTACAGGTACCTAGCGAAGCGAAACTATTGTTTATCATAAAAGTATAAATTTGATTGACGTGTTGAATATGTTCAAATTTGCAAAACAATACATTTTGTTAAATGGAATACTTGAGCCAATTTAAAACGTCCTTGAAAAATTGATATAAACGGCCAAGAAATTTTATTGTTAACACAATGTAGTTAGAAGCTCTTACACAACACAGTGTGGTTAATATATCATACACACACACACACACACATACAGTGTGGTTAGTAGCTCACACACACACACACACACACACACGCACACGCACACGCACACACACGCACGCACACACACACACAGGGTGTGGCCAGTTTATCATATTAAAAGTATTCAGAGGAGCCTCTTGCTCCTATATTATATTATTATTAATTTGTTGTGAATATTGTGTTGTTTCACAAAACAAACCCTCTTTCAAATTACACGACTTCGTCACAATTTCACTATTTTCCGGCTGCATAGTGTGTGCGTGTTGGCCTTTAGTATCTCCTCGCTATCGGCCAATAGTACTACATCATCGGCATAAACTAATAAGACACAGATAAAATAATAAAACTGTAATGATGGAGTAAAACACAAATTATCTTTATGTAGGCCTATAAAAATTAGTGGGAATCCCTTTTTGTATGTCCTTTATGGACTCAAAAACAACTTGACCTATTTGAATAGTTTTTTTTGTTCCATAATTTAGAGGATATTTTGGGACAATTAACGTATATAACGTATTACCCTACGTACTATAGGGCCGGGGCTAAGAAATAAGGGTGTGTACTGGACTAAGAAAGTCGCTTTTTAGACGACTAAATGGCTTGCACTGCCAAAACCGTAACAAATACACCAAATTAATGTACACAGAATTGAACATCGAAAAAACTCTACAAAAAAGTCTGCGACAGCATAAGTTTATCTCTTACGGATAACTCACAATAACCATTTTTGTCTTTCATTGATGCCAAGAAGATCGAGACAAGTACGTAGATTCCTGTGCAAGCATAGCAACACATGGGGAGTATTCTTTTACGGATAACTCATAACAACGAATTTTGTCTTTTACCTCATTTATGCCAAGAAGAACGGGATATATAGATTCTCGAAAAAAAACTTGAAAATCAGCACGGGCCATGTAAAATTAATTACGATATAAAATTCTATTTTTTTTTCTTTTTACTTATTCAATTAAGTCCACCGCTGTGGTCTCGAGGTAGCGTGCTGCCTTGTCACGCAGCGGGTTCGGGTTCGAATCCCCGTTCCGGGGACAAGTGTCTCCTGGGTTGATGTTTGTTTCGGGGTTTTTTTCTCACCTGTATGACGTCCTGAAACTTAAATTAAGGTCCCAAACGTTCCCCGCACACCATCTGCCATCATTATCATCACTCTCATCATTCGCCCTAATTAGCTTAAGTTTAGTTTAAGGCCTCTCCTGGCGCATCATTATCATCAACATCAACTCTCATATCATCGGGCAAAACGTAACTCCGCCTTCCCTCCGTCCCAGTCTCCCCAGCTCTAAGTTGTGTTAGCAAAAGTGCACCATGCCAGGAGAGAACACCAGAAATGTCGATGACATCTTTGGGCATTAAAAAACCTCTTCTTCTTCTTCTTCTTCTTCTTCTTCCGAATGCAGTATTGGGTGATGAATGCCCAGCGTCCCTGCTGCGACTACAAAAAACTGCATCTTTTTCATCGGTTGAAGGGTCTTGCGAAGTCTCTCTTTTGCTTTAGATTTGAGGTGGTACATCATCTTAGGTAAACGGGATTTGGCAATTCTCTGGACGTGTTGGAACCATTTAATCTGATAATTTTGTGTATGTCAACCATGTCCCTATACTATTCCACTTCATCCTTATCCTCATCACTTTCCATTCTATCCCTTCATGTTACTACTACTCCAGTTAGTGATCGTAGGAATCTCATTTGTGAACTATTAATGCGGGATTTATCTTTTGCTCGAAGTGTCCAGCATTCACTTCCGTATAGTAGAGCAGGTTTGGCTATGGCATTATGAAATCTCAATTGGATTTCTTTCCTCATTTGTTTTCCAAAATTTCTCCTAATTACACCATTTAATCTATTATATTTTTCTAAATTTGTTTCCACATCTTTTTGATTATGAAACTGTGATATATTATTACCTAAATAATTAAAGTGTGTTACTTGTTCTATTGGTTTATTATTTATTATTATTTTTACTCACGAAAGTCCCTTTCCGTATTCTACAAAACATAAAAAACACACAATTAATTTATTTAGACGTAGCAGAACACGCCGGATATTCGACAGTTATTAGTAGAGACCGGAATATAGTATGCATTTGCATGTTACATATTTAGACATGCTTCACATGTTATTGCATATTTTAACTAAAAACTAGTGATGACGCATATTTTCACGCTATATGTACAACATTTTAAAAATATGTGTTGTTTTACAATGAACATTTCGAGGCCATTAAAAGTGAAGCAAACGATTTAAATGGTTAAAATATAAAATTATGGAACATTCATCTGAAAGGTCCGTCTCTTACTTAATTATTTAACTGTAGCGCTTTCGGGACTTGTCCCATCATCGGCAGGATTCAAAACTGGTGTTTCACTGAAGATCTGGTAGAGGGGGTTACATGTATTGGGTTCGTTTTCGTTTATCAGCAGTTCACAAAACGACAATCTAATAAACGAAAACGAACCCAATACATGTATCCCTCTCTACCAGATCTTCAGTGAAACACCAGTTTTGAATCTTGCCGATGATAGGACAATCCCGAAAGCGCTACAGTTAAATAATGAATTAAGTTGAGGAGACGGATCTTTCAGGTGAATATTCCATAATTTTATATTTTAATTTTCAA
This sequence comes from Diploptera punctata, assembly GCA_030220185.1. Lineage (NCBI taxonomy): Eukaryota > Metazoa > Arthropoda > Insecta > Blattodea > Blaberidae > Diploptera > Diploptera punctata. The sequence continues at coordinate 1,335,874 of JASPKZ010009378.1, read as the reverse complement.
TAATACCTCAACGGAACACATCATGAATCTTATAAAAGTTGATTTAGATAGTGCAGAGGTTTTGGTTGTTTGTCAGTGCAAGGAAGCATTTAACGATTTCCGATTCCGATTGAGGGTCTTTCCACTTTTCAGCGGTTGCCCTTTTACCAGCCGGCTGCTGGCCCTTTACATCCACATGTGTCAATCACAGAGGTAGATGATCAACAGCCAGTGTAGGGGTGACATGTGGTTAGCATGTCGAGTCCCCCAGCCGTTATAAATGGTTCCTCAACCTGGAGCCGCTACTTATTGTAGCTACCCAATTGCCTCACGATGCTGGGTGGGTAATTTAACGATTTCAATATTAAAAAAACATTGCCGTGATTAGCACTCATTTTCCCATATACCTGCAACTATTATTAAAAAGCTTGAAACTTAAGGTTTGGCGTTCATTGAATCTATTCAGTTAATGGATAAAATCCGTCAACTGGACTCTTTATTGCCGGAGGTATTCCCAAGCAAACTTAAGAAAAGTTTGAAAACATTTTGAACGATAACCCAGGCGTTGAATCTTGTGTCAAATTAATATTTTTATAAATGGGATGATAGCATATAAATTTAAATTAATAGCCAACAGATATAATTGTAAAATATCAATAAATAAGTCAAAAGTAATAGCATTTATTGTTAAATATGGAATTAGATCAAAAATTGTACTGGATAACAAAATAATAGAACAAGTATCACATTTCCAATATTTAGGATGTGATATAACTTATAGAGAAAATAAAGATATAGAAAATAAAGTAAATAAATTTCAGGTTATTTGTGGAACCATAAAAAGAACCTTAGGTCGGAAAACAAGGAAAGATACGAAACTTAAATTGTATAAAACAATGGCTGTTCCTTTGTTGTTGTATGGAAGTGAAAATTGGATAATGGAATCAAGGGATAAAAGCAGGATACAGACTGCGGAAATGCTGTTTTTACGTAATGTGAAAGGATGCACAAGAGCGGATAGAATAAGGAATGAAACTATACGAGAAAAAATAAATATATATAAAATTGAAGATAAAATCAGCGAAAATAATAAGAAATGGACAGAACACTTAATGAGAATGAACAACGAAAGAATACCAAAAAGAACCTTCCTGTATAATCCCACAGGAACAAGAGATGTTGGCCGACCACGTAGAAGATGGACTCCACTTTTAACTTCGCCGGAACAGGCTGCATAGCCTAAACCTTGTAGTAGAAGGAGAAGAAGATAAATGGGATGGGCGAGCTTTTGCCAGAAATAATAAGTGTCTAAATAGCACCCAAATTCAAAAAGTGCCCAATTACTTCAGATGACGTAGAACGGTCCTTTTCTGTTTATAAACAAAAATTTGAGCGATCGAAAACAACCTTACTACCGAACATTTGGAACAGTACCTGACCGTTTCTGTTTACAATACTAGCAAAATGTAAAATTATTGTTACATGTCGTGTAAGCGGCGTTTGAATTGCGCGGGTCAGTCGCCCCTAGCGAGTTAGTGACCCGCAGAGTCGCTTGAATGATCTGGAATGTGTAGCCAGACCTTTCCACCAGCGTCTCCTTCTCCTTGGAGAAAGATCGGAAGCCAGAGGTTTCTGGGCTTCGAAATTGCTCGAAGTTATTATTAGAGCTTTCCTCCCCGCTTATATAAAAGAGCGGAGAAGGCCGGCCAGTCAGTTGTTGCAATAGTCTGATATTGAACGGCGAGAAGTTAAATTGGGAGCTAGGCTGTGAGGAAGTATTGTGTCTGCAACTGTGTTAGAAGTAATTATCTGATTAACATTATACAAATAATAGTTGTAAAACAAAATTGTATTTGAAGATTTAGTGATAATTGTGGAGAAGGAAATAAAGTGAAAAGGACAATTCTAAATAACAACTGTGTACTTATTTAAGTCTAAATAAGTAAGAGGAAACTCCGTGCTATCTACAATATTTTAATTTGTGAACAATACCTTTGTCTGATACTGATTGATAAATTGTCATTTATCAGTGATAAATTATAATATTAATAAATTGGTAATCCATCCATCCATAGTAATTCTGCCCGAGAGCAGGTCCTTCACTGCAATCATAGCATTTTCATGCTATGCTTTGCAGCCTTACTAGGGAATTGTATATGTGGTAGCTTCCCGTTGCTTTCCACACCGGTGAAGGATGATGATGAAGATGATGATGATGATGATGATGGCCATATGATTTTGGGGACCGTTTGGGCCTTAAAGTTTTCCTGGCATTTGTCTTACAGGTGAGGAAAAACCCCGATAAAAACCTCACCCAGAAAAACTGCCCCGACCGGGGTTCGAACCCGGGCCCGCTGCGTGAGAAGGCAGCACGCTACCTCGAGACAACAGCGGTGGACAAATTGGTAATAAAAATATTAATTATTACGTTAAAATAGAAATAATATATCTAATAAAGTATTAATTGATTTATTATTATTTTGTATTGCATATATTGACATTTTTCATGCAAATTTAAGCATTTTTCATGCATATTTCGAGCTTGTTATGTTGCATATAATCCAGTCTCTAGTTATTAGCAATAAAACAGAAAGAGAAGATTGTAGCAGTTGGAAAGAACAGCTCTTAGAACAGTTTCTACTTGAACAGGTGAAGTTAGCTGAATAAAAGGGATTATCCGATAAAGAGCGAGTGGAAGCATTTTGTTCCTGGAATCGGCCTCTGAAGAAATAGAAGTGCGTGATAGCTTCTCCTCTAAGCCTTCGATAATCGAATTTGATACGAATATTTGTTTTCTTACGCGTCGAGCAGTAAATTGTTTGTCCACGGCAGAATGGATTCTTGCCTCTCGGTATATCAATTGTTTGCCTTTGAACCAATTCCTGAAAAAAAGATATTGGAAGAAGACACTAGATCCACAGATTTACTGAGTTTATACGATAATTATTTTAGAAATATTTCTATGACGATTTTATGATTAACTGTATGTAAATATGTTGATCGATTCGTTAAAATCAATATGGCTGCCACGTCTTCATGCTACGTATGTAGTTAACCCTTAGATTGTCAATACAATATTTTCTCGTGCCAGTTATTTAAATGTTCCGGACCGCACGGAAAATAAATTCATGTAAACTGTATTATTATTATACATTATTGCGCAATTTGACATAAATATAAGTAATTTTTACTCGTTTGTTTTTCTGTTGATCTAAAAACCATATTAAATAAATTAAACTAATGTATCCAATAGGATACATTTTTAATTTAAGGGTTAAATCATACAAAAATATATTGAAATAATCGTTAGAAAAAATGTAAAAATAATTTTAAACTGTGGGAAATAATTTAAAAAATGCAACTCTAAGAATAACATTCGATACGAGTTTATGAAGGAATTAAAAAAGTCGCGTCGCAGGTTATAAGGAATAGCTCAATTTTTATTTCAATAATAAGATACTTGGGTTGTACTATCAGTAGTAACATGAACTGCGGTCAAGAAGTAAAGCAGAGGATAGCAATGGCAAAAGAAGCTTTCAACAAGAAGAAAGCATTTTCTGCAGACCTTTGGCAAAATAAATACAGAAGAGGCTAGTGAAGTGCTTTGTGTGGAGTGTAGCATTGTATGGATCAGAGGCTTGGACATTACTATGGAATGAGGAAAAGAGACTGGTAGCTTTTGAGATGTAGATATGGAGAAGGATGGAACGTATAAAATGGACAGACAAAATCAAAAATAAAGATATGCTAGACATAGTGGATGAAGGAAGAACAATGCTGGAACGCATAGTGAAGAGGAAAAGAAATTGGATTGGCTACTGGCTAAGAAGAAAATGTCTGCTAACGGATGCTCTAGAAGGAATGGTTAACGGAAAGAAAGAGGCAGAAAAATATATTAGACGATAGACAATATAAAAATAAATGGTTTGTATGCGGATAAAAAAAGGAAAGCTGAGTTAAGGAAAGAGTAGGGAATGCTGAGTTTGCAGTGAAAGACCTGCTCTTGGGCAGAACACTGTAAGGTAAGAATTAATATCTTGAAAGTTCCGCGCCGTAGCAGAGCGGTTAAGGTAGGAAGCCTTGGCGCAGAGCTACGGGACTTGCGCTGGTTCGAGTCTCCATGGGGGAAGAAATTTTCTCATGGTATTTCGGCCAGTATGGGACCGGTGCCCACCCTGCATCGTGAGGCAATTGGGTAGCTACAATAAGTAGCGGCTCCAGGTTGAGGAACCAGCTATAACGGCTGGGGGACTCGACATGCTAACCACATGTCACCCCTACACTGGCTGTTGATCATCTACCTCTGTGATTGGCACATGTGGATGTGAAGGGCCAGCAGCCGGCTGGTAAAAGGGCAACCGCTGAAAAAGTGGAAAGACCCTCAATCGGAAAGTCATGGCTTTCCTAGGAAAAGACCCAGTTCGCAGTAAAATTATTATTAATAATAAAATATTAGAACAAACCAACACATTTAACTATCTCGGATACCAAGTAACATACGAAGAGGAAAAAGATTTTAGTAAAAACATTAAAACATTTAACAGAGTAACAGGAATTATAAATAATATTTTCAAGCCAAACACAGTACAGCAACACACACGAACTAGAATTTATAAAACACTGGTCAGACCCATATTATGTTACGGCAGTGAGGCCTGAACAATACGCAGTGTAGATGAACAAAGACTAACTGCGGCAGAAATGAAATTTATGAGACGTACTGCGGGTTACTCAAGAACAGACCATGAAAGGAATTCTGAGATTCTCAAAGAATTACAAACAGAATCAGTCATGGAATATGTACAAAAATACAGAAACAACTGGAAATCTCACGTAAGAAGAATGAGCAGAACAAGAATACCACGTCAAATCTTAAATTACCAGCCACCAGGCAAGAGATCTTTGGGCAGACCCTTCAAACGTTGGATTGAGACGTAACAGACCACTAGGTCTATCACATGAAAGGAAGAAGAAGAAGAATGATCTCGCATAAGGAGATCGAAACGTCTACGAATTACTAAATATTTGACTGAGATAACGAAAAAAAATATTATTTATTTATTATTATTAACATTGCAAAAGCTAGGAAAAACCGGTCATGAATAGGACTTGCTGAGGAATTCATGTACTTACTTACTTACTCACTGGCACTATCGAACCCGTAGGTTCATGGCCGCGCGGACATAAGCTCTCCACACATCCCTATCCTGCTCTAGTGCTTTCCAATCATTCCCTGTATAATCAACTTCCCTCAAATCGTAGTTAATGTTATTCTCCCACCTCATTCTTGGTCTACCAACTGGGCGTTTTCCCTCCGGCTTTCCTACATGAAGCTTCCATGCACATCTTTCATTCCCCATATGTGCAACATGTCCTGCTCATCGCAGTCTACGAGACTTAACTGTTCTTATTATATCTGGCTTCCTATAAAGACCATGTAGTTCACTGTTATGTAGTCTTCTCCATTCACGTGTCTGTTCATCTCTCTTTGGTCCAAAATTTTTCCTAAGTACTTTGTTCTCAAATACTCGTAATCTCCTTCCCTCCCTTAAAGCAAGAGTCCATATTTCGCATCCATATAATATAACGGGTAGAATAATAGTTTTATATATTTTCAGTTTATCATATTTTGAAAGGAGTTGGGACATTAAAAGTATCTATAATGCATAATAGCACGCATTTCCAGAATTGAGCCTATGTTTAATTTCTTTGTGCATCTCATTCCTATTTGTGATTATTGTTCCTAGATATTTGAATTCAGCCACTTCCTCAAAATTTCCCTCATTTCTCATTAGCTGTCCATTTCCATAACATAATGCATTTCTATGTGTGACCATATATTTAGTTTCATTGATATTTACTTCCAGCCCTAATTTCTTAGTGTTACTCAATAGTGTGTGTGTGTGTGTGTGTGTGTGTGTGTGTGTTATCCTTTAGTATCTCCTCGCTATCGGCCAATAGTACTACATCATCAGCATAAACTAACAGCTTATTAATACCATTGAGTTGTAAGCCTTCCTCATTCTCTAAAGATTTAATGGCATGCTCTAGTACAAAATTAAATAGTAGAGGAGATAGTGCATCTCCTTGCTTCAACCCATTCCGGATTTCAAAAGTGTCCGAGAACTGTTTGCCTACACGCACCCTACTGTTTGTGCCATTTAGACACATTCGTATATGTCTAACTAACTTTTTAGGAATTCCGAACTCCAGCAGGATACTATATAACTTCTCCCTCTTAATTGAATCATATGCTTTTTTTGAAGTCTACGTATAGTTGATGTACAGTACCATTATATTCCCATCTGAGAATTCATTTAGTTTTCGAAATACCTGCGTTACGGACAAATATTGTTAATATAGAAGCATTTAAATGCTCTGTATGTTTGATTTCCAATCTCGTATATTCCTCCTCATCCCTCTTTCCCGCCACGCCCTACCAGACCTCAACCTACCATCGGAAGCATAGGGGATCGATTCCCTACCAGGAAGCGGTAGCGTGGCGCCGCCAGAGAGCTCTACCGGTAGGAACCTACACTGGGTTGTAAATCGTGTGGTGTTTGTTAGCTCGCTCCTGACATCTGGTGAGGTGTGCGAACAAACAGATTGTCTCTGCTAGACATCAATCTCTCTGGAAAGCAAACCGGTAGGCGACTTAAAGCTAATCTCTTCCATCCTCCTAGGTGCAACCCCCTGGATTTAAGTAATGCTGGAAAACACGGGAAATAGAAAACGCCTTCTCTTGGTGCCACAGCTACGTATGTCAATAAACTGATGTATGCTATTTATTTGAGGAGTATTATAAACCCAACTAGATTTCTTAGGCTTAAAGGACCTTCGGGACTTGGAAAATCTGGTAGCGTTTATCTAGCCAAGCGTTAGTATGAGGATGTACAGTATACATGTTTTGAAATAAACAAATGGAGTCTTATTTTAACTATTTTATTACTAAAGTATAAATAATTAGAAACCCTAAGTATTCTAGCCCTAAATCTAATCTAAGCCTATATTAAAAACTACAGTACTTCCTTGGGGGGGTTGAGAAGAGGGAGTTGTGGAATTTATAAATCTAACCTAATCTACATGATTAAAAATGTTATGTCCCTTTTTGAAAATTTAATATCAAAAATGTTAATTGTACTTGACTCAAATCATAAAAGTACAGAATACATATTAAGAAAAAATGGCCGGTGACTTACCCTTCAGCAGTTTACACACACAGACAGACAGACACTAGACCCTCACTTCTCAAGTGTTATATACTCAATTTGACCTCTAGTTACCCTAACTGTACTCACTAACATTCCAATAAACTAAATGTAGGGATGTTTACAGTTAGCTGTGCAAAACTTTGCTCTGAACTATATCATGTCTAAACTCTATGTCAACAGACTTTGAATGTCTAAACTCTATTTCAAAAGGACTTTGCTTGAATAATTAAAATAATCTATAAAACATTAAAAAATCTATATAAAAGACTATGTATTCATAACAAGGAGGAATTAAGATACTGATATTGCTGTCGTGAAAATATTAAAAAAAAAATCTGTCATATCAGGGACTGACGACCGCTATCATTATTTACATCCAAATTAACTGATATCTTAAGTTCGACACAATGAAAACATTAACTGCGTACCAACTATATTCAGCATTTTGTAAATAATAATCTAGGAAGCTACTTACTTTATTTTATATCATTTTAATTTTATTATATTCCATGTGTCCACCACTGTGGTCTCGAGGTAGCGTGCTGCCTTGTCACGCAGCAGGCCCGGATTCGATCCCCGGTCGGGACAGTTTTTTCTGGGTGAGGTTTTTATCGGAATTTTTCCTCACCTGCAAGACAAATGTCAGGAAAACTTTAAGGCCGAAACGGTGCCCGAAATAATATGGCCATCATCCTCATCATTATCATCATCCTTCGCCGGTGTGGAAAGCAACGGGAAGCTACCACAAGTCAAATTCCCTAGTAAAGCTGCAAGCATAGCATGAAAATGCTAGGATTGCAATGAAGGACCTGCCTTCGGGCAGAACTACTATGGATGGATATTCCATGTTTTTGTTAGTATTATCTAGTATTACATCAAATCATTATTGTCTTTTGTTTAATCTGTATTTTAATAATATCTTACAATTGTAATAACTATGTAATTTTTGTAAGATTTTACTATTCGCTGGTTGAGTGGAAGAGAAAGCCTTATGCCCTTAACTCTGCCAGCTAAAATAAAGCATTATTATTATTATTATTATTATTATTATTATTATTGTCATTATCATCATCATCATCATCATAGTACATTCACGAATTTAGGTCATTTGTTGACCTGTTTCGGCCTCAAGAGAAACGCCATCCAAAAGTCTTTTGAGTGGACGTCCTGGTCTTCTTCCTGCAGGTTGATATCTTAACATTTGTTTGGGTATTCTGTGATCTTCCATTCGATGAACATGTTGCATCCATCTTGACTTATAATCAGAAATTTTGTTTTCTAAAGATTCCATGTGTAATTCTTCTAAGGTGTCTTCATTTTTTTTTGTGATCTAGTAGTGTGTATCCTGCAGTCCTCCGAAGATATCTCATTTCAGCAGATCTAAGTCTCTGTATATCCTTCTGTTTCAACGTCCATACTTCGCTACCATACATATTATTATTATTATTATTATTATTATTATTATTATTATTATTATTATTATTATTATTATTACGAGGGCGGATCGGAAAGTAACGCACAATACTTTTTTCTGCCTTGGTATTGCAGCTAGAATGTTGAAATTTCACATAGATATAGTTTGAAGTTTTCACTACAGATGGTGTTTTTTTCTCAGGTGCACCTCTTGCGCGAGAAGCTTGAACTATGCAACAAAGATGGCGCGCATGCTACAGTCGTCCACCTGTGAGGAACAGAGAAGTGTTGTTCGATTTTTGTGGGCCAAACATTTCCTATGGTGCGGTGTACGATATTGTTCATGAAAATTTGAAATTCCGTAAAGTTAGTGCTCGCTGGGTGCCTAAGAACCTACCAGACGACCACAAGGGCCAGCGAATGATGGCAAGCTTGGACCACTTAACGCGGTACACCGCACAAGGACATGCCTTTCTGGAAGGAATCGTCACAGGTGATGAGTCGTGGGCGTACCACTACACGCCCGAAACAAAGCAGGCATCAGCAGTACGCAGATGGCTACACTCCAACCAAACGGACTTCTACGAACAGGGCATATTGAAACTGGTAATAAGATGGGAAAAATGTGTTGAGAAAGTTGCTGACTATGTCGAAAAATAGGTAAAAGATGTAAGTTCATTTGTGATCTTTTTCCTTTTTTTTACTATTAAACTTTAAAAAAAAATTATTGTGCGTTACTTTCCGATCCGATCCGTCCCTCACAGGTGGACGACTGTAGCATGCGCGCCATCTTTGTTGCATAGTTCAAGCTTCTCTCGCAAGGGGTGCACCCGAGAAAAAAATACCAACTGTAGTGAAAACTTCAAACTATATCTCTGTGAAATTTCAACATTCTAGCTGCAATACCAAGGCAGAAAAAAAATATTGTGCGTTACGTTCCGATCCGCCCTCGTATTATTATTATTATTATTATTATTATTATTATTATTATTATCTACAACCCCCAAATCATGGTTAATGTCATTCTTCCATGTGATGCTGCAAAACACGGGAAATAGAAAACGTCTTCTCTTGGTGCCACAGCTACGTGGCAAACATATGTCAATGAAATTATGTATGTTATTTATTTGAGGAGGAATTAAGATATTGTGATTGCTATCATGAAAAGATTTTTGAAAAAATAAATAAAGATCTTCAACCGTGCTATCTACTAGACACCGAAATCATCATGGACAATGTATCCACGGCGCCACAGTCTAGAAGACCCTTGGATTACCAGCCGGCTGCTTGCCTCACATCCACATGTGCCGGTCATAGAGGTAGACGATTATCCAGCCTGTATAGGGGTGACATGTGGACGAGGTTTCGGGTCCCCCAGCCGAAATAGCTAGTTTTCTCATCCTGGAACCATCACTTATTGTAGCTATCTAAATACCTCACAATACTGGGTGGGAACCGGTTCCTTACTGGTCAAAATTTCATTAGAACATTTCTTCCCCATCCATCCATAGTAATTCTGCCCGAAGGCAGATCCTTCACTGCAATCATAGCACTTTCATGCTATGCTTGCAACTTTACTAGGGAATTGTGTAGGTGTGGTAGCTTCCCGTTGCTTTCCACACCGGTGAAGGATGATGATGATGATAATGATGATTATGGCCATATGATTTCGGGGACCGTTTGGGCCTTAAAGTTTTCCTGACATTTGTCTTACAGGTGAGGAAAAACCCCGATAAAAACCTCACCCAGAAAAACTGCCCCGACCGGGGATCGAACCCGGGCCCGCTGCGTGACAAGGCAGCACGCTACCTCGAGACCACAGCGGTGGACTTCTTCCCCATGTGTGTGTGTATATGTATATATATATATTATATGGGGCACGCCGTAGCGTAGTGGTTAAGGCACTAAGCTACAAGCCGGAGGGTCGAGGGTTCAAGTCCCGTTGGGGTCAGGATTTTTAAACTGACCCAAACCCTCTGGCGGCACTATGGCCCTGGGGTCGACTCAGCCTCTAACGGAAATGAGTACCAGACGCTTGTTCTTGGGCTGACAACCCGGCTGACATAAAGTGTCGATTGTCTAGAAAAAGTGGGAGCCTTAACCTCCTACTATCCCAAGGGTCTCCGGGCCTGTTGTGGGATCACTTTACTTTACATATATATATATATATATATATATATATATATATATATATACGTAACTTCATTGTTGTCACCACAACATTTAAAAAATCAAAATAAACATTAAAAAATACGTAATTTCATTCTTTTCACTAAAAAACTTAAAACATCTAAATAAACATGAAAAATTGAGTACACACACACATATATATACATAAAAGAGTGGTGTCCGGGACCAATAACAAATTGTTATAGAACAGGGACTAACAAATGTATTACAATGCAGTTTGTTAAAAAACATAGATAAACTCAACACGTTTGTAAGATAATCAGTAATTTTCCACACGTTCGCCTCTGGTTTCAAGGTTCGGAGGTTCAAATCCAGTTAGGGTCGATTGATCTTCTTTCACGACTTAAAAATACTGAGTACAGATTATTTCTATAATGTGAGAGATACATTTTGTTGTAAGATCTCAAAACAAACAACAATTCGAATAAACGTGAGAATTTACGTTTTTCATTGTTGTCACAACAAAACTTAAAAAAAATCAAAATAAACATGAAAAATTACGTAATTTCATCGTGGTCACCACAAAACTTGAAAAATCAAACACGAGAATTTACGCAACTTCATTGTTGTCACCACAAAAATTGAAAATCAAAATAAACATGAAAAATTACATAACTTCATTGTTGTCACCACAAAACTTAAAAAAAATCAAAATAAACATGAAAAATTACGTAACTTCATTGTTGTCACCACAAAACTTAAAATAAATCAAAATTGACATGAAAAATTACGTAATTTAATTGTTGTCACCACAAAACATGAAAAATCGAAATAAACATTAAAAAAATACGTAATTTCATTCGTCACCACAAAATTTAAAACATCTAAATAAACATGAAAAATTGAGTATGTTCGGGATCCGTTTGGGCCTTAAAATATCTAGACATTTATTTGACTTGCAGGTGAACATGTGTGGACATATATTTAGTTTTATTTACTTCCCTCAGCGTGCATGGAAGCTTCTTGTAGGAAAACCAGAGGGAAAACGCCCAGTTGGTAGACCAAGAATGAGGTGGGAAAATAATATTAACTATGGTTTGACGGAAGTAGATTATACAGGGGATGATTGGAAAATATTGGCTCAGGATAGGGATGTATGGAGAGCTTATGCCCGCTCGGCCTTGAACCTACGGATTGGATAGTGCCAGTGAGTTAGTTAGTTACTTCCCTCAAATTTTGATTAACATTATTCTCCCACTTCATTCTTTGTCTAATTACTGGGCGTTTTCCTTCTGGTTTTCCTACAAGAAGCTTACATGCTACTCTTTCATTCCCCATTCGTGCCACATGTCCTTCTCATTGCAGTTTACAAGACTTAACTGTTCTTATTAAGGTACGTACACACTTGCGCGCCGCGCGCGCGCACCATATTCGTCAGATTTGGACGGGGTTTTAAGGTGCGCGCGAACGGCGCGCGCGTCTCTCACCACGATCCACTCATTGTCGGTTTTTTCCCACAAACACTTTGATGGTTCGCTGTTTAGATTTGGACGGGTACCTGAGAGGTTCGTTGTTTTCGGTGCGCACCTATTATTTGAGTATGGAGTGGTCAGAGGAAAACATGTTAAAACTTATTGATATTTATAGAAGCAAGCAATTATTGTGGGATCCTCAACATAAGGATCATTTTTAAAAATCATTGAAAGGAGATGCCTGTTTTTTTTTTCAATGTGTTTTTTTTCATGTGTACTATAATTGTATGAATAAATTAGAATTATTTAGAAAACATTATTTATTTAAGACGTTAATTTCATAATATTATGCATGATGTATCACAAAACAATACAATATATAAACACATTTATTACTAATTATTTATTTATTTCTTCAAAGAGTCCAAAGAGCAAGATTGCTCATGTTAAGGGGCAATATACAAAAAATAATGGCCATAAAACAATTAACAATAAAAACAAGAAAACAAATTCAGGCATAAGTTTAAATAATACAAACTACTATAGATGCACAATATAAATACAATATTTAAACAGGATAATATTAATAATAATAAAATTAACAAAATTAACTAAGAAAGCAATGAGAAAAAATATTTTTTAATACAATTAGAAAAATGTTTAACATTCGTGAAATGTTGATATTCAATAGGTAAGTTATTGTAATGGATGATTAATGCATAACGAATCCCTTTTATACCTTTTTTTTTTGAGAAACTAGTATCTTTGTGCAATAAAGTACAACCTCTAGTATAATAATCATGTACATCTTTATTAAAAATTAAGGTCATGTTATGGTGAGATAGATTCTTAATAATTTTAAACATATATATACAAATCATATATTTTTTTTTAAATTCCTTTAATGCTATAATATTTGAAAAAGTATAAATAAAGTTATAAGATGTAATAAGTAATAAGCGTGACCAGACGTCCCGATTTTGGCGGGACAGTCCCGATTTTTAACAATTAGTCCCGCGTCATTTTAAAAAAAAGTATCTATTTTTGGGAAAGAATGCAGGACAAGCGGGAGAACGGAAAGGGAATAGACATTGTTGGTTACACCTGCTCTGCAAAATGTCTACTGAAGGTTTGTGGGTTTCCTATGGATCGCAGGAGGTTCGTTGAAATTAATCATTTCGACGAACATAACACGCGCCGCGCGCGCGCCGTTCGTGTTCGCGGCGCGCATATGTGTACGTACCTTTACATCTGGATTCATATATAAAGATAATGTAGTTCATTGTTAACTTATTAGGTTTTTTTTTCTGATTTAACAAGAGATAGGCCTACTTGATATGTGCACTTACCTTTCTGACTAGTTCTCCCACCATCCCGTCCCATCCACCTTTAACATCAGGATTTTCAGCACCATATTGTCCGTCCTTCACGATGGCCAACTGATCTGAAACAAGAGTTACAATTACATTTGAAGATAAAAATTATACGCACAGACTGGGGCTTGATCCCAGGACCTTTGGATTTCTATGCCAATGCTCTACCAACTGAGCTACCTGAGCACTCCAACCTGAACGCAATTTTTTCTCTTATACAAACTCAAATCTGAGCGTATAATTTTTCTCTTCAATTATAACGTATCCTTCTGTAAGAAGCGTTAAATTAATAATAAAAACATCGAAGATGCTACAATTGAATAGTTGCGCCGAAAATTCGAAAGTTGAGTTTTCAGTGGATTAGTGATCTATCCGGTGAGTATCACGGCATGATATGCATGTAAAATTATCCATACTCTCTTCCAATTATTGCACATGTGCAAATTCATTCCATCACAATTCTGTGAATTCTAATCAGAATCTTAGAGAAATTGAGTGAAAATAAGAAAGACACAAAGAATGTAATGAAATAACATTAAATGGAAAATAAACACGGAAAACTCATTAGTTAGAAATTTTTGTAACTAAATCAGTGTTCAATATGAATTTTCTATTTCTTATAATAGCATTTTTAGTTAAATATGAGTTAGATCATTTTACCACTCTATAAAGATAGATCACTTTTGCACTCAATTTTGTATTAAAATGTTAATATTCAGTCAGTAGCACGTTATTTTACATTCAAATTGGCTGCATATGTTCCCAATAGGATGAAATATTAAAATGTATGTGATATAATAAAGATAATAGCCTCAAAATGAACATTATACTTTTTGACGATTTTTATTATTAATTTAACACTTCTCATAGAAGGATAAATTATATTTGAAGAGAAAAATTTTCCCCTAGACCGGGACTCGAACCCGGGACCCTTGGCTTTCCGGGCCAAGTGCTCTACCAACTGAGCTACAGAGGCGAGTTACGATCTAGACGCAAATTTTTCTCTTATGTACGTTGTAATTCCCTCGCGCCAAATGCTTGAAACCATAGCTTCTATCTTTGCAAATGGCGGCTTCTTAGTTAAGAAGACATTTATTGGGAATTTAACACTACTTTATAGCCAGTAGGGCTTCTATTGACGATTTTTAGTATTAATTTAACACTTCTCATAGAAGGATAAATTATATTTGAAGAGAAAAATTTTCCCCTAGACCGGGACTCGAACCCGGGACCCTTGGCTTTCCGGGCCAAGTGCTCTACCAACTGAGCTACCGAGGCGAGTTACGATCTAGACGCAAATTTTTCTCTTATGTACGTTGTAATTCCCTCGCGCCAAATGCTTGAAACCATAGCTTCTATCTTTGCAAATGGCGGCTTCTTAGTTAAGAAGACATTTATTGGGAATTTAACACTACTTTATAGCCAGTAGGGCTTCTATTGACGATTTTTATTATTAATTAAACACTTCTCATAGAAGGATAAATTATATTTACAACGTACATAAGAGAAAAATTTGCGTCTAGATCGTAACTCGCCTCGGTAGCTCAGTTGGTAGAGCACTTGGCCCGGAAATCCAAGGGTCCCGGGTTCGAGTCCCGGTCTAGGCGAAAATTTTTCTCTTCAAATATAATTTATCCTTCTATGAGAAGTGTTAAATTAATAATAAAAATCGTCAATAGAAGCCCTACTGGCTATAAAGTAGTGTTAAATTCCCAATAAAGTCTTCTTAACTAAGAAGCCGCCATTTGCAAAGATAGAAGCTATGGTTTCAAGCATTTGGCGCGAGGGAATTATAACGTACATAAGAGAAAAATTTGCGTCTAGATCGTAACTCGCCTCGGTAGCTCAGTTGGTAGAGCACTTGGCCCGGAAAGCCAAGGGTCCCGGGTTCGAGTCCCGGTCTAGGGGAAAATTTTTCTCTTCAAATATAATTATACTTTTTTTCCAACAATTTGTAGTGTGTGGCTTAGACCTCTTTTCGGTGCAACTATTCAATTGTTCACTAAATGATGCTGCATCTAGAATTCCAATATTTTAAAACTTTTTTTCGTAGAAAACTGCAGACTTTTTGTGTTAACAATTGCATGCCGAAAATCATATTTGGAACCCCCGGTTTAATATCCCTCTCACGGGACTTGTCCCTTGTATTTCTCCATCCTAAAAAAATCCATCGACTCCTACCAGGTTTGAACCTGCGACCCTCGGAATCAGAAGCAAGAAATTTAAACCTCTAGAGCAGGGTTGTTAATAAGTCCTCAGGTTGTCATTACCACTTTTCTGGTATTCTCTCTTGGCATGGAGAATATCAGTTGAGAATAACAGTTTTATATCCAGTTAAACGCTATTTGAATCCAATCACTTTACCGTTTCGGCTAGCAATCCATAGGGTAGTTTTTCAGAGTTGCTTTCAATTCTTATAACAAGCCTCGGATGGACTGCAGAGATAATTCTGTTGAGGAAAACAAGGCAAGAAAAAGGATAACTCTTGGAAAAGCGCAATGATGATGACTTGAAGGAACTACGTTTAGAACATGTAATTAAATAGGCTTAAATACATAAATACCAGAACAACTGGATGCACCATTTGCAACGAATGGGTTCACACAGAGTTCCCAAAGCCATACTCTGTTATTGTCCAACAGGGAAGAGATCTCTGGGCCGTCCAAGGAAACGCTGGATACAAAATCCATCAGTCAGTTCGTAACAGGCCAATAGGCCTAAGACTTGGTTAGATGAAGAAAAATAAGACTTTTTGAGAGAAGTTGGGGCGACAAGAGTCCATGTAATCCATAATAGCACGCATTTCCAGAGTTGAGCTTATGTTTAATAAAAGTAGAGGAATTAAACACAACAATAGAGAAATACAGAACAAACTGGAAGGAAACACTTGGCAAGGATGACTGAGAATAGAATACCAAAAGCAGCATACAGCTATTCACCACGAGGTAGAAGACGTTTTGGGAAGATCAAAGAAAAGATGGAAAGAGCAGCAATTTGGAGCCGGAACAGGTAGTAAATAAGCCTAAACCTTGATGATGATGAAGAAGAAGAAACTTATGTTTAATTTCTTTGTCCATCTCATTCCTATTTATAATTATTATTCATAGGTATTTGAATTCAGTCACTTCTTCAAAATTTCTCTAATTTTTCATTAACTGTGAGGGAAATATTGTAAAAGTAGCTGAATTCAAATACCTTACTTACTTAGTTACTCACTGGCACTATCGAACCCGTAGGTTCATGGCCGCGCGGACATAAGCTCTCCATACATCCCTATCCTGAGCTAATGCTTTCCAATCATTCCCTGTATAATCTACTTCTCTCATATCATAGTTAATGTTATTCTCCCACCTCATTCTTGGTCTACAAACTGGACGTTTTCCCTCTGGCTTTCCTAGAAGAAGCTTCCATGCAAGTCTTTTATTCCCCATACGTGCAACATGTCCTGCCCATCGCAGTCTACGAGAATTAACTGTTCTTATTATATCTGGCTTCCTATAAAGACCACGTAGTTCACTGTTATGTAGTCTTCTCCATTCACCTGTCTATTCATCTCTCTTTGGTCCAAAATTTTTCTTAAGTACTTTATTCTTAAATACTTGTAATCTCCTTTCCTCCCTTAAAGTAAGAGTAGAAACAATAATTACAAACAGGAATGAGAATTAAAAATAAAGAAAACTTGAATAATGTCATTTAATTAGAATGAGATATATACTTTTTTAAGAGACATTCCCCCCCCCCTGTTCACAGCTGATTCCTTTATATTGCGAACAAACGTGTGTACTTACAGTTGATGCCAAGTTTCTGAGTGATGAGGTCGGCCAGATCCTTGCAATATCCTTCGAAGCGGTCATTTCCCGTGAGGTTCTCCCCGGGCTCGGGTTTCCGCAACATGATGTACGGCTCCTCCTGTAAGAATTACACTCAAATTGAGCGTGTTCTCGTTATGTATTTTGAATTCAGGAAATCCGTCAAGAAAGAACGAATCTTACCATGGTTTTAGGAAACAACGTTTCATGCTAGAAAGAAAAAGACCAAAAACAAATCTAACTTGATTCGAGAGACGGCAGTTTAAGAGGTAACATTTTGTCGACTAAAACTTTATTATCTACTTATACTGACTTTATAAATAATGAAAAATGTCATATAATTTTATACTGGAAACGCTGCTTAATAGTGGTTTTGTTGCCCTTGATATAAGATTAATTTCGGATATATTTATGCTCACAATTCATGAAACTATCAATTATTTTGGAAGATTAGCTCTGATTTTAACTTTATTTTCATTTTACACTACAACAAAAATGAGAGAGAATGAAATTCCTAATGAACTGATTAGAGCAATAATATCAATTAAAACACACTGCAAAACAGTAATCAAAGTAAAATAACAGCAAACTGAAGAAATAACGCTCACAAAGGGCATCAGGCAAGGTGACTCTTTAAGTCCATTCTTATTTAATATTATAATGGATAAAATTATTGAAAACATACCACCACGTTTGGGTTATAAAATGGAAAACACTAGATTTCACTTAATATGTTACGCAGATGATGTAGTTCTCCTTTCAGAATCTTAAGATAATTTACAAAGATCTTTACATCAATTTAATATAATTACCAAAAAATACAATATGGAAATTAACACGAATAAGACAAAATGCTTAACAATATCAAAAGAACCAGTAAGATGCAAATTAGAAGTGGAAAGAAAAATTATAGAACAAGTGTCAGAATTTAATTATTTAGGTGTATTAATAACAAACACTAAAAATTTAATAAAAGAAGTAAAGAAACAAGCTGATAAAGCAGCACAAATATCAGGATCTATGAAATATTTAATTTGGCGCAACAAACATATGTCAATAGAAAGCAAAACCCGCATATACAAAACGATAGTTCGACCAGTTATCGTATATGGTGCAGAAACTAGGGCTGATACAACAAAAACTAAACAAATAATAAGCACATGCGAAATGAAAATCTTAAGAACTATTCAGGGGAAAACATTATTTGATAAAATACACAACACACAAATTAGGGACAAATGTCATATTCAAGACATAACCAAATTTATTATAAATAGACGAAAATATTGGAAGGGTCATATAGAAAGAATGGAAGAAAACCGGCTTGCAAAAAGAGCTAAAGAAGATAGACCAATGTACGGGAGAAGAACAAGAGGAAGACCAGCCAAGAGATGGATAGACAGTGAATGCACATCCAGTACGTCTTCCTCCGAGAAGTGATTTTTTAAATAAACAGGATGAAAATCTTACAAATTAAGTTTAAGAAGAAGAAGAAGAAGACTACAAAAAATCGGAAAATATGAAAAATATATAACAGATATAATTATAATGTCAATTTTTTTTAAATTAGTATACACCGACGTAAGTAGAAATAAAAATGTCCAAAACCCATATTATACTTCAGTGAAACGCCTTTTATAAGATTTTCTTCAATAATTCATTTAGGGGAAAATCTCTTTTTTAAAGACCAGCAGTAATCTACCACCACGTGACGGTCCCATTTACCCTGATACCTTTCCTCCATTACTTTTAGATCGTAGTGAAAGCGCTCTCCCTGTTCGTCACTATACTTTCCTAAATTATCCGGAAATCTATCCAGGTGTTTGTGGAGAAAGTGTAACTTTATACTCATAGTTATTCTTAGAATCTTGAAGCTTGTCAACATATTTTGCACAATTTCTTTATAATTTGGTACTTTATAGTTACCTAGGAAAGTTTCTACTACCAATATAAAACCCTTCCAAGCTTCACTTTCCGGAAGAGTCATAACTTTGATAAAATCAGCATCTTTCATCAATTGCCGAATTTGAGAACAATCAAATATTCCGTCTTTTAACTTTTCCATACTGAGCTTAGAAAATTTTCTACAAATGTATTTGAAACATTCTCTTTCCTTTTCCATCGTTTATCATATCCAGATGCACATCGTGAGTATTTTAAGTTTGTCAAATAACTGAGATCACGGCCGATGTGCGGAGTGAGGGGTGCGAAAGTGGGGATCACATGATGTTTGTATGTGCGAAAAAAGGTGGAGAAATCAAATCATGACTGGAAATATAAATTTTATTAGCAACAAGCCGTTTACTGTTTAAGATATAACATACGCAAAAATCATAAAAAAAACTAGAGCACATTCAGCACTTTCATGAATATATTCGTAAATTGTGCACTTGAAAACATAAGAGTCCCGCGCCGTAGCCGAGCGGTTAAGGTAGGAAGCCTTGTCGCAGAGCTACGGGACTTGCGCTGGTTCGAGTCTCCATGGGGGAAGAAATTTTCTCATGGTATTTCGGCCAGTATGGGACCGGTGCCCACCCAGCATCGTGAGGCAATTGGATAGCTACAATAAGTAGCGGCTCCAGGTTGAGGAACCAGCTATAACGGCTGGGGGACTCGACATGCTAACCACATGTCACCCCTACACTGGCTGTTGATCATCTACCTCTGTGATTGACACATGTGGATGTGAAGGGCCAGCAGCCGGCTGGTAAAAGGGCAACCGCTGAAAAGTAGAAAGACCCTCAATCGGAATCGGAAAACATAGAAATTCGCTGAGATATCCAGGGCAACAATTTTTTTGTAGAGCTACGTAATTATTACTTGTCAACGAACAATTCCGTTCAATCTGAATTGTTCAAATGAACGAACGATTCAGTTAGGTAAAATGTAAGTTTGTTAAAATAAGCCAATCCCAAGGCCCGGACAGTATCCAAACGGTATATTCCTTATATACGAGTACATAAAAATCAAAGCCTTCTAAACTCAAAATGCATCATCTTGATATCAGTGGTAAATATAGTAGCGTCAGTGCGTTAAATGCACTTGTTGCGCCATTTTATAAACGTTTGCAAAATTATTTTCGTTATTCAAATTACATTTTACTTATATTAAGTTTTTAAAAAGTGCTGAAAATGTGCTGTTGATTAATAACACATAATAATAGGTGTAGACTACACAATGTTCAGATGAAATGAAAGGAAAAAAAAATGATTATGATGACGATAATAATAATAATAATAATATAATAATAATAATAATAATAATAATAATGATAATAATAATTTTGTAAATTAAAATAGGTGCCAAATTTAATATGGAATTATCAATTAACAAAATTAAAATTATGACATTTCGTGGGAAGGACCCATACAAAGTAAAATCTGTCTCCAGAATAAAAGTTTAGAGAGGTCTAATCAATTTAAATATCTTAGATAATATCTCTCTATCTGGGATGAAAAGGATATCCCTGAAAAAATTATAATTATAATAAAAGTTTGGGAATTATTAATCAAGTTATGAAAACATCCCTTGTACAAAAAAAAACACCAGATTACGTTTATATAACACTTTGGATAGACCAGTGTTGACCTATGGTAGTGAAGCATGGACACTAAAAAGACAACATGAAAGCATAATAACGGCTTGTGAAATGAGATTCATGCGCAGAACAGAAGGTTACACCAGATCGGATCGGAAAAGGAACACCGATATCTTAAAAGAATTGAAGACTACTTTAATTTTGGAATTTATTAAACAGTACCAACTAAATTGGAAACACCATCTTCAAAGAATGAGTAAAATCGGATCCCAAAGCTGTTTATAATTATATACCAAGAGGACGAAGATCTCTGGGTCGTCCTATGAAACGCTGGAGGGAACATTTTCTATAGGATCGTAACAGGCCTTGGCCTAATACTTGGAAGGAAGGAAGCAGGAGATAATAATTTTAAATCAATGCAAAGGTAGCCATTATGACTTTTGTGGTATTTTATCTTCGTATTGGCGTACTTGTAACCCACTTCTGAGGTTGGGGCGCTTGAAAGGCAGGGTTAAGTTATCCCGATGATATATGGTAGGTGATTATGATAATAAATTCAATCTAAGTGAGGTAAGAATGGCAATGATGGCCAAATGGTGTTCGGGGACCGTTTGGGCCTTAAATTTTCCTGAGATTTGTCTTAGAAGTGAGGAAAAATCTCGAAAAAACCTCGCCCATGAAACTTGTCCCGACCGGGGATCGAACTCGGGCCCGCTGGGTGACAAGGCAGTACGCAGGCACTCACACACAATCCCACCCACACCCCAACAAAAAAACCTATATATATATATCTATATAAAATCTTATATATTATATTATATATAATTAATATATATTCCATTCCATAGAATTCTGAGCCATTCCTGCCCGAGGGCAGGTCTTTCACTGCAATCATAGCATTTCCATGCTAAGCTTTGCAGCTTTACTACAGAACAAAGATGTGGTAGCTTCCCGTTTCTTTCCACACCGGTGAAGGGTGATGATGATAATGATAAGGATGATGATGACGACCGGATGATTTTCGGGGACCACTGGGCCCTAAGCTTCCTGACATTTGTCTTACAAGTGAGAAAAAATGCCGAAAAAAACCTCACCCAGGAGCCTGGCGCGATCGGGAAATCGAACCCGGGCACGCTGCGTGAGAAAACAGCACGCTACCTCGAGACCACAGTAGTGTTGGATATATATATCTATATATATCTATATGTACTAGATATTCTCGGCCACGCTTTACCTTGAAAAACGTTACTGTGGCCCAGGATTAACGTTAAAAATTTTAATTAAGTTGCTGTCTTTCAGCCAGATTACTTAAAACTAATGCTTACACAAGAAATTAATAATATTGAAAATAAAATAAACACTGAACACACTTAAATTATGAAATAATCAATATTTGTAATTCAATAGAAATTCGCGGTTGCAACAAAAAGCTCAGCCATCTGGATCTCTCTTTGTTAAATAATAAACCAATTACCTTACCAAATTACCTTACACCGCCATCTGTTAGAATCGCATGGAACTCACAGATAATTACACCGCCATCTGTTAGAATCGTATGGAACTCAAGATAATTATAACTCTTTGTTAAATAATAAACAAATAATTTTCAATAAAAATAATGCGACTTTAAATTTAGTTATAAACTACCCTAAGTCTCAAGTTGGATCAAACTGCACACCGTGAGCAAAATGTTATTAAAATCGGTTCAGTAGTTTAGAATTCCATCGCGGACAAACAACGTGACACGGAATTTTTATATATTAAGATATATAATTCTTCTGTACATGTGTTTGTCACTGAACTACTCCTAAAGAACTAGACTGATTTTAATAATTTTTTTGTGTGTGTCTGATTGGGTCCCTCGATGGTTTAGATTCTCAACTGGACCCTCTAAAACCATTTGGTCTAGGAGTTTATCTGCAGCGAAAATTTAAAGATCACTCTAAACAAATCTCGGTGTCACTATCAAACTTAGCGTATTACATTAAAATAAACAGAAGTAGGTTTTATCCAAACATGGGAGAAATCCGACAATTAGAAGTGGAGGTTAACTTGAAACCCGAAATTAAAAACTGCTTAAACAACTGGACCGATTTTGATGATTTTTATTTTTGAGTGGGTCCCTGGATGGTTTAGATTCACAAAATTGGACTCGGAAGGAGACGCTGCGATCGGATTATAGGATTTTTTTGTATCAGATCTGTAGTCATCTGCATTATCGACAAATAACGCGCGACAACAAAGTGACGTCATCATGCACGCTTCTTGAGCAGATGGCAGTGAGGAGTATTCTTGGGAACTTATTTAATAATATCTAATTACGTCTTAATTAGCGACTGTTATGGTAAAAAGTAACATACTTTGATCGTCCAGCCATGACACGAGAGTTGAACATTCGTGCAGGACAACGTCTGCCGGGTCCGCTAATATATATATATATATATATATATATATATATATATATATACACACACACACATTCTCCAATAATCGGAGTATTAACCCAGATAGATTTCAGTCAGTTTAACAATACTCTTCCATTCTGCCTTGTTCACTGTTGACCTCCAGTCTTTCACTAACATAATCCTCAAATTTTCTTCTACATCATCAATCTATCTGGTTCTAGGTGTTCCTTGAAACATGTTGAATCAGGTTTTTTTCAAATAAAACTCTTTTAGGAATTCTCTTGTCCTTTAATCTCAATGTTAGGAAATTATTTTAATGCGGTAAATTTAAGATTGTAATACAGTATAATAAGAAGTTAGACTTCTGACTGTATTTTGTCTAGGTTTCACATACAAACAGTTGGATAATATAATACGAAGTTTGGCTTCTGAGTGAATTTTGTCTTGGTTTCACATACAAACGGTTGAATAATACAATGAGAAGTTAAACTTCTGACTGTATTTTGTCTTGGTTTCACATAAAAACGGTTGAATAATATAATGAGAAGTTAAACTTTCGACTGTATTTTGTCTCGGTTTTACACACAAAGAGTTGAAAAATATAATGAGAAGTTAGACTTCTGACTGTCTTTTGTCTCGATATCACACACACAAACTGTTGAGTAATATAATGAGAAGTTAGACTTCTGACTGTATTTTGTCTCGGTTTCACACTAAAACGATTGAATAATATAATGAGAGTCAGATTTCCGACTGTATGTTCTCTTTGTTTCAAATACAAATAGTAAATAATATAATGAGAAGTTAGACTTCTGACTGTCTTGCTTTCACATACAAATAGTTGAATAATATAATGAGAAATTAGACTTCTGACTGTAATTTGTCTTGCTTTCACATACAAATAGTTGAATAATATAATGAGAAGTTAGACTTCTGACTGTCTTTTGTCTCGGTGTCACATACAAACGGTTGAGTAATATAATGAGAAGTGAGACTTCTGAGTGTATTTTGTCTCGGTTTCACACACAAACTGTTGAATAGTAAAATGAGAAGTTGGACTTCTGACTGTATTTTGTCTTGCTTTCACATGCAAATAGTTGAATAATATAATGAGAAGTTAGACTTCTGACTGCCTTTTGTCTCGGTGTCACATATAAACATTTGAATAATCTAATGAGAAGTTAGACTTCCGACTGTATTATGTCTTAGATTCACGTACAAACGGTTCAGTAATATAATGATAAATTAGACTTCTGACTGTATTTTGTCTTGGTTTCACATACAAACAGTTGAATAATACAATGAAAAGTTAGACTTCTGATTGTCTTTTGTCTTGATTTCACATACAAACAGTTGAATAATATAATGAGAAGTTACCTTTGTGACTGTCTGTTGTCTTATTTTCACACAGAAACAATTGAATAATATAATAAAAGCTTAAACTTCTGACTGTCTTTTGTCTTTCACACAGAAACAATTGAATAATATATATTGTGTTGCTATCTTAACTTTAAGTGCATTACAATTCTTGCCCTACTCACTAGTACCCATTCCAAGCAATTCATCGACTCTTCACAAATCGATATTCATATTTCTAAACTGATATAACGTTGGTGACTATACGATTCTATAGCTAAGCCCATGTGATGTAGTCTGTAATGTTCCATTTGTTGCAGTGAGCGATGCTTTTAAAACTTTGCAATATTCCCCGCACAGCAGTATTTCGATGCATTCACTCCCCAAACAAAATCCAGTTAGATTCTAAAAGCAAGTTAATTCAAGTGCGAGCATGCACCAAACAAAAATAAACTCACATTTCTGTTACACTTCTTTTTTTTTTTGTCGCCAATGGGCATTGATACACTTGGCACTTAGATTACGTTAGCTATTTTCGTTTGGTGGGCAGATGGACTGAAAGAGCTTTACTATAGCCTTGCTGCGGGTCGTTGGGATAAAGGCTTATGCAAATTATTTGGACTCTAGCCGGAGTGTGTGTATTTGTGCGTGGAAGCTTTCCGCAGAATACATTCACCATCACAGATTCAGTTAGTTATCGATGAATTTAAAAAATATATATACATTTCTCTTCTATGAGCCCTCTAGCAACATGTTGTTCATGGTTATTACTTTGTCAATTTAAATAAAAATGTTTTATGTACATTATGACATACATTTGAATAACAACGATAATACCGATAATAATAATAATAATAATAATAATAATAATAATAATAATAATAATAATAATAATAATAATAAAATAATAATAATAAAATAATAATAATAATTATTATTATTATTATTATTATTATTAATGGGAACTAAGACTGTAATAATTAAAGCTATACAAAATTTATATGACAATTGCATATCTAAAATTAAAATTGGCAGTAAATTGTCACACGGTTTCACGATAAATAAAGGTCTTGGTCAAGGTTGTTGTCTATCACCGACCCTGTTCAAAATATATGTACATGAAATATTAAAGAATTGGAGGAGAAAATGTTCAAGCATGGGAATTCCTATTTCAAACAACAAAAATTTATACAACTTACATTTTGCAGTTGATCAATTGTTAATTGCACAAGATTATGAAGATTTATAATATATGACTAGAAAATTAATAGAAGAATATGGAAAATGGGGATTAAATTTGAACATGAAAAAAAATTATCAATTGGTGAACCAGAAAAAAAATTTAAATTTGGAGACTGGAGAAACAATAAAATCTTGTAGTGAGATCACATATTTAGGAATTAAAATAAATAAAAATGGTAGTTATGAAGAGGAAATAAGAAATAGAAATAATAAAGGAAAATATGCAATTGCTTGCCTCAATGGAATATTATGGGATAAAAATATAAGTAATACAAATAAAATGAGTATATATCATACAATTGTTAAAAGCATCATTACTTATGGAGCAGAACTTTTGCCATTAACAACAAAAAACGAATAAGTATCTATTGGCAACGGAAATGGATTTTATACGAAGGGCCGCAAGAATTTCAAGAAGAGAAAAAATTAGGAACTCAGTTATAAAGACACTATTTTAAAACTCAGCAATTAAGATGGTACGGACATGTCCAGCGAATGGAAGAGGATCGACTACCAAAATCTGTTTTGGAATGGAAACCTGAGGGAAGACTAGGCAGAGGAAGACCTAAAACCTCCTGGAGTCAGGGAGTATGTTTATACATGAAGGAGAAACATCTACAACCAGGAGATTGGGAAACCTACGTCAGAACTGTAATGGATGATAGGAATTTGAAAGAAGGGGGTTGAAATGATAGAAATAAATGGAAATTGAATACGGCAAACTTATAAGTGAGGGAGAGCCGAAGAAGAAGAAGATGAAGCAGATTAAACGGGGGATGATCGGAAAAAAATTAGCTCAAAACAGGGACGTGTGCAGAGCTTATGTCCATGCGGACATGAACCTACGGGTTCGGTACAGTCAGTGAGTTAGTTAATAATAATAATAATAATAATAATAATAATAATAATAATAATAACAGTAACAATTATTATTAACTAACTGACTCACTCACTCACTAGCAAATCGTAATCGCAGGTTCATAACCGCGGGAAAATAACCTCTCTATACATCCCTATCTTGGGCTAATGTTTTCCAATCATCCCTTGTATAATCTACTTCTATCAATTCTTTATGTAATTGTAATGTTAATGTTTTTAGTGTATAATGCTATTGTGTTATTATTTAATTGTAATATTATTATTGTGTTTTCTTTATGTAATTGTAATGTTATTGCTGTTTTTGTTGTTTATTTTTCTTTACACTAGTACCAATTATTACTTTATTGTAACGGACTGTCAACAGCACGTACGGTTTACGTACGACCCATATTTGTAAATAATATTGTAAATATCTTACTTTTTGTCTAATAAAGTCCTACTACTACTACTACTACTTCTATCAAATCGTGGTTAATGTTATTCTCTCGCCTCGTTCTTGGTCTACCAATTGCGCGCATTCCTTCTATTATATTTACAAGGTTCCCATACCCCTCTTTCATACTCGCTTTTGCCACATGTCCTAACCATCACAGACTAAGAGACTTAAATGTTCTTAACAATATAATTGCTTCATTGTTTATCAGAATTGAGGTTATGCAATAAAATGTTTTAAATAATAATATGAATACACAATCATACACAAAGAGATTAACAACAACGAAATTATAGACTTAGAACTTACTTACTTACTTACTCACTGGCATTATCGAACCCGCAGGTTCATGGCCGCGAGGACATAAGCTCTCCATACATCCCTATCCTGAGCTAATGCTTTCCAATCATCCCCTGTACAATCCACTTCCCCCAAATCATAGTTAATGTTATTCTCCCACCTCATTCTTGGTCTACCAACTGGGCGTTTTCCTTTGGCTTTCCTACAAGAAGCTTCCATGCAAGTCTTTCATTCCCCATACGTGCAACATGTCCTGCCCATCGCAGTCTACGAGACTTAACTGTTCTTATTATATCTGGCTTCCTATAAAGACCATGTAGTTCATTGTTATGAAGTCTTCTCCATTCACCTGTCTGTTCATCTTTCTTTGGTCCAAAAATGTTCCTAAGTACTTTATTCTCGAATACTCGTAATCTCCTTTCCTCCCTTAAAGTAAGGGTCCATGTTTCGCACCCATATAATATAACTGGTAGAATAATAGTTTTATATATATTCAGTTTAACGTTTTTTGAAAGGAGTTGGGACATCAAGAGTCTCTGCAATGCATAATAGCATGCATTTCCAGAATTGAGCCTATGTTTAATTTCTTTGTGTATCTCATTCCTATTTGTGATTATTGTTCCTAGGTATTTGAATTCAGCCACTTCCTCAAAATTTCCCTCATTTGTCATTAGCTGTCCATTTCCATTATATAATGTATTTCTACGTGTGACCATATATTTAGTTTTATTGATATTTACTTCCAGTCCTAATTTCTTAGTGTTACCCAATAGTGTGTGCGTGTTGTCCTTTAGTATATCCTCGCTATCGGCCAGTAGTACTACATCATCAGCTTAAACTAACAGCTTATTAATACCATTCAGTTGTAAGCCTTCCCCATTCTCTAAATATTTAATGGCATGCTCTAGTACAAAATTAAATAGTAGAGGAGATAGTGCATCTCCTTGCTTCAACCCATTCTGGATTTCAAAAGTGTACGAAAACTGTTTGCCTACACGCACCTATTAGAAGACATGGAAATTTTAAGAGAAGCAAAGAATATAGGCCTAGGTATAATAAACGAGAACACACCTACAGACTTTAACCCATTATATAAATTGTACGCCGTCATCAGTACCAAATAGCATGCTGAAGATGAAACATTTTTGGAAAGGACTTCATGATTTAATAATTAACTAAGTTTTTTTAATAAAACTATCAATTCTTAATTGAGGAAGACAGGTATAATAAATAATTGTTAAAACAAACTAAAACAACACGCTTTATTAGAAAACCGAACTAAAAAATGAAAAATAAAATTAATTTCCAACGCCCTTGGGATAAAATTAAAGTGCTCAACAAAAAAATCATCTCCAACACATCTAGAATAAAACTGGAGTTATCTACAAAAAAAAATTACCATCAAAAGCGTGGGGTGCTTTTTATGATTTTTACATTTTCTTCTTAGAGACTTTACTTTTACCAATATCTGTTTATTATCAAATATATTAATTGATATAGTCCACCGCTGTGGTCTCGAGGTAGCGTGCTGCCTTGTCACGCAGCGGGCCCGGGTTCGATCTCCGGTCGGGGCAGTTTTTCTGGGTGAGGTTTTTATCGGGGCTTTTCCTCACCTGTAAGACAAATGTCAGGAAAACTTTAAGGCCCGAACGGTCCCCGAAATCATATGGCCATCATCATTATCATCATCCTTATCATTATCATCATCATCATCCTTCATCGGTGTGGAAAGCAACGGGAAGCTACCACACCTACAATTCCCTAGTAAAGCTGCAAGCGTAGCATGAAAATGCTATGATTGCAGTGAAGGACCTGCCTTCGGGCAGATTTACTATGTATGGTTTAATTGATATAGAGCACATATAGTATTAGTATAAGAGAAAAATCTATGTTTAAATCGTGATGCCTAAGAGCTTAAATCGTTAAAGCACTGGTGTACAGAAGAAGATATATTGGATACAAATCCCGATTTAGGCATATATTTTTCTTTTCAAATTTAATATGACAACCTGGGGCAATGAATAAAAAAAATCGACTACTTACCACTATTGTTGTGACGATATATGTTTTGTTTTTCTCTATTTCGTTGCCAGGTTTTAATCTCACGTATTTTGCCGCTACTGGACTGAAACCTGTTTCGTCGGTCCACTCTGCTACCTAAAAGCAAACAAACAAAATTACTATTTATATTTTTAAGAATTAACACTTTGAGGTATATTTCTAATTTAAAACAAATTCTTTATCATCTCGCCGTATAATTTGTCTTCTATTCATACCGGTTTCGTAACAAACTTTGTTCCAACTTCAGAATTTACACGATCGTTGTTCTGTCGTAATTAAGTACTTCTTCCTCCATCTATTGGTAGACTAAAGAACCTCCAGAACAAATCACTTTCCCGGGAATTTCAAAATGTGTTCATTTGTCTTTGTTTCTCTACATATAAAGAGAGACAGATAGATAGATAGATAGATAGAGAGAAGAGAGAGAGAGAGGAGAGAGAGAGAGAGAGAGAGAGAGAGAGAAATTGACGGATCTTGGGCTAAACTTTACAACCTGTGACGCGACTTTATTTATTACCTTCATAAACTCCTGTCAAATTTTATTCCTAGGGTTTCATTTTTTTCAAATTATTTCCCACCATTTAATAATAATGTTTTATTTATTCCGGCAGAGTTAAGGCCATAAGGCCTTCTCTTCCACTCAACCAGCATTAATACAAATAAATATTTGGTAAATATAGATATACACTATACTAATTACAAACAGTTGAAGATACATTAAATGTAGCAATGTAAATTTCATGTACAAACAAACATTTTATACGATAATAACAATAATAATACTTACGATAATAATAATAATAATAATAATAATAATAATAATAATATAATGATAATAGTATAATAATATAAAAATGATAAATTATACGAGAAACACCAATTAATATATGTATCTTAACCTGGGTAATAATGAAGTCGAGGTTAGAGCAAGTGATTTTTAAATTTTGTGTAATGATTATTTCAATATACAGTGGGTTTCACTCGACCTGCGGCCGATAGCGGGCACATGTTGCCTGCAACCCGTGATTCAATCGTGTAAACCGCTTCGCGTTTGTTGGCGCATGCGCTGGTGTATGATTGGAACTTATAAACATTTTGTCACATGTTGTAAAGTATTTCCGAATTTTGAAATTCCCGGGGAATGTGATTTAATGTGGAGGTTCATCCGTCTACCAAAAGATGGAAGATGAATCAGTGCTTCATTGCGACAGAACAACGGCCGTGTAAATATTGAAGATGGAACAAAATTTGTACCGAAACCTGTCTAACTAGAAGAGAGATTATGAGATGAGGTGATAAATAATTCATTTTAATTAAGTAATAGTTTTTCAAGGAAAATGCCCTGTATGTAGCAAAATTTGTATAGATTCAAATATACTGGATAGAGTAAATTAATTTACCTACTTTGGATATATCTTAACATATTTGAAGGAAGCAGACATATCAAATGAAATTATTAATTTCAATAAAACCATAGGAATAATAAATTCAGCAATGAATCCTTGGCTAATCCAGAGATAATAATAATAATAATAATAATAATAATAATAATAATAATAATAATAATAATAATAATAATAATAATAGCTTTATTTTACCTGGCAGAGTTAAGGCCTTAAGGCCTTGTCTGCCACTCGACTAAGTTTTAATAAATACAAAAAAAATAGTCTTACACCTAAATCTACAATAAACATAAACGATTACATGTTATAAAAATAATACAATTAATATTTATAATGTATTTTGATCTACTGTAGATTTAACGAATTAAATACTATATAATATGTACAAGATATATATAAAAAAGAGAAAAAATATTAATGATATAGTATACATTTAAATAAATAGAAAAAAATTAATTATTAAACAGGTAACAGTATAAGCGTGACTTAAAGGTGTCAAGTGTGCGGCAACCTCTGATATCTTGAGGAAGGAATTTCCAGGAGCGGGCAGAGGCTACTGTGAAGGAAGTAGAATAAGAGGAAGTGCTATGAAGAGGAATTGTTAGCAGACTGTTGGTTATAAAAAACCTTAACAAGACTTACACTTTGCTACGACAGTGCGGCATGGACTCAGAGGAAAGGATAAGAGAGCAGGATAACTTCTAACGAAATAAGATTCATGATATATACAGCAGGATATACCAAATATGGGATCAAAAACGCAACGACGATGTCTTGAAGGAACTACGTTTAGAACCAGTCATTAAATACATACATAGATACCAGAACAACTGGATGAATCATTTGCGACGAATGAGTTCTGATAGAATTCCCAAAGCCATGCTTCAGTATTGTCCAACAGGGAAGAGATCTCTGGGCCGTCCAAGGAAACGCTGGATACAAATTTCATCAGTGAAGTCGTAACAGGCCAACAGGCCTAAACCTTGGTTGGATGAAGATGTAGAAGAAGACAAAAATTATATATTCTTCTTCACTTCCTGGTTTAGGCAAGAGTTGCCTGTTCCGTCTTCACTAATAGATCTAAGACCATCTCTTCCCAGGACATCCGACATCTCTTCTTCCTCTTGGAAAATAATGGAAGATTTTATTTGATAATCTATTTTCTTCCATTCTTTCTACATGTTCTTTCCACTGTATCTTGCTGTTAAATATATTTTCTTTTATGGAGTAGATCTGCAGTTCTTCACGGATATCCTCGTTTCTTATCTGGTCCATTCTAGAGCAGCCTTTTACTACAAAATTATATACTTACTTACTTACTTACTCACTGGCACTATCGAACCCGTAGGTTCATGGCCGCGCGGACATAAGCTCTCGATACATCCCTATCCTGAGCCAATGCTTTCCAATCATTCCCTGTATAATCTACTTCCCTCAAATCATAGTTAATGTTGTTCTCCCACCTCATTCTTGGTCTACCAACTGGGCGTTTTCCTTCTGGCTTTCCTACAATAAGTTTCCATGCACGTCTTTCATTCCCCAAACGCGCAACATGTCCTGCCCATCGCAGTCTACGAGACTTATAAATAGTTCCGATTGAGGGTCTTTCCACTTTTCAGCGGTTGCCCTTTTACCAGCCGGCTGCTGGCCCTTCACATCCACATGTGTCAATCACAGATGTAGATGATCAACAGCCAGTGTAGGGGTGACATGTGGTTAGCATGTCGAGTCCCCGAGCCGTTATAGCTGGTTCCTCAACCTGGAGCCGCTACTTATTGTAGCTACCCAATTGCCTCACGATGCTGGGTGGGCACCGGTCCCATACTGACCGAAATACCACGAGAAAATTTCTTCCCCATGGAGACTCGAACCAGCGCAAGTCCCGTAGCTCTGCGCCAAGGCTTCCTACCTTAACCGCTCGGCTACGGCGCGGGACGCAATTTTGTATTAACTAGCTGATTGCCCGGCGTTGCCCTGGTATTTATCTAT
Source organism: Diploptera punctata (assembly GCA_030220185.1). NCBI lineage: Eukaryota > Metazoa > Arthropoda > Insecta > Blattodea > Blaberidae > Diploptera > Diploptera punctata. The sequence goes on along the minus strand of JASPKZ010009378.1, from coordinate 1,302,881 downwards.
CCCAATCCTATTGTCCTCCAAGCCTTTTAAAGATTACCCTGTGAAAAGTATTAATTTTCTTTTTAAGCTTTATGGAGCAGTATCAGATACCACCGTTTTGAAGTGAATAAAAAACATTGTACAAACGTTTTATTGAAATGTTTTGAAGCTTTTATGTATAATAATACTGTATTTGAATAGAGTTTTTCTTTCATTTCAGCTTCAATTCAGGTTTTTTATCCACTGCTTCTGCCAACTAAAATAAAACGTAATGTTTACAGTAATTTATTTGAAAGTGTATCGTTATTGAACAAATTGAAGCATTGCACATTTGCGATAACACTGAACGATGTAAATTGAACACAATTGACTGTGTATATAGGAAATATAATATACTTAATTTACCATGAAATGTATCTGAATCAAAAAGCTTATTACGGATTTGAATAACGCCACAAAAATTGTTTGTAAACCAAAGAGCGAAACCGCATTTCTTTAGAAATTCCAGTTATATAAAACAAAGAACTGAATCAACTGATGATTTAGTCATTAAATCGTTCAATGAACCATTCATTCAGAGCTGTTCAGTCAGCTTTTACCGGCCACTGAAATGTTTATAATATATACATCTATACAAATAATTGGACAGTCGATTTATCTCTTTCGATAATTCTAAAACAATTGAAGTACTAAATAAAACTCTTCTTCTTCTTGTTCCTCTACGCATGAGAGCTGGCAGCTTGCTGCGTGTTCATTCACTACAGGTCCGGGGTATGTTGACGTCCTTCCATCGTAGTTGTCTTCCTAAAGGCCTTTTCTGCTGAGGTGTCCAGGCATGTTCTTTTAAAGGTAACAATGAGCTGAAGATAATAATAAATAAACTTATGAATTTTTTATTTTTAAATATTTTCTTCCATTACTCGTTTTTGAAATGGGTCTCGGTGCTCTTGGGTTAACTTTCGTGCCACTCGTCCCGAGGATCAGGGTTCAAAATTCACTAAGATCGAATGATTTTTTTAGGATGAAAAATCTAACGGAAAAGTTATCTAGGAGAGACTTAAAGATTAAGGGTCTTGAGTTTGAAGATTTGCGGCCTCATAAACAACGTCAAGCCTAAATTAGAGCCTCTGCGTAAAATTAATCAGAATCCGAAAACTTAAGAAACATTTCGTAATGTAAACTAAATACAGATAGTATTAAACTTTTATAAGAAAAATCACTATGAGGTTTAATTTAAGTTTTAAATTAAAATTCTTTATACATTATCTCATATCCAGTCTTCTAATTATACAGATTTCAAAGCCTAGTGGATTCATGTTCAATAACACTGGTCAACATGATTTTTGTCTCATGAGTACCAATAGTTATACTTAATGAAGTATTTTTATCGTATTTTCAAATATGTATTCGGAATGTCTCCATCACCCATAGTTTTTATTATTTCAATTTCAATTAATGGGTTTAAATAATTATTTTTAATAAACGTTTTTTCATCCATTTGTCCAATGTAAAATAAACGGGGAACATTTTCATCAGGAGAATTTCAGCTATGGAAAAGAGATATCAAGGCAAATGGAATCCTAATATGCTGGCCGATTATTGTTGGATGCTCTACAGGAGAAATATAGCAGAAAATCGTCATTTCTTACTTTCTAGGTGAGCCCGAATGTTCGAATATTGTGTAATTACGAATGTAGAAAATATTAAAATGTTTGAAATTATAAATTCCTGTCTCTCGGAAACCTTGCGTGATAGAGAAAAACCAATATCATACGAGTATTTGAATTCAGGAGAAAAATACTATAAAAATCACATATTTTTCTTTCTGAGACAAAAAAAAAAATATTTTTTGTTGCTCAGTGTAATTTCTTGTCGACTGATGTTATGTCATTCAAGAGAACTGCTTCTTACATCCTCTGTTGGTGAACCGATGAACCTCCAAATCAAATGAAATTCCCGGGAATTTAAAGTTTTCTTTCTTGTTTTCTTATGTGAATTTTTTTTCCCAAATAGTAAGCTCTTTTTGTTTTTCTATCTGTTTAATTTGACTAGTTTTTATATAAATTAGATGTTTTTCATAAGTAATGCCACGAGTGATTTCCAAATTATCGATAAATTCACGATTCACGAAGTGAGGAGTGAATTTATCTAGAGAATTTGGAAATCAAGAGTGTCATTTGTTAGACTATTTAACGAATAAAATTAAGCTGTTTACTCACAAATCATTGTTTAAATATAGTTATTTTAAAATATTTATATATTTAATGTAAACGGCGATGTTTGAAAACAAATCAGAAATGTGAGGTTATGTTCATTCACTGCTGCTTGATCATATTATTTATTACCGAATAAGATCGCAATATTGTAAGAGTGCACCCAAGTGGAGAAATAATGAAACACATCAAACTATATATCATAATCAACATTACAGGTTATTCATTTATTTTTTAGTAAACAACTCAGTAAAATCAAGGAATCTTTTCATTATTTGCTATATTGAATTTATTTGTTGGAGAAAAAATAATGCTTTGACCTGTTCAGAACATTAAAAAGAGGAGCTTTCTTTATCACAAAAGCATGAGCTGATAAAAAGAAATCGATAAAGAGCGAGGTGAAACACGACTGTCATTTGTTTTAAAACAACATTCATTGAAACGTGATTGGTCATTGACTAGCTTTGTGGCATGAGTTAAATAGTCAGGCTTGAAGATCTTCTACGAGCCTAATAATCTTGAAACTTGGCACCCAAGGCTTAAAGTCTGCCCCAGAGGACTCGCTTCTTTGATTTTTTAATCCTAAATCAACCGAACCCGGCCAGATTTGAATCCGAGACCCTCGCGGTACGAGGCAAACTATCCATCGCGGCCGACATATTACGTAAATTACGTCATTATTTTTTCACATTACGGGACATATTAGTGAGTTAAAATGTATAATTTTTGTTTATGTTTTTATTGTAAATGTGTTCTTTCACCCAGTGATACATTGTGATCGGCCAGTATTAAAAATCCGTTGGGTTGGTAATCGTACTTTCCGTTGATTCTAATATAACTTCTGGAGCAGCCGTTTCCCACCCCCGCGATTTTTAGGTTGGATTTTGTGGATTTCTTATATAATTTCTCCCTTATGTTCATACTTCTTTCTCGCCAATAATAACGTATATACATTAAGGGCTCAGGTCAGTAACATGATAAGCCACGTGCTGTTAAGAAATGTCATTTATTGCAAGAATAACAAATAAATGTATTGAAATACCCATAAAACCATTTTAAGTGCACCAGTGATGAGTTAAAACATATAAACACACAATGTATTAACAACAATGCTGTACAATTAGTATTTATAATTTTTTTGAAACAAGTAAGAACAATATGTGGTTTATCATGTTATTGCCCTAAGCACATCATCTATATATATATACATATATATATATATATATATATATATATGGTATGATAAGAAAAATAAATGCCTGGACGGGATTCGAACCCGGATCTCTGAGTCTGTACCTCAGCGTGATCTCCATTACACTACCAGGCGAATTCAATTCAAACACTTATCTTTCTTATATATGTATTATACTCTCCATTATTACTAGATGTCGTGAGAACACTGTCTTCACTGCCATCTAGTAGCTGACTATAACAAGTAAGCAAATTAAAGAGAATATTTATTTTACTTTATAGCAGTGACGCTTTATCGATGTTATAATTAAATGTTTAACATTGAGCAATGCAAGCTTAATATGGTATGATAAGAAAAATAAATGCCTCGACGGGATTCGAACCCGGATCATATATATATATATATATGTGTGTGTGTGTGTGTGTGTGTGTGTGTGTGTATATATATATATAAAAGATACGTAACTAAATTCTACAACGGTAAGGTTTTAGTTTTTGGAGTTATTTTTTATAATATTATGATATTGGGTTTTTGTTGAATATTTAACTCATGGCCCAAATGGGAGTCAATGACCAATCACGTTTCAATGATTTCTGTTTTACAACCAATCAGAGTCGTGTTTCAGGAAATATTTGTCAGTGTTATAATTACCATATTAAAGAAGGCTCCTCATTTTTAATATTCTGAACAGGTCTGACCATTATTTTGCAGTGACTGATTCTGTGAGGAATATGGCTACTAGATTGTATATATAGTGCATGAATGTCAACACATGCCACATGCGGGAGTTAATATAAAAACATTTGTACCAATTGTTTATACCACCAAAAAAAAAAAAAAGAAACCACTGTTTGCATTTTCTTAAATGTATTTTTTCCCAGGTAACAATCCAGAAAAATATAATTGTCATATTTACATCATACGACATCAGAAATGAATTAATATACAGTTTGATGTGTTTCATTTTTTCTCCACTAGAGATCATTCTTACAACATTGCGTTCATTTGTCAATAAATAGTATGATCTGGTTGCAGTGATAAACAAAAGAAGCAGATGAAGCGTACCTATCGCTTCTCATTTGTTTTCAAACATCGCCGTTTACATCAAATATATAAATATTTTTAAATAACTATAGTTAAATAATGATTTGTGAGTAAACAGTTTAATTTTATTCGTTAAATAGTCCTAACAAATGCCACTCTTGATTTGCAAATTCTCTAGATATGTTCAATCCTCACTTTGTGAGTCGTGAATTTATCGATAATTTGGAAATCACTCGTGGCATTACTTATGACAATCCTCCATTTCTTTTAAAATTATGGTACTGAGAGATCGGTATAATACTGGACAGCAGACGCGTGGTTTGTGTTGTGCGATGACGAAGGCTTACACGTGCAGACACAGGACTTCAAAAGTGCGCTGGCACAGCAGTATACGAGTACAACCCACGCATTCACGGTCACAGTTAGATAGTGTACGTCGAGTAGATAAGGTGCTCGGTCGCTTTTCCTTGTGAACTGAATGACGTGTGTGTAAGTGTAAACTGAATGACGTATGTATAAGTGTAAAGTGTAAACTGTATAATGGCTAATAATTTTTGTACTGAACAACGTGTATTTATTTATGAACAATATTTGTTAACTCAGTCTACCAGCCAAGTACAAAGACTTTTTGAAACACGATTCCCGAGTGTAAAAATTCCGTCACGTTCAACAGTCCATAATCTGTACCACAAATTTTATAAAGAGGTGTCAGAATGTATGGACAACGAAGGTGAACAGTTCCAGCACCTGCTTCAATGAAGTTGGTAAGTACGACAATTTGTAAAATAGTTGTGAAAATGTGTGTGGGACTTCTTGAAACACGATTCCCGAGTGTAAAAATTCCGTCACGTTCAACAGTCCATAATCTGTACAACAAATTTTATAAAGAGGTGTCAGAATGTATGGACAACGAAGGTGAACAGTTCCAGCACCTGCTTCAATGAAGTTGGTAAGTACGACAATTTGTAAAATAGTTATGAAAATGTATGTGGGACTTCTTGAAACACGATTCCCGGGGTGTAAAAATTCCGTCACGTTCAACAGTCCATAATCTGTACAACAAATTTTATAAAGAGGTGTCAGAATGTATGGACAACGAAGGTGAACAGTTCCAGCACCTGCTTCAATGAAGTTGGTAAGTACGACAATTTGTAAAATAGTTATGAAAATGTGTGTGGGACTTCTTGAAACACGATTCCCGAGTGTAAAAATTCCGTCACGTTCAACAGTCCATAATCTGTACAACAAATTTTATAAAGAGGTGTCAGAATGTATGGACAACGAAGGTGAACAGTTCCAGCACCTGCTTCAATGAAGTTGGTAAGTACGACAATTTGTAAAGTAGTTATGAAAATGTGTGTGGTTGTATCACCGCGATCCTACGCTGTCCGTTCCCCGCCGCGAGTGCGTCAGCAGTGTATAGTGAAATCCCCGCGTCTACTGTCCAGTGCTATACTGATCGCACTGTAGTATAATCTTATTTATAAGTTGCACTTACCTTGACCATAGCACTATTGAATGTCATTTCCACGACATGCAAAGTATAGTTTTGTCTTCTGCCATCGTCGTTAAATCTTATTTCTCCTGTTAGGCCTTCCAGTTCCACCTGAAACAAATACAATTACTTGTGACAGATCAAACAAATGTCACCACCATTAGATTACACGAAGAAGTATGTAGCTCTCCTTTAATAATGATGATGATAATAATAATAATAATAATAATAATAATAATAATAATAATAATAATAATAATAATAATAATAAATAATAACAATAATAATAATGTTTGATTTATTCTGGAATAGTTAGGCCATAATGCCTTCTCTTCCACTCAACCAGCACAAATTACAAGTATATATATATATATATATATATATATATAGACCATTTAGATTATATATACACTATACTAATTATAAAGAATTAAAAAAATATTAAATGTTGCAATTGAAATTTCATGTACAAACATTTTATACGATGATAATAATAACAATAATAATAACAATAATAATAATAATAATAATAATAATAATAATAATAATAATAATAATAATAATAATAACACTGGTCAACATGATTTTTGTCTCATGAGTACCAATAGTTGTACTTAATGCAGTTCTTTTATCGTGTTTTCAAATATGTATTTGAAATTTCTCCATCACCCACAGTTTTTATTTCAATTTCAATTAACGAATTTAAATAATTATTATTTAATAAACTTTTTTCGTCCATTTGTCCATTGTAAAATAAAACCAAATGAGCTAACTCAGGGGATTTCAGCCATGGAAAAAAAGATATCAAGGTAAATGGAATCCTAATATGCTGGCCGATTATTGTTGGACCATCAAAAGGGATGCTCCACAAGCGAAATATAGCAGAAAATCGTAATTTCTTACTTTCTAGTTGAGTCCGAATGTTCGAATATTGTATAGTTACGAATGTAGAAAATATTAAAATCTTTGAAATTATAAATTCATGTTTCTCGGAAACCGATATCATATTTGAATTCAGGAGAAAAAAATACTATGAGAATCACATATTTTTCTTTCTGAGACAAGAAAAAAGTTTATTTTTTGTTGCTCAGTGTAATTATAGCATAAATATGACTATTTAACTCATGCCCCAAATGGGAGTCAATGACCAATCACGTTTCAATGATTTCTGTATTACAACCAATCAGAGACGTGTTTCACGAAATAATTATCAACGTTAGGATTATCATATATTAAGCAAAGCTCCTCCTTTTTAATATTCTGAACAGGTCTGACCGTTATTTTGCAGTGACTGAGCCTATAACAAATACGGCTACCAGATTGTATATAATAGTGCTTACATGTCAACATTTGTAGCAATTGATTATACCACCAAAAAAAGAAACCACTGTTTGCACTTTCTTAAATGTATACGACATCAAAAATGAATTAATATACAGATTGATGTGTTTCATTTTTTCTCCACTAGAGAGCATTCTTACAATATTGCGTTCCTTTGGCAATAAATAGTATGATCTGGTTGCAGTGATAAACAAAAGAAGCAGTAGAAGCGTAGGCTACCTATCGTTTCTCATTAGTTTTCAAACATCACCGTTTACTTTAAATATAAAAATATTTTTAAATAACTGTAGTTAAATAATGATTTGTGAGTAAACAGCTTTATTTTATTCGTTAAATAGTCCTAACAAATGCCACTCTTGATTTCCAAATTCTCTAGATAAATTCACTCCTCACTTCGTGAGTCGTGAATTTATCGATAATTTGGAAATCACTCGTGGCATTACTTATGATAAATTATTAATATATCTTACACTGGATAATGAAGAAGTTGAGGTTAGAGCAAATATAAATTCAGATTTCTTTTAAAATATGCTAATGCCGGGCAGCCCCTTATTTCTTGTAATAGGGAATCCAGTTGCAAGAAGTGAAGATATATGACATGGAGTGATGTGATGTCCTATGTTGCGGTATATTAAACAAGAGAGTATGAGATTAAAATTTTAAAAAATTAGGTTGAAGGTAACCACCTCCTCCATGGTAACTTTACCTTGTCTTGGTGGAGTGGCTTGCTCGCTTAAATGATCCCGAGAGCTATTTCGGTAGTACCATTACTGCCGTAAGAATTACCAATGATAGACAGAACGAAGGCGATAAGCCAGACGAAAAAAGTATCTTGGTCTTAAGAGTGACGATCTTTCAGAAACGTGAACGTAAGTTACATTGGGGTAAAATTTGCTGGAGGTAAAATAGTATCCTATTAGGTTCTCCGAACAGGGATATCTTCAGGGACTCCAGGGCAAAGGCTCAAACATTGGAACATGTTTCTAGGAACATGGAATGTTAGGACATTATGTAGTAGTGAGGCACTAGAAATATTAACGCGGCAGTTAGATAAATGAGTCATTTTAAAGAAGACTTACAACTCAATGGTATTAATAATCTGTTAGTTTTTGCTGATGATGTAGTACTATTAGCTGATAGCGAGGAGATACTAAAGGACAACACGCATGCACTATTGAGTAACACTAAGAAATTAGGACTGGAAGTAAATATCAAATAACTAAATATATGGTCACACATAGACATTCATTATATAATGCAAATGGACAGCTAATGACAAATGAGGCAAATTTTAGGGAAGTGGATGAATTCAAATACCTAGGAACAATAATCACAAATAGGAATGAGATGCACAAAGAAATTAAACATAGGCTCAATTCTGAAAATGCATACTATTATGCATTGCAGATACTTTTGATGTCCCAACTCCTTTCAAAAAACGTTAAACTCAAAATATATAAAACTATTATTCTACCAGTTGTATTATATGGGTACGAATCATGGACTCTTACTTTAAGGAAGGAAAGGAGATTACGAGTATTTGAGAATAAAGTACTTAGGAACATGTTTGGACCAAAGAGAGATGAACAGACAGGTGAATGGAGAAGACTACATAACAATTAACTACATGGTCTCTTTAGGAATCCAGATATAATAAGAACAGGTAAGTCTCGTAGACTGCGATGGGCAGGACATGTTGCGCGTATGGGGAATGAAAAACGTGTATGGAAGCTTCTTGTAGGAAAGCCAGAGGGAAAACGCCTAGTTGGTAGACCAAGAATGAGGTGGAAGAATAACATTAACTATGATTTGAGGGAAGTAGATTATACAGGGAATGATTAGAAAGCATTAGCTCGGGATAGGGATGTATGGAGAGCTTATGTCCGTGCGGCCATGAACCTACGGGTTCGATAGTGCCAGTGAGTTAGTTAATAATAGTATACCAGATGCGAATAGAATACTATTCTTTATGCAGAAGTGATACTCTTGACGAAAATTGGAATCGATATAACAATAAGCTGTTGACATCTAGAAAATGAGATTGGATTCCACAAAATTGGAATGACAATTGAAAGTGTCGGGGACATGTGATTGATGCCAGTTTATAGCACCAGGAGGCGACAACTCTCTCGCCTTTGTCATTTCCTCTGCACAAGCATTACGTTCCGTTCCTCATGGCTGAGCCTCCTCGCTTCACGTCACGACCTAATATTCAACAAGAAGTCACGGCGGTGCAGGCTTCATCCGTGGTAACTTTACTTGCAACTACTGAGATGGGCAGGTCATGCGGAACGAAACGAATGAGGAACAAAACAGTGAATTGAGATATGCATTATAATAATCATCACATTGCTAAAGTATTAACTAACTAACTAACTCACTGGCACTATCGAACCCTTAGGTTCATAACCGCGCGGATATAAGCTATCCATAAATCCCTATCGTGAGCAAATGTTTTCAAATCATTCCATGTATATTCTACTTCCCTCAAATCATATTTAATATTATTCTCCCACCTCATTCTAGGTCTACCAACTGGAAGTTTTCCATTTCGTTTTCCTACAAGAAGCTTCTAAGCACGTCTTTCATTCCCCATTCGTGCCACATGTCCTGCTCACAGTAGTCTATGAGATTTAACTGTTATCATTATATCTGGCTTCCTATAAAGACCATGTAGCTCACTGTTATGCAGTCTTCTCCATTCACCTGTCTGTTCATCTCTCTTTGGTACAACATTTTTCCTAAGAACTTTATTCTCAAATACTCGTAACCTCCATTCATCCCTTAAAGTAAGAGTCCATGTTTCGCATCCATATAATATAACTGGTAGAATAATAAATTTTATATATTTTCAGTTTAACGTTTTTTGAAAGGAGTTGGGACATCAAGAGTCCCTGTAATACATAATAGCACGCATTTTCAGAATTGAGCCTATGTTTAATTTCTATGTGCATCTCATTCCTATTTGTGATTATTGTTCCTAGGTATTTGAATTCAGCCACTTCCTCATAATTTCCTTCATTTGCCATTAGCTGTCCATTTCCATTATATAACTTATTTCAATGTGCGGTCATAAATTAGTTTTATTGATATTTACTTCCAGTCCCAATTTCTCAAAAGTGTAATAATTACAAACAGGAATGTAGTGAACGAAACATTAAACATGGGCTCAAATCTGAAACCACGTGCTACTATGCATTATAGGGACTCTTTTCATCCCAAATACTCTAAAAAAAAAAGTTGAACTAAAAATATATAAAATTTTATTCTTTCAGTTATATGGATGGGAATCATGGTGTCGTACTTTAAGAGAGGAGAAAAGATTACGAGTATATGGGGATAAACTTCTTAGCAAAATGTTTGAACCAAAGTGAAATGAACAGACAGGTAAACGAAAAGAGTACAAACTGGAGCATGAATACGTCTTGTAAAATCTTGAGGGAAAGCGTCCAATAGGTACGCGAAATAGTCCAAGATCCGGCTGCAAGATTACTACGTTCATAACAAAATATATTTTTTTCATAAAATTGTGAATTACTGAATACATTTTTGCCGAATTGCCTATTAAAATTTGGCCACCAGTATGTTTAATTAAAATTAAATTTATTTATTTATTCGAAATAATTTGATTCACTTGTTATTAAAATATATTATAATCCAGTTCGCAGAAATCGATGTATAGAGCTTGAAAAGTTTTGGTTACCAATGCACACTTGGCCGTAAGCTCCTCGCAGCGGGAAGTAAAACCACTGCCCTTTATGTATACTACGTACAATGTATATACAAAAATATATCCAAAAGGTAGTGTTAATATAACTACATGGTCTTTATAGGAAGCCAGATATAATAGGAACAGTCAAGTCTCGTAGACTGCGATGGGCAGGACATGTTGCGCGTATGGGGAATGAAAGACGTGCATGGAAGCTTCTTGTAGGGAAGCCAGAGAGAAAACGCCCAGTTGGTAGACCAAGAATGAGGTGGGAGTACAACATTAACTATGATTTGAGGGAATTTGATTATACAGGGAATGATTGGAAAGCATTAGCTCAGGATAGGGATGTATGGAGAGCTTATGTCCGCGCGGCCATGAACCTAAGGGTTCGATAGTGCCAGTGAGTAAGTAAGTAAGTTACAATGAAAATAAATAATATTTTAAATGACTAAAACATCACGCTTTATTAGAAAACCGAACTAAAAATGAAAAATAATTTTAATTTCCAACACGCTTGGGATAAAATTAAAGTGGTCAACAAAAAAATCATCTCCAACACATATAGAATAAAACTAGAGTTATCTACAAAAATAAATCATTTTACCATCCAAAAAGCGTGGGTTCCTTTTTATGGTTTTTACGTTATCTTTTTAGTGACTTTACTTTTACCAATATCTGTTTATTATCACATATATTAATTGATATAGAGCACCCCACGCTATTGGTGGTAAAATTATTTTTTTTGTAGATAACTCTAGTTTTATTCTAGATGTGTTGGAGATTATATTTTGTTGACCACTTTAATTTTATCCCAAGCGTGTTGGAAATTAAAATTATTTTTCATTTTTTAGTTCGCTTTTCTAATAAAGCGTGTTGTTTTAGTTTTTTAAACTATTATTTATTTATTCTTATTTTTTAGTCTGGTCTTCTAATAAAGCGTGTTGTTTCTGTTTTTTTAAACATTTTTTTTAAATTTTAGTTTAATTGATTGTCATAAACCGGAATCCCATGAAAATGTAATTACTTACGATGTTTTTAATGTCTAGGCACGAATATAATTATATATTTTTAAAATTATTATTATTATCTAATATTATTATAATATTTTTGAATATTTTAATGTAGATGAATAGTTACAGTTAATCGTATCGTTCTCATATTTTTGGACATCTACAATGTGGTAAGTTTACAAAATTGTCATTAATATTTTACAGAATAAGATAAAAATGTAAATATCTTTAAATTCGATACTATTGCAGTATTAGCTAAAAGTAATACTCTTCTAAAAAAATCCTCCGGGCCGGATTTGAACCAGTGACCTATGAATTACTGAAATTATATACCAATACAGTCCACCACTCTACCAACTGAGCTATCAGAGGATATAATATTAATTTCTTACAACGATGGACTAAAAAGTCGATAAGTCCGCAACCTATTATACCGGTCTTTTTTTTTTTGATGTCCTGATGATCCTGGCCAGGATCATAGAAAACAATTATGAAAGTCTTGTATTGGCTCTGGTCCTCTACAAGTATGCACAGAAGTTTCAAGTCGATCCAATGTTTTTAAGTGGGTGAAAATCGTATTGAAAGATTCCGTTACATAGATACACAGATACAGGTCAAGCTAATATAAAGCGTGTAATAATAATATGACCGCCTTGGCTTTAATTTTTTTATATGAAAGTTTCAAAAACCCCATTAATATTAGATTTTTTAGTATTTTTTCAATTGGATTTATATGGTATTTTGCTCTCGAAAGCATTCATACATTACCATCTGATCGATTCGATAATCAAATTTAAAAACGATTAGGAAAATGACTGTTAGATTTTGTCCTTCTCCTTCTTCTGTTTTTCTTTCCCTCTACCTTCTCCCTCTTTTTTATTTTCGAAACTCCCACTATCAGCATCACGTGACTGGGTGCTTATGACGTCACAGTTGACTTATCGATCATTCGTTGCAAGTGCCCGACACTAGCTTTCTCTTTCTTTTATCAACTGTGGAGCAGAGAGAGGGCGGAGGGAATTAAATTTGGTAAGGGGTGCGTTGAGGTTACGTCTTTTAGAATTTGTTCTCCCCCATCCTGAGTTAATGGGCTAGGAAAGCGGGCGGACTCGACAAAAGAGGAATAATCGCAATGCCGAGGATAAAATGTAATCTTACGAGGGAAGAAGGATAACGGGGGCAAAAAGAGAGATTTTACCCTACTTTAGAAGCGTTATCAATACAAGCTTTCTGACCGCCCTAACAGCGTCTTCGATTTTATAAATGTTATTTTAGTATTTCTAAGCTTAACTAAAGAAGTAAAGCGATCAAATCGTATTCTTCTACAAAGAAAATTATATTTGAATTGATATTTGTTAAAAGGGCATATGTCTATCTGACTAAATTTTTCAGTATTAATAAAAAGTAATTAAATTTTTAAATATTTAGGATCTATTTTAGATAAAAATGAGAATTCAAGTACAGACATTAAAAAAAAACTGATGGAAAAAATAATCATTGGTATTTTGAACTCACTGCTTTGGAATAGAAATATTTATTCCTTGTTATGAATACATAGAGTCGTTTATATAAATATTTAATTGTTTTATAGATTATTTTAATTATTCAAGCAAAGTCTGTTGGAATAGAGTTTAGACATTATATAGTTCAGAAAAGTTCCTTTGCCTAACTGTAAATCTCTACTTTTAGAGTGAAGGACTACTGTTAGGGCAGTGATATGTGAGTACAGTTAGTCAGTGGAAAAGTTTAGTCAAGTCGAGTATATAACCCTGGGGTAGTGAGGCTCTCGGTCTGTTGGTGTGCGACAACCAGAGGTGTTGATGGGCGAGTAAGCTAACATTTTTCTTAACATGTGTCCTGGACTTATAAAAAGGGAATCATTACCTTAACTATCTAATACTATGTTTTCAAGGGATATTAGAACTTTAAACAATGTAGATTAAGGTATATTAGAACTTTAAACAATGTAGATTAAGGTATATTAGAACTTTAAACAATGTAGATTAAGGTATGGGGGCACGCCGTAGAGTAGTGGTTAAGGCACTGAGCTACAAGCCGGAGGGTCGAGGGTTCAAGTCCCATTGGGGTAAGGATTTTTAGACTGACCCAAACCCTCTGGCGGCACTATGGCCCTGGGGTCGACTCAGCCTCTAACGGAAATAAGTACCAGATGCTTGTCCTGGGGGTAAGGGCGGCCGTCACGCAGGGCTGACAACCCGGCTGACATAAAGAGCCGATTGTCTAGAAAAAGTGGGAGCCCTAACCTCCTACTACCCCAAGGGCCTCCGCGGGCCTGTTGTGGGATCACTTTACTTAGGGGCACGCCGTAGCGTAGTGGTTAAGGCACTGAGCTACAAGCCGGAGGGTCGAGGGTTCAAGTCCCATTGGGGTCAGGATTTTTAAACTGACCCAAACCCTCTGGCGGCACTATGGCCCTGGGGTCGACTCAGCCTCTAACGGAAATGAGTACCAGATGCTTGTTCTGCGGGTAAAGGCGGCCGTCACGCAGGGCTGACAACCCGGCTGACATAAAGTGCCGATTATCTAGAAAAAGTGGGAGCCTTGACCTCCTACTACCCCAAGGGCCTCCGGGCCTGTTGTGGGATCACTTTACTTAGGGGCACGCCGTAGCGTAGTGGTTAAGGCACTGAGCTACAAGCCGGAGGGTCGAGGGTTCAAGTCCCATTGGGGTCAGGATTTTTAAACTGACCCAAACCCTCTGGCGGCACTATGGCCCTGGGGTCGACTCAGCCTCTAACGGAAATGAGTACCAAATGCTTGTTCTGGGGGTAAAGGCGGCCGTCACGCAGGGCTGACAACCCGGCTGACATAAAGTGCCGATTATCTAGAAAAAGTGGGAGCCTTGACCTCCTACTACCCCAAGGGCCTCCGGGCCTGTTGAGGGATCACTTTTTAAGATTAAGGTATATTTATTATCCCACATCTCCCGTTCTCAAACACCAAGGAAGTTAGGTATAAGGTTTCATATATAAGCTTAGAGTAGTTATTTAGGGCTAGAATACTTAGGGATTGTAATTACTATACTTTAGTAATAAAATAGTTAAAATAAGACTCCATTTGTTTATTTCAAAACATGTTTAACTGTACATCTTCATACTAACGCTCGGCTAGAGAATTCACGCTACCAGATTTTCCAAGTCCCGAAGGTTCTTTAAGCCTAAGAGAACCAGCGGGGTCATAACATTCCTCATTAGAGGATTACCACAAGGACAAAGTGATACAGATAATTAATTTTCGAAATTGATAAAATACATTTTGTAAATACATAAAAAAATTTCAAATTTTAATTGAAGTACATTCTATAAAGTAGAAATGTTGTAAAGATGCTTTCTTAAAATTGAAACTGATCCTCTAATGGCAGCAATGGCAATTTTAGAAAGATACACTCTGTCCATATCTAAGAAATTCGAAAATTTATCTAAGAATCCTGGTACAGAACGAAGAAACTATATTTCAAGTTATTTTACAAATCATTTTATTATATGAGTCCGAAAGCTGGAAGTAACTAGAAAACAAGCCAACAAGCTGTTATCAGTAAGAAATGGATTTTTTGGAGGCGATCGAAAAGAGTTTCAAAAAGGGATAAGTCAGAAACAGCACAATAAGAGAAATTGTGCAAGTTGGAAAAAAGAATATTAGAAAAAATAGAAGAAAAACCTTTGGAATTATAGGGACACCTCGTAAGAATGGAAGAAGATAGAATACAAAAGAAGATCCTTGATTGGAAAGCTAATGGAAGAAGTGGAAGAGAACGTTGGATAGATGGAGCGAGGAGAAGTATGGAAGCTAGAGATTTGAGGGAAGAATATGATTTAGATAAGAACCTTTGGCGACAAATCACTTTTGGTTGAAAGAGAAACACTGAATTATGGAATATTCCTAATAAAAAATAAAGAGTTGATTTCTGTCCATGTTGTCTAAAACAAAATGCCAAGATGAGGAAGTATTTTCAAGTTATTTGTAACTGAGTTATTTTACTCTTTTTTATTGATTTTAATTTTTAGAATTATTTCGTTGGGATGGTGGGAATATAAAAGGAACTTTTTTTATACATTGCATTGTGGATCTATCCTTCTAAATTCGTAATCAATAGCAAAAAAAAAATAGCAATGAAAAAAAAACAGAGGGACGTCTGCCCTTTTAACAATTGTCCACTTATTTTATCTGGTTGACAGTAGGGCAAGATTATTTATATCGTATTATTGTATAAAGTAAATTATATTTGAATGGGCAATTGTTAAAAGGGCGGATGTCCATCAGACTAAATATTTCAATATTAGACTGGAAATAAACATAAATAAAACTAAATATAGGCTATGTCACACATAGAAATACAGCAAAAAATGGAAGTAGACTTTGATGACAAATGAGGGAAAGTTTGAAGAAGTGGCTGAATTAAAATATCTAGGAACAATAATTATTAATAGGAATGAGATGCACAAGGAAATTAAACATAGGCTCAATTCTGGAAATGCGTGCTATTATGCATTACAGGGACTCTTGACGTCCCAACCCTTACAAAAAACGATAAACTGAAAATATATAAAACTATTATTCTACCAGTTATAATATATGGACTCTTACTTTAAGGAATGAAATAATATTACGAGTATTTGAGAAAAAAGTTCTTAGGAACATTTTTGGACCAAGGAGAGATAAACAGACAGGTGAATTGAGAAGACTTACATAACAGTGAACTATATGGTATTTATAGGAAGCCAGATATAATAAGAACAATTAAGTCTCGTAGACTGCGATGACAGGACATGTGGTTCGAATGGGGAAAAGAAAGACGTACATCGATACATCGAAGCTTCTTGTAGGAAAACCAGAGGGGAAATTTTCAGTTGGTAAACCATTAATAAAGTGAGAGAATAACATTAAGCGTGGATTGAAGAAAGCAGATTATATGAAAAACATTAGCTCAGGATAGGGATGAGTGCAGAGTTTATGTTCGTGCGGCCATGAACCTACGGGTTCGATAGTGCCAGTGTTGTTAGTTGGTTACACTGAGCAACAAAAAAGTAACATTTTTTTTTTCTCAGAAAGAAAAATATCTGATTCTGATAGTATCATTTCTCCTGAATTCAAATATGATATCGGTTTTTCTCCATCACGCAAGGTTTCCGGGAAACAAGCATTTGTAATTTCAAACACTTTAATATTTTCTACATTCGTAACTACACAATATTCGAATATTCGGACTCACCTAGAAACTTAGAAATGATGATTTACTGCTATATTTCGCCTGTGGAGCATCCCTCTTCATGGTCCAACAATAATCGGCCAACATATTAGGATTCCACTTGCCTTCATATCTCTTTTCCATAGCTGAAATCTCCTGAGTTAGCTCATTTGGTTTTATTTTACAATGGACAAATGGACGAAAAAACGTTTATTAAAAAAATAAGTATTTAGATCCATTAATTAAAATTGAAAATAAAAAAAAATGTGGGCGATGGAGAAATTCCGAATACATATTTGAAAACATGATAAAAAACTGCATTAAGTACAACTATTGGTACTCATGAGACAAAAATCATGTTGACCAGTGCTACCAAGGCTGATAGGGTTATTGCAGAACGATATGAAACAGGATGGAGAAGTGAACCCCTAGTAAGATTTTATTTACGCGATCTTGAGGAGAGTGAGGGATGCAGTTAAACCGTCTGCTAGTGTCCAACGCGACTGGACCCCGGAGGCACATCGTCTCGCCAGTCGAGCATATTTATGGTTTCCTTACGAGCTCTACACCCACACATATCCTTACGTTCTCCTGGCTTACGATCTATCGTAGAAAAGCTTATTGGATTTGCTTTCCTCCATTCTCGATAAATGCCGAGAAGGTCTTGTTTCCAACATTTTTTCATTACTCATTGACCTCCACAACTGAAGAGTAAAACAATTTTAAAAAATGCACGTTACTATAATACTTACTCACTAGCACTATCGAACCTGTAGGTTCATGGCCGCGCGGACATAAGCTCTCCATACATCCCTATCCTGAGTTAATACTTTCCAATCATTTCCTGTGTAATCTACTTCCCTCAAATCATAGTTAATGTTGTTCTCTCATCTCATTCTTGGTCTACCAAACGGGCGTTTTCCCTCCGGCTTTCCTAATAGACGCTTCCATGCACGTCTTTCATTCCCCATACGCGCAACATGTCCTGCCCATTGCAGTCTACGAGACTTAACTGTACTTATTATATCTGGCTTTCTGTAAAGACCATGTAGTTCATTGTTATGTAGCCTTCTCCATTCACCTGTCTGTTCATCTCTCTTTGGTCCAAAAAAATTCCTAGGAACTTTATTCTCAAAAACTCGTAATCTCATTTCCTCCCTTAAAGTAAGAGTCCATGTTTCGCACCCATATAATATAACTGGTAGAATTATAGTTTTATATATTTTCAGTTTAACGTTTTTTGAAAGGAGTTGGGACATCAAAAGTCTCTGCAATGCATAATAGCATGCATTTCCAGAATTGAGCCTATGTTTAATTTCTTTGTGAATCTCATTCCTGTTTGTGATTATTGTTCCTAGGTATTTGAATTCAGCCACTTCCTCAAAATTTCCCTCAATTGTCATTATCTGTCCATTGTCATTATATAATGGATTTCTACGTGTGACTATATGTTTAGTTTTATTGATATTTACTTCCAGTCCTAATTCGTTACCATAAGAGTTTGGATAATTGTAATAATCTGAAATGTACGCATATTATATTTAAGTAAAGAGAAGCCTGGATGCCCTCTCAATATAGAGTCATCCGAAAGCCAAACTTGGCAAGATCCCGCGTGATCGACTGTTCCGATTGAGATTTTAAGCGGTTTCTCTCAATCCAAATAACAAATGCTGGAATAGAACCTATCATCCCTACCATTTTGTTGGTGAGGTCCTGTTACACTCTGTAGAATCACATTTGTTCATGTAGGCCTACTAACTTGCTCCCCCCCCCCAGCTGCAACACACTTTTCATGATACAAATCACGTTCTTTATCATGCTACTATATTTTATAAACAAAACCGAAACATACTATTTATTCGTAACCCTTCTTTATATTCCACATATTTAATGGCATCCTCTAATACAATGTTGAATATAGAAGAGATTGTGCATCTCCTTGCTTTAATCCAAAACGGATTTTTTAAAGAATGATTTTTTTGAAGTCCTAGATTTAAGAGGAGTCATGTCATAAATACTAGTCAATGACCAATCACATTTCAATGAATGCTGTTTTACAACCAATGACAGTCGTGTTTCACCTCGCTCTTTATCGATTTATCTTTATCAGCTCCTGCTTTTGTGACAAAGAAAGCTCCTCCTTTTTAATGTTCTGAACAGGTCAAAGCATTATTTTTCTCCAACAAATACACTGAATACAGCAAATAATGAAAGTATTCCTTGATTTTACTGAGTTGTTTACTAAACAAATAAATGAATAACCCGTAATGTTGATTATGATATATAGTTTGATGTGTTTCATTATTTCTCTACTTGGGTGCACTCTTACAATATTGCGATCTTATTTGGCAATAAATAATATGATCAAGCTGCAGTGAATGAACATTACCTCACATTTCTGATTTGTTTTCAAACATCGCCGTTTACGTTAAATATATAAATATTTTAAAATAACTATAGTTAAACAATGATTTGTGAGTAAACAGCTTAATTTTATTCGTTAAATAGTCCTAACAAATGCCACTCTTGATTTCCAAATTCTCTAGATGAATTTATCGATAATTTGGAAATCACTCGTGGCATTACTTAGAAATAATCCCAGATACAGTTAGCGAAAACAGAATGAGGAATAGTTGGATGTCGAATTTAGAGGTACAGCTAGAGTTACTACAAAAATAAAATTTCATCAGTGCTGATCAAATATCAGACATAATTATATTTCAGTAAATTGCACTATGTTAATTAAATTTGCGAAAACTAATTTTTAAAGCTCTGTCCAGGGAACTATTTTCAATTAACAGAGATAATTGGGTAATTGCAAATTATAAATAAACAGTGTATAATATTAATCAATGTATGTTTCGTAGGTTTTGTACAAATTAAAAAGCATAAAACAGACTGTTTTATTAACGAATTTCGAAGGAATGAAGCAATGGAGGTTCTTCTCATGAAAATGTTTTTGAAAAAAAGTTTTACATTCATTAGTGGAAAAAAGAAGACTACAACAACAATGAACTAATAATAATAATAATAATAATAATAATAATAATAATGATAAAAATAATAATAATAATAAAAATAACAACAATAATATGAACAATAATAACAAAATAACAACAATAACAACAACAATAATAACAACAATAACAACAACAATAAAAACAATAATAACAACAACAATAATAATATTAAACAATAATAATAATAATAATAAAATAACAACAATAAGAAGAACAATAATAACAAAATAATAACAATAATAACAACAATAAAAACAACAATAAGAACTTTTAATACACAAGTGATCTTCTTGGTGATCAAATATTAATATATATATATATATACAGTCAATATGCCCATTTCACCAATTAATGTTTAAAAAGGTCAACAAGTTTCCACAGCCAAGATGTCATTCTCAAGACCAGATATTGACTGAAGACAAAATTGATAATAAATAATAAACAAATTCAGTTAAAAACAAACTACGTCACATGACGCAATCATTCATAAGTAAACAATAAAACATAATAAAACTAATCCTCTTTAATTGAAACAAAAGAGGATTAGTTTTATTATGTTTTATTGTTTACTTATGAATGATTGCGTCATGTGACGTAGTTTGTTTTTAACTGAATTTGTTTATTATTTATTATCAATTTTGTCTTCAGTCAATATCTGGTCTTGAGAATGACAGCTTGGCGTGGAAACTTGTTGACCTTTTTAAACATTAATTGGTGAAATGGGCATATTGACTGTATATATATTTTAACAATAAGAACAACAAATACAATAACAACAACAAGAATAATAATATTAATAATAATATTAATAATAATAATAATAACAACAATAATATGAACAATAATAACAAAATAACAACAACAATAATAACAACAACAATAAAAACAACAATAAGAACAACAAAAATAATAAGAACAACAAAAATAATAACAACAAGAATAATAATATTAATAATAATAATTATTAATAATAATAATAATAATAATAGCTATATTTTACGTGGCGGAGTTAAGGCCTTAAGGCCTTGTCTACCACTCAACCAGGTTTTAAAAAATACAAAAAAATAGTCTTACATCTAAATTACAATTAACATAAACGATTACATGTTTAAATATAATACAATTATTATTTACAATGTATTTTGATTTACTCTAGATTTAACGAATTAAATATAAAATTACAATATATAAAAAACTAGAAAAATTATTAATAACATAGTATAAATTTAAATAAATAGAGAAAAATTACTTATTTGATAACTGGTAAATGTATAAGCGTGACTTAAAAGTACCAAGTGTGCGGTAACCACTGGTATCTTGAGGAAGGAAATTCCAGGAGCGGGCAGAGGCTACTGTGAAGGAAGTAAAATAAGAGGAAGTGCTATGAATAGGGATTGTTAGCAGACTGTTATCTTGTGACCTAGTGTCAATATTGTGGTAAGAATATATCTATCATGAACTATATGATCTTTATACGAACCAGATGTAATAGATATAGTTAAGTCTCGTAGAAGTAGGCTGATGGTTAAGTCTCGATGGGCAGGACATGTAGCAGATTTGCGGAATGAAAGAGGGGCATAGAAACTCCATATAAGAAAACCACGGAAAGTGCCCAGTAGATAGGCCGAGGATAAGGTGGAATAATAACATTTACGCGCTATAGTGCGTTTTGTCGTACTTACCAGCAATGGCGACCATTATTGAAAGTTTAACTTCCTACATTTCGGGGTTGTCAACCTAAATAACTATACTGTAATATTACATTTACACCCACGTGCGGGAAGTAAAACCACTGCCCTCTATGTATACTACGTACAATGTATATACAGAAAATATCCGAAAGGTAGTGTTAATATACATTATACGAAACAAATCACTGCATTTTAAATTAACTGAACTTTATTTGAAGCAATATAAAACAATAAATACGTACTTGCGGCCATGTTATCAATAATTGTTCTCAAGGCCTCCTGTTGTTTCAACTAATAAACATTGCCCACATTGTTAACGTCAGTCAACTGTTTATAATGAACGCAAATATTTCCAACAAAGATGTTATTATTTTACTATTATTTATTATTTTGAAAACACCATCGCGCAAAAAATAATGTACAACGCACGTTTGTGAAGTGTATTACAGAATCTCGGAAATTAAAAACCATTTTTCCTCGATCTTATAAAAACCACTTCCTAACCTTGCATCATAATATACAATTAAAAATTTATAGGAATACAGATATAATAAAGGGGCACGCCGTAGCGTAGTGGTTAAGGCACTGAGCTACAAGCCGGAGGGTCGAGGGATCAAGTCCCGTTGGGGTCACGATTTTTAAACTGACCCAAACCCTCTGGCGGCACTATGGCCCTGGGGTCGACTCAGCCTCTAACGGGAATAAGTACAAGACGCTTGTTCTGGGGGTAAAGGCGGCCGTCACGCAGGGCTGACAACCCGGCTGACATAAAGGGCCGATTGTCTAGGAAAAGTGGGAGCTTTAACCTCCTACTACCCCAAGGGCTTCCGGGCCTGTTGTGGGATCACTTTACTTTACTTTACAGATATAATAAAGACAATTAAGTTTTGTAGACTGCGATGGGCAGGACATTTGGACGTTTTGGGGAATAAAACAGGGACATGGAAACTCTGTAGGAAAACCAGAGGGAAAGCAACATGGAGGTAGGCTAAGAATATGCTGGGAGTATAACGTTAACAATCATATTTTGAGGGAGGTACATTCCTCACAATGTCCACCGCTGTGGTCTCGAGGTAGCGTGCTGCCTTGTCACGCAGCGGGCCCGGGTTTGATCCCCGGTTGGGACAGTTTTTCTGGGTGAGATTTTTATCGGGGATTTTCCTCACCTGTAAGACAAATGTCAGGAAAACTTTAAGGCCCAAACGGTCCCCGAAATCATATGGCCATCATCATCATTCATATTCATCTTAGGTTAAGCTTAGGATTAGGGACTCTCCTGGCGCACCATTATCATCATCATCACCCATCATATCATCGGGGCAACGTAACCCCGCCTTCCAGGCGCCCCAATCTCAGAAGTGTGTTACAAGTACGCCATGCCAGGAGAGAAACCAGGAATGTCGAAAGACAAACCTGCGGCATTTGAAAAAAAAAAATTCTCACAATAAGATTTTTGAAAAATGAAATTGCATATATTAAGCGAAAGAAGAAAACTACATAACAGTGAACATGTTCTTTATAGGAAACCAAATATAATAAAAGCAGTTAAGTCTCTAATACTGCGATATGTAAGTCATTTGGCAGGTTTGGGGAAAGAAAGAGGGCATGGAAACTCTTTATATGAAAAACCAGAGGGAAAAAACAGTTGGTAGGCCAAGAACAGGAGGGGTACAACATTTACCATGATTCGACGGAGGTAAATTATACAGAGGATGTGGTAAAACATCACAGGATAGGGAAGTATGGAGAGCTTATGTCCGCCAGGCGTGAACTTCCTTTTCGGTAGTGTCAGATACATAGTTAATACAATTAATGGAATAGAAAAAACTAAATAATATGACATTTGAAAAAGTAAATACAGAGTTACAGAGACTGGCAACATATTATTTCACACGTTTGAGTTAGATATTTAAAAGATAAGAGAACAGGAAATTAAAATATAAATCTATTTGACGTCTGACGTAACTAGTAATGTCACAAGTGGTAATGTTAATAAACAGCATGACAGGGTGTCAGATTATTCAATGTCATTTCACATTTTCTACACGTCTGTTAGAGAAGTTAAATTCTAAATTATTGTCTTCCTTCTGGCCTCCATTTCACATAAAATCACATGTCTTTCATGGTCATAAGTAATGTTTTTTTTAAACAAAATCTTATTTGAAATTTTTGCTGACAAGAAAATAAACAACTCTACAAAGTAGAGGCCATGATATTCTAGTCTTGGGCCATCTTTTATTAAGATATAAACCAACAAGATACTTTCGCCGAATGTACAGGAAAACGCTCACTGTGTTTACAAAGAGACCTAAAACACGTCTGGGGAAAAGAATCGTATATACTCAACCTAGGATTTAAGGAGAGATCAGGGCTTGCTTGGTTTAGGCTAGGGGCATGGAAATTTCTAAAAATTAGCGACGATCACGATATGCGAATATGTCCAATGTGCGGGAACTTTGAAGATGAGATACATATATTAGGAAATTGTAATGATTTAGAATATTGGAGACGTCAGTTATTACCGGAAAGATTTCTAAATTCAAATCGGGAAAGGATTGGCATGCTACGAGTTATTGGTAAATCCAGAAAATTGGATAAACCTCGGTAAATTTCTGGACAAAACGCGAAAAATAAGGACAACACTCATTCATGAATAAATATATGTTATCAAAATGCAATACCATTAATTATTAACAATTATATATAAATTAATTAGTGTATAATGCTATTGTGTTATTATTTAATTGTAATATTAATGTGTTTTCTTTATGTAATTGTAATGTTAATGTTTTTTAGTGTATAATGCTATTGTGTTATTACTTAATTGTAATATTATTATTGTGTTTTCTTTATGTAATTGTAATGTTATTGCTGTTTTTGTTGTTTATTTTTCTTTACACTAGTACCAATTATTACTTTATTGTAACGGACTGTCAACAGCACTGCCCATGCGACCCATATTTGTAAATAATATTTAAATATCTTACTTTTGTCTAATAAAGTCCTACTACTACTACTATTAACCCTCAATGCTAGCAGTCTCTGATATTTGATGTGAAGAATCTGTTTAATGAAATAACGAGTTGGCGAAAATGAGTTGTACCAAATAGCATGCCGAAGACGAAACGTGTTTTGAAAGGTCTTCGTGGTTTTAATAATTAACGAAGTTTAAAAAAAAATCCATTCTAACTGACGAATGCGGGTATATAAAATACCCGATGACGTAGTACTATTAGGCGATAGCGAGGAGATACTACAAGCCAACACGCACACGCTATTTAGTAGCACTAAGAAATTGGGACTGGAAGTAAATACTATCATCACTCCAGGCATTAGGCAATTGCCCGTTCCGACTTCATAATGCATCAGCCCAACGTCTTCTAGGTCTTCCAACATCACGTCTTCCTCTTGCTTAATAATTTCTTGCTAACAATGGATATCTCTCCTTACTCATTCCGTCCATATGATCAATCCACTTCTGTCTGTAATTCGTGACCTTATCCAATAAAGGCTGATTTATTTTTTTAACTCTACCTTTGTCTTTAGTTTGATTTACTTCTTGTTTGGCTGTACTTTAAATTCTTCTCTTATATCCTCATTTCTTATTCTATCAAGTCTTGTACATCCATTTATTTGTCTTAGGAACCTCATCTCCGCCGTCTGTATTCTATCCTTCTGTTTTTTCATTGGAGCCCAAGTTTCACATCCATACAATATTGTGGGAACCGCCATAACATTATACATTTTTATCTAATTTTATTTTTGAATGTTCTCTGTACTGTTCCACACACCGTCAGAAATTAATTTATTTTGGGGTCAGTATCTCTTTCCACATTGTAGCCAACATCACAGCCCAAATATTTGAAACTAGACACCTGTTCTATACTTTTATTTTCTAAAATAATTTTGGATCTCACTGGATCTCTTCCAATACCAATACAACTAAATATATGTTCACACATAGAAATACATTATATAATGGAAATGGACAGCTAATGACAAATGAGGGAAATTTTGAGGAAGTGGATGAATTCAAATACCTAGGAACAATAATCACAAATAGGAATGAGATGAACAAAGAAATTAAACATAGGCTTAATACTAGAAATGCGTGCTATTATGCATTGCAGAGACTCTTGATGTCCCAACTCCTTTCAAAAAAACCTTAAACTGAAAATATATAAAACTATTATTCTACCAGTAATATTATATGGATGCGAAACATGGACTCTTAATTTAAGGGAGGAAAGGAGATAACGAGTATTTGAGAATAGAGTTCTTAGGAAAATTTTTGGACCAAAGAGAGATGAACGGAGAGGTGAATGGAGAAGACTGCATAACAGTGAACGACATGATCATTATAGGAAGCCAGATATAATAAGAACATTTAAGTCTCGTACACTGAGATTGGCAGGACATGTGGCACGAATGGGGAATGGAAGACGTGAATGGAAGCTTCTTGTAGGAAAACCAGAGAGAAAACCCCAGATGGTAGACCAAGAAGAAGATGGGAGAATAACATTAACTATGATTTGAGGGAAGTAGATTATACAGGGAATGTTTGGAAAATATTAGCTCAGTATAGGGATGTGTGGAGAGCTTATGTCCGCGCGGCCATGGACCTACGGGTTCGATAGTGCCAGTGAGTTAAAGTTTAATATTATTACTTAAAACATTTAAACTGTTTGTTATTATATGCGGTTTCCTATAAAGACCACGTAGCTCACTCTTGTGTAGTCTTCTCCAGATCTATTGTATAATGAAGGAACAGTAGCCTATATTACGATGCGAGATTGGAAATTGATTTTTACAGTGTTTTCAAAATAATGAATAATAGTAAAATAATAACATCTTTGTTGGAAATATTTGCGTTCATTATAGACAATTGACTAACGTTAACAGTGTGAGCAATGTTTATTAGTTGAAACAACAGGAGGCCTTGAGAACAATTGTTGATAACATGACCGTAAGTACGTATTTATTGTTTTATGTTGTTTCAAATAAAGTTCAGTTAATTTAAAATGCAGTGATTTGTTTCGTATAATGTATATTAACACTATCTTTTGGGTATTTTTTGTATATATATTGTACGTAGAATACATAGAGGACATTGGTTTTACTTCCCACACGCGTGTTTGTAATATGTAATATTACATTAGGCCTACAGTTATTTTATTACAGTATAGTTATTTAGATTGGGAACCCCGAAATATAGAAACTTGAACTTTCAATAATGGTAGCCATTGCTGTAAGTACAACAAAACGCACTATCGCGCAAAAATTCATTTTTTAACATTATGGAATAAATTATTATATGATTATATCCATCCATGGTAATTCTGCCCGAGGGCAGGTCTTTCACTGCAATCATAGCATTTTTATGCTATGCTTTGCAGCTTTACTAGGGAATTGTAGGTGTGGTAGGTTTCAGTTGCTTTCCACACCGGTGAAGGATGATGATGATGATAAGAATGGATGATAATGATGATGGCCATACAATTTCGGGGACCGTTTGGGCCTTAACGTTTTCTTGACATTTGTCTTACAGGTGAGGAAAAACCCCGATAAAAACCTCTCACTAACTAACTCACTGGTACTATCGAACCCGTAGGTTCATGGCCGCGTGGACATAAGCTCTTCATATATCCCTAACCTGAGCCAATGTTTTCCAATCATCCCCTGTATAATCTATTTCCCTTAAATCATAGTTAATGTTATTCTCCCACCTCATTCTTGGTCTACCAACTGGGCG
Source organism: Diploptera punctata (assembly GCA_030220185.1). Lineage (NCBI taxonomy): Eukaryota > Metazoa > Arthropoda > Insecta > Blattodea > Blaberidae > Diploptera > Diploptera punctata. The sequence goes on along the minus strand of JASPKZ010009378.1, from coordinate 1,275,226 downwards.
TTTTCTATATGGTTTTCCTACAAGAATCTTCCAAGCACGTCTTTCATTCCCCATTCGTACGACATGTCCTGCCCATCGCAGTCTACGAGACTTAACTGTTCTCATTATATCTGGATTCCTATAAAGACCATGTAATTCACTGTTAGGTAGTCTTCTCCATTCACCTGTCTGTTCATCTCTCTTTGGACCAAAAATTTTCCTAAGAACTTTATTCTCAAAAACTTGTAATCTCCTTTCCTGCCTTAAAGTAAGAGTCCATGTTTCGCATCCATATAATATAACTGGCAGAATAATAGTTTTATATATGGAATAAATTATTATATAATTATATCCATCCATCCATAATAATTCTGCCCGAGGGCAGGTCTTTCATTGCAATCATAGCATTTTTTATGCTATGCTTTACAGCTTTACTAGGGAATTGTAGGTGTGGTAGCTTCCCGTTCCTTTCCTCACCGGTGAAGGATGTTGATGATAATGATAAGGATGATGATGATGATGATGATGGCCATATGATTTCGGGGACCGTTTGGGCCTTAAAGTTTTCCTGACATTTGTCTTACAGGCGAGAAAAGTCCCGATAAAACCTCAGCCAGAAAAACTGCCCCGACCGGGGATCGAACCCGGGCCCGCTGCGTGACAAGGCAGCACGCTACCTCGAGACCACAGCGGTGGACATATAATTACATGTGAACAGAATATTTATTTGTGATGGAAGTCAGCTATCTATGTTTACAATACATAGCGGATGTAATTCCTGTACAACAAACAGCTATTTTTAACTCTGAAGTTCTGATAACGTTGGAATTTCGGTGATGAACATTTTTGTTAATTTCACAAGAGGAATTAACCCCGATGTTTCAACTGCCGATAACGGCCAAATAATCCCATTGATGTGCAATAATTCACTTGGTATTTACCGTCGCGTTATATTTGAGGGACATCTCAGTTCAACTGAAATGCATCAACATATAACCTTATTGCCATTCGCTAATATACCAAGAAATAACTAATGGCTTATTTACTTTACCTGATGGAATTACGGCCATTGAGTCTTCTCTTCTACTTCACCAGGGTTAAATTACACATATAATAATTATGAATTATGAAGATGGAAGATAACTTCCGAAAGCGCTCCAGTTAATTTTATATACAATATTTTAACAAAATTGAGGACGACGGCACCTACCAACAGGTACAATTAAATTTTTAACTTTCATCATTATTATGAATTACACTGAGCAAACAAAAATATTTTTTTTTTGTCTCAGAGAAAGACCCCCCCCATATGGCATTTCTGTGATTGTTTTTTTCTCCTGAATTCAAATATGATATCGGATTTTCTTCATCACGCAAGGTTTTCGTGAGACAGGAATTTATAATTTCAAACACTTTAGGGGTCCTCATCTAGGGGATATGTGGATGGCGACCACAAGGTGCCCAAGCTGAGCAAAACATTTTTTCCACTTACTTGTGTTTTTGCACTCTTTTAACTTTACTATCTAACCTAATCTTCGTTAACTCTTGTTTTTTTTTTATAAAGGACGCGCATTAGGGCATCCGAGCTGAGGGATAGGGAGTCTTTCCTTTCTTCCATTTCTTCTTTCCCTATTATCTTTGTTTTCTTCTCCAGAATTAGCCTGACCAGAGGCTATAAGATGGTAGCCCCATCACTGGTCTTGCCTTCCTTTGGCCGGCAACCAATCGAAGGGACTATTATTATGCTTTCAAGTCTTATACGAGAATTTCCCGCAAACGCTGGAGGGAAAATTTTCTATAGGATCGTAACAGGCCTTGGCCTAATACTTGGAAGGAAGAAGAAGAACACTAATATTTTCTACATTCGTAACTACACAATATTCGAACATTCAGACTCACCTAGAAAGTAAGAAATGACGATTTTCTGCTATATTTCGCCTGTGGAGTATCCCTCTTGATGGTCCAACAATAATCGGCCAGCATATTAGGATTCTATTTGCCTTGATATCTCATTTCCATAACTGAAATCTCCTGAGTTAGCTCATTTGGTTTTATTTTAAAATGGACAAATGGATGAAAAAACATTTATTAAAAAAGTAATTATTTAAATATATTAATTGAAATTGAAATAAAAAAAACTGTGGGTGATGGAGAAATTCCGAATACACATTTGAAAACACGATAAAAAACTGCATTAAGTACAACTATTGGTACTCATGAGACAAAAATCATGTTGACCAGTACTATCTACAACTTAATTGATAATACGTACTAGGCATATCTAACTAACTAACTGGCACTCGAACCAAGTAGGTCCATTGCCGCGCGGACATAGGATCTCCATACAACCCTATCCCGAAATAAAATTTTACAATTATTCCCTGTGTAATCTACTTCCCTCAAATCATAATTAATGTTTTTCTCCCACCTCATTCTTGGTCTACCAAGTGGTCGTTTTCCCCTCAGCTTTTCCTACAAGAAGCTTCCATGCACGTCTTTATTCCCCATTCGTGTCACATGTCCTGCCCATCGCAGTCTACGAGACTTAACTGTTCTCATTATATCTGGCTTCCTATAAAGACCATGAAGGTCACTGTTATGTAGTCTTCTCCATTCACCTGTCCATCTCTCTTTGGTCCAAACATTATCCTAAGAACTATATTCTCAAATACTCGTAATCTCCTTTCCTTCCTTAAAGTAAGAGTCCATATTTTTCATCCACGCCGTTACTTATTGTAGCTACACAAATTCCTCACGATGCTGGGTGGGCACCGGTCCCATACTGGCCGAAATTTCATGAGAAAATTTCTTGCCCCATGGACATTTGAACCAGCGCAAGTCACTTAGCTCTGCGCCAAGGCTTTCTACCTTAACCACTCGGCTACGGCGCGAGAATTATTCATAGAATATGTCGAAGTCAATGATGATTATGATGGCCAGATGATGTTCTTCGATCGTTTGGCCTTACCGTTTCCTTGTCTTATAGGCAAGGAAAAAATCCCGAAAAAAAACCATCGCCTACCTGTACTAAACGGTGGTCCAGCCCGGGTCCTGTTATGTAATGAGATATTAAATATAAAATTGATACCTGGTAAGTCAGTCGTCCTCAACTAAATTAATACACTTCAATAAGTAGTTCCAAAATGGAGACCTTTCAAAATCAATGTTTCATCTTCTGCATTTTAACTTCTTCTGATGTTATATAAGTTGTATAACGAGTTTATGTCTGCGGGTGTGTTTTCATTGAGTAGTTCTAAGTTCTACATAGGCAATACAACAAGAAATTTCAACACAAGATATTCTGAACATTTCAAAAATTTTATTAATAACGAAAAAAATAAATTTTTGCCAAACACATCCTGGAAACGGGTCATCAATTTGATAAAATCGATAATACCATGTCAGTACTACACAGAGAGTATAACAATAACAAGATGAGCATCCTTGAAGATATAAAGATTCTAAAAGAAGCAAAGAATACAAACCTATTCAATGAGAACACACCCGCAGACATAAACCCGTTGTACAACTTATACAACAACATCCTTACCAGTTAAAATGCAAAAGATGAAACATTGATTTTGAAAGGCCTCCATATTGGAACTACTTAATGAATTTTATTAATCTATTGAGGACATTTGACCTACAGGTACCAATTTTATATTTAATATATAATTGGATACAACATCTGCAAAGAATGACAGAGGATAGGATACCAAAAATGGCACTGATGTATAATCCTGGAGGACGAAGATCGGTGGGAAGACCAAGAAAGCGCTGGGCTGAACAGATGTGAGATCGGAACAGACAAAGACCAAATCCGTGAAGGATGATGATGCTAAAATTAAATCTCGTGGTGATTTTTATTATAAAAGTTAAAGCTTATATATTTACCTTTCTGAGGTGTCTAGAAATTTTATCTCCATGTTCCCAGGGCGTGACCCATCCCTGGCTGGTGTTGCAGTCGATCCCTCGACTACCGTTGTTAAATATCTGCCCCCGTCTGAAGTTTGGTCTGAATGTGTCTGGTTTCTTCTTGAGAATTTTGTTAAACGCCTCCACCAATACAAACACTGCATCGTACATAAGTGCTGCTTGTGCCTGTCATACACAACAAATTCACATGCAATTTATGAACAAATATTACATTAAATTATAGCTTGAGTCCAAGCTCTGTGTGTTTGCGGGGGGAAGTGTGGGGAGTGGGAGGAGATACACTTCTCTGCTTCTCATAGTACTAACAGCGGAGACGGTAAATTCCTTTCAGACACACGGAGCTAGGTCCCGAGCAGTACACAAATTTTGAGAATAAGCAAAGAAGAGGGGTAAAAAATACAGTGAGAACATATTAACAAATAGAGGAGGTTCTAATTTACCCGGTCGCGGAGTAAGGTTGTAAATTTTACTCCTCAATACATCCCTATTCTCTGTATCACTCTCTGTTAATTCTCTCGAAACCATATGCCTTCATCCATTCCTATGATGATGATAATGATGATAATAATGATAATAATAATAATAATAATAAATTTATGACTAATGGCATAGTCAGTGTTGAGCCATAGCCTCTCCTTTATCAGGAGTTTATAGACCAAGTTCATTTTAGTTACCTTATTTGTCCAAAGATGGCATGAGTGGCATGCGGTCAACACACTGACTGAATGTGACATCCAGCGGCCAACCAAGGTATTACTAGGATGTTTCAGATCGGTCGGTAAATTTTGCTTAGAGACCTCTTTGTTCAGGCTTAAGGATTTTTTACGAGCCTGAAAATCTACAGACTCTGGACCCACGGCCTAAAGTCCCTCCCGGAGGACTTACTCCTTGGATTTTTCTATCCTAAAAAAATCCATCGACCGCGGCCGGGTTTGAACCCGCGACCCTCGGAACCAAAGGCAAGGAGCATAACCACTAGTTCACCGCGGCCGATAATGATAATGATTATAATTATAATAATAATAATAATAATGATAATAATAATAACAATAATAATAATAATAATAATAATAATAATAAAAATAATATGAAATAGAAAGTACGCTGCAAAGGTATAGGCATCCCAATAGGAAACAGATTTTTGTTGACATTACAATTTGCTGATGATCGACTGGTTTTAGCGCAAGACAAATTTGGATATAGAATTCATGATAAAAAGTTTGAAAAACACATATGAATCATGGGGTCTCACAGTAAATTTACAAAAAAAACGGAATATTTGGCAACAAATAGCAATGAAAGCGATAATTTAACATTGGAAGACTGAATTCAAATAATGCAAGTGAAACAAACTATATATTTGGGAATAATTATGGATAACATTGAAGGTATAGGCAAAGAGAACATAAAACATAGAATTGAATTGAGTAGCAAAATAATATCATCGTTAAATTCCATATGGTGGGACAAGCATATTTGGAAAGACACAAAAAAAATATATATATTGGTAAAGCATTGGTGGAATCTGTTGCAGTGTATGGAAGTGAGATATGGACAATCAATAAGTACTACAAGAATAGACTAATAGCTCTAAAAATAGATTATTTACGCAGAAGTGCCAGAAAGTCAAATCTAGAACATGTCACAAATAAGGGAAATAAGAAACATAATGGAAGCAGAAGAAAGCATAATTGAAAGAATTGAGGAGAAGGAATTAAAGTGGTTAGGACATGTTTTAAGAATGGAAGATGAGCGATGGCGGAAGCAACTATATCAATGGCATCCGACCAGAAGGAAGAAAAGAGGGAGACCAAGGTTAACATGGAAGAAAAATATGAAGACAGAATTTCAAGCAAGAGGGCTAAGCATTGAAGATGCCCAAGAATGTAGGCTTTGGAGGTTTGGCACGGGAAGACGGCAGCAGCTGTAAAAACCGAAGATAGAAACAATAACAACAACAATAATGATAATAATAATAATAATAATATATAATAAAATAAGAAATGCGCACAACCTGCAAAGAAGATTGCTTTTATTCACTGCAGAGTTTCAACAACGATTCTGATCTCATTCTACAGTTGAACACATGATATCTCTCGCACTGTTCGCCACATCTTGAACACACACAGTCTGGGCCGGGCTCGTGGAATCTCTGGTTGCTGCACAGCTTGTGGTGAAATCCATGCACAGCGAGTCTGGTCACTGTGTGGCGCTATTCATATCCTCCCTGAGTCCATTCACGGTTTGTCATGGCGTCAGTAATATAGAATTCTTCCCTTATTTTGCATTTCCTTTCGTAGAGCTCTTGCAGGAGGTCCTGGTAAGCTGGTGTCACTGGTAGTAGGAAGGAACTCTAGCCTCAGCTCTTCTACGTAGAACGGTTCTCTGGAGAGTTCATAAACAAGTCGTGAGGGCGTGTATTTGGAGAGACAGAGCACCTTTTTTAAGTATGTTGCTTTTAGTTTCTCTAATTTTTCTAGGTTCGGTTTCTTTAAATAGACCCATATAGGCCTATTCTCTAACCCATATGTTGCAACGGGATCAACTTTAAGTTCAAAACGTTGTAGGCTGTTTCTATTGAGAGTTTGTTTATTGACTTAATGTCGCTTATGCCTCTTATCGCAGCATTTACTCTGTCATTTACATGGTTTGTAAACACGCTTCCCTGTGTTTGGAAAGTGACTCCCAGATACGTGAAGCTAGTTACTGATTTTAGTGTTTTTTCACCAATGTAGAAAATACCTCGTCTGCCCCCTTTTCTGAAGGTCATGGAAACTGTTTCCTCTTCATTTAGTGTCAGTTCATTTTCTTTTGCCCAGTCCAGTAATTGGTTGAAGGCTTTCTGCAGATCACTATCCGAAGTTGAGGCCAATACCATGTCATCTGCGTACATAAGCAGGTTTACGTTGCCTTGATGATGTCCGCTGTAGCTAAAATGAACAGCAAGGGGCTGAACGGGTCTTCCTGTAGTACCCCAACAGTTTGCTGTATCATGTTCGATTTGCCTATACCGTCACCTATTTCCACCCAATAATAATAATAATAATAATAATAATAATAATAATAATAATAATAATAATGTTTATTGATAAAATAATAAATTATTTTAGCTATTGAGAAACGTACGGCTTCGTACATGCAGTAAAATTGTCTTATGTGGCACAAATACTGCATGACTTCATCCTCTCGAACTTCTGTTACCGGTACACGAGATTCTTGTAGCCGCACTCCCTTACAGCCATTCCCGCTTACGAGCGGCAGTAAGACACAGTTTGACCGCCTTTAATAACAGGCTATATAACATCGTACAGTGATTTCATTCCATTCCATAACCCCTTTAAAGGTGAAAAGCCCAATAGATCTTTCAGATCGCAGTGCTATGGCACTGTTCTCTCCCAGTTTAATTAGAATATAATAATAATAATAATAATAATAATAATAATAATAATAATAATAATAATTATTATTATTATTATTATTATTATTATTATTATTAATAGTAGTAGTAGTAGTATTAGTATTGCTATTATTATTATTATTATTATTATTATTATTATTATTATTATTATCAGGATCGGAAGTATGGAGAATGACACAACAACATGCTAATAGAATAACTGCAGTTGAAATGGATTTTTGGAGAAGAGCTACCAGAAAATCTCGACTGGAAAGAATTAGAAAAATACTGAAATTAGAAAATGGATAAATGCAGGAAGAAGTATAATGAATGAGATTGAACACAGAATGCTAAAATGGTATGGACACGTAAGAAGAATGTAGTATGTAAGACTAACGAAGGCCATCTATACATGTAAAATTAAAAGAAGGAGCAGAAAAGGAAGACCAGAACAACCTGGAAGAATAACATTCAGAATTCAATAAGGAAATTTGGTGTAACAGATGTAGACACAGAGGACAGAGAACGATGGAGAACTTTAATTAAGGGAAACTTGTGAATGCTTGTTACAAACTGAAAAGCTCTAAGTCCGTAGTCATTTATGTATTTTTTAAAACTCATGTTAATTATTAAGATTGGTTGGAGAAAATCCTCAATAATGAGGACAAATCTCAAAATGAATGAATTATTATTTTAAAATAATATGATTTATGTTATTATGGAAAATAAAGTTTTTATTATTCTCGGCTGTGTACATGAGTACATAAATAACGTTAAATTTATGACAGGACGTGGATCTTGAATAAAAATCGCTTTGCCATCAGAGTGAAGTTAACGTACCGATATGGACTCCCGTCCTGCTCCTTGTGACGTGGCAGGATCAAGTTTCCTCCATCCCTCAAGGAAGTCCTTCACGTACCGTCTTGATGAATCCACGATTCTGAAGCCAGTGATGTTGATGGCGCCGTACTCTATCACTTCGCTCTCCCACCGGTCGTCCATAATCTGCAACACAATACGTGTCAAATCCATCTTCCGTCAAAACAACTTGTCCATAAACTTAAATCATATGTCACTAGAGAATCTGCTTTCTTACGTTTTCACCCAAATCTTTTCCATATTCGATTAAATTTTAGCGACATACGAAGGAATAATTATAGCAATTTAGAGAGTATTCATGAAAATAAGTGTAATATTTTCTTTGAAACCTAATACATCATAATTTATAATTATGTACGAAAAATTACGATCCAAAAAATTTATGAAAAACCTGAAAGCAGTTAAGTCTCAAAGATTATGATGAGCTAGAAAGAGGAAGACAGTTATTTATGGTTAATGAAGATTGAAGACATTATTTTAGATTATATTAAAACTCAGCAATTAAGATAGTACGGACATGTCCAGCGAATGGAAGAGGATCGACTACCAAAATCTGTTTTGGAATGGAAACCTGAGGGAAGACGAGGCAGAGGAAGACCTAAAACCTCCTGGACTCAGGGAATATGTTTATACATGAACGAGAAACATCTACGACCAGGAGATTTGATGGACCAACAAAATTGGCTAGGAATCGGACGATGTCAAAGACATTAATCAACCGATGATCTATTAAAATATAATGGAAATGGATAGCTAATGACAAATGAAGGAAATTTTGAGGAAGTGGCTGAATTCAAATACCTAGGAACAATAATCTCAAATAGGAATGAGATGCACAAATCAATTAAACATAGGCTCTATTGTGGAAATGCGTGCTATTATGCATTACAGAGACTCCTGAGTCATAACGTTCCAACTCCTTTCAGACAACTTTAAACTGAAAATATATACAATTATTATTTTACCAGTTATATTATATGGATGCGAAACATCCATATAATATAACTGGAAGATTAAATTTTCAGTTCAACATTTTTTTGAAAGGAATTGAGACGACAACAGTCCCTCTAATGCTTAATAGCATGCATTTCTAGAATTGAGCATATGTTTAATTTCTTTGTGCATCCCATTCCTATTTGTGATTATTGTTTCTAAATAGGCTACATCAATTCAGTCACTTCTTCAAATTTTCCTTCATTTAAATCATTAATTTCCGTTTCTATCATATAACGAATTTTTGTGTGTGAACATATATTTAGTTTTAAACATGTTTATTTTCAGTCCCAATTTCTTAGTGTTACTCAATAGAGTATGCGTGTTGTCTCTTAGATTTAGATTTAGATTTATTTATTTAGCCTGGTGGACTTAAGGCCATGTGACCTTCTCTTCCACTCATCAGGACAACATATGTTACATCAGAATATAACAATCTCAATGAACTCTAATATTAAATACTAAATAAAAATTTGATCAAAAGGATAATATCAATTATATTACGATCTATAATGCAACCAGTTAATGTTAGTTAAAATTAAGACTAAAACTAATAATAAAATGTATACAAGCAAGACATATTAAATTGTCCCTGTCTAGTGTATATAAAAAACAAATAAAAATAATGAAATATAGAAAACTAATTTTACGATTGTAAAATATTTAAAACAAAACGAAAGAAAATATTTGTTAATCTTAATAATATTTTCATAGATGATTAAATGTATTAATTGTTAAAAGAATACTATCAGTGAGGTATCTTAGTATGTCCTCGTTATCACTCAATGTCAATGTAAATAATTTTGTACAATAACGCATGTAGGAAGCCTATCTTTCTTTCTAATGGAAAATGCTATACATAAATGTTATTAAAAATTGCCAGGACATGTAGCACGGATGAAGAATGAAGGAGCAGGATGGAAACTTATTGTAGGAAGATCAGACGGAACGCCCGCAAGAGATAGGCCAAATAATAAGGTAAGAGAATAACATTAGTCCCGCGCCGTAGCCGAGCGGTTAAGGTAGGAAGCCTTGGTGCAGAGCTACGGGACTTGCGCTGGTTCGAGTCTCCATGGGGGAAGAAATTTTCTCATGGTATTTCGGCCAGTATGGGACCGGTGCCCACCCAGCATCGTGAGGCAATTGGGTAGCTACAATAAGTAGCGGCTCGAGGTAGAGGAACCAGCTATAACGGTTGGGGGACTCGACATGCTAACCACATGTCACCCCTACACTGGCTGTTGATCATCTACCTCTGTGATTGACACGTGTGGATGTGAAGGGCCAGCAACCGGCTGGTAAAAGGGCAACCGCTGAAAAGTGGAAAGACCCTCAATCGGAATCGGAATAACATTAACCAAGATTTTAGGGAGGTAAATTGTACAAGTTATTTTAGTGTTTTATTTATTATTAATGACGTAGCCCATTGTTGAGCTACAGCCCATAGATGTCATGAATGGCATGCGGTCAACACACCGACTCAATGAGACATCTAACAGGCAACTAAGGTATTACTAGGACGTTGAGGTAGGTAAATTTTGCTTACAGGCCTTTTTATTCAGGCTTAAGGATCTTTTACGAGCCTGAATATCTTCAGACTCGGAACCCATGGCTTAAAGTCTCTCCCGGAGGGCTTGCTCCTTGGATTTTTCTATCCTAAAAAAATATCTTGGGTCAATAATTACAAGTTTAGGTATCTGTGAGAAAGATGTACAGACTAAAATTGCAATGGCAAAAAAATGCAACTAAGACATTACATGGAGTAATTTGGAACAAAAATATTACAAAGGAAACTAAAATGAAAATTTATAAGAGCATAATACAGAATATTTTGTCATATGGAAGCGAAACTTGGACTTTGACAGAATTACAAAAGAATAAAATTAGAACAGTTGAATTTAATTATTTTAGAAGAAGCCTCCAAAAAACAAGACAGGATAAAATAAGAAATGAATTCCCTTGGAGAGAAATGAATGTTACAACACCTGTTGTTAAGAGGATTGAAAATCAAACGCTTAAATGGTATGGCCATGTACAAAGAATGGAAAATGAAAGATGGCCAAAAAATATATACAAATGGTCACCCCCTGGAAGAAATAAACGTGGCAGACCAAGATGGAAATGGAAAACCTACGTCAGAACAATAATGGAGGATAGGAATTTGGAAGAGGGAGATTGGAATGATAGAGTTAATGGAAACTGAAGACGGCAAAGCTATAAGTGGGGGAAAGCCGAAGAGGAAGAAGAAAAAAAAATCCATCGACGCCGGTCTGGTTTGAACCCGCGCCCCTCGGGACCAGAGGTAAGGAGTGCACCTCGGCAGGCGAATAGAAAACGTCAGCTCCGGATATTGATGTATTGAGAGCTTATGTCCACGAATCCGTGAGACTTTGGGTTCGAAAAAGCCAGTGAGTTATTTGCTAAATGGTTTAAATGAAATCTTTCAAAAAATATTTTTTTTGTACGAGAGTGCGTTCAGTCGTACTTACATGAATGGCGACTATAACTGAAAAATATACAAATTACCTACCTAGGGCGGGAAATAAAACCACTGCTCTTTATATATACTACGTACAATGTATAATAATAATAATAATAATAATAATAATAATAATAATAATAATAATAATAATAATAATAATAATAATAATAATAATAGCTTTATTTTACCTGGCAGAGTTAAGGCCTTAAGGCCTTGTCTACCACTCAACCAGGTTCAAAAAAATACAAACAAAAAAAAGTCTTAAATCTAAATTACAATATATATATTGTAATTTAGATTTAAGACTTTATAAACGATTACAAGTTATGAATACAATACAATTAATATTTATAATTTATTCTGATTTAATCTAAATTTAACGAATTAAATATATAATATGTAAAAGATATAAAAAAACTAGTATAAAATTAAATAAATAGAGAAAAAATAATTATTAGACAACAGGTAACTGTATAAGCCTGACTTAAAGGTGCCAAGTGTGCGGCAACTCCTGATATCTTGAGGAAGGAGATTCCAGGAGCGGGCAGAGGCTACTGTGAAGGAAATAGAATAGGAGGAAGTGCTATGAAGAGGAATTGTTAGCAGACTGCTATCTTGTGACCTAGTGTCAATATTGTGGTAAGAGGATAACTTCTCAAAATACAAACATATATCCAAAAGGTACTGTTAATAGACATTAGGCGAAACAAATCACTACATTTTAAATGAACTGAACTTTATTTGAAACAATATAAAACAATAAATTCATATCTGTCGCCATATTGTGCCTGATTGGTGTCACAGCCTGCTGTAGTCACTATATAGCCCGTAGGTTCATGGCCGCGAGGACATGAGCTCTCAATACATCACTATCCTGCGCTAATGTGGCCTCGATATCTGCAGCGTCACTCGTGGGGGGCACATTTAATGTCTATGAGGTATAGCAAAATATTTTTGAGTTTCTCTTTCGATTGTCACCATTTTCATTTAGATACGATTATCCAAAGCGACATAGTAGTAAAGTATGATACTGTATTTGTGGACACGGTGTAGAATAAATGCAAATATCTCCAACAAAGATATTATTTTACTATCATTTATTACTATCTAATACCCGGCGTGCGCTGCTACGCCTAAATAAATAAAAATTGATGTGCTTTTATGTTTAGTTGAATAAGTAAGAGGACAAATAATTATAAATTTATATATTTTTTTGATACTCCGTGTTGATTACCCGGCGTTGCCCGGGAATCTACTGATCCCGATCTTCTTGACATAAATGAGCTGAAATACAAAAATTAATGAATTTTTATGTTTAGTTAAATAAGTAGCAGGGATAATTTATATCGTAATTGTTTTTAGATACCCCGTGCTCTTTACCCGGCACTGTCCGGGAATCTACTCATCCCGATCTTCTTGACATAAATGAGCTAAAAGACGAAAATTAATGTACTTATTATGTTTAGTTGAATAAGTAAAAGGAAAAACAATTATAAATGTATATCGTAATTATTTTAAGATTCTCCGTACTGATTACCCAGTGTTGCCAGGGAATCTACTTATCTCGATTTTCTTGGCATAAATGAGCTAAAAGACAAAATTCGTTATTGTGAGTTATCCGTAAAAGAATACCCGCCACGTGCTGCTATGCTTGCACAGGAATCTAGGTACGTGCTTGTCTCGATCTTCTTGGCATCAATGAAAGACAAAAATGGTTATTGTGAGTTATCCGTAAGAGATAAACATTTGCTGTCGCGGACTTTTTTGTAGAGCTTTTTGAGATATTCAATTCTGTGTACATTAATTTTGTGTATTTGTTAATGTTTAGGCAGCGTTTGCCATTTAAGCGTCCAAAGAGGTACTATTTTTTCACATTTTCCACTACAAAGGCTGATTTTTAAGGATGTAGGAGTTGAGTATCATAACTCTCTTATAGTCTATGTTCATCCCGAGAATCTCCTGAACATTTTGCAAAAAGCTCCATCACAATTGTATCAACAGTATGGCCGTGCATTAAGTACGAACAAACAAACAAACAAACAAACACACATTCAGTTTTATATATTAGATTTTAAAAACACCATCATGCAAAAAATAATGCACAACACATATCTGTGAAGTTTTTTAAAGAAACTTGGAAATTAAAAATTTCCTCGCTTCTGTAAAAATCACTTCCCAACCGCGCATTGTAATATAGGCTACTATTTAAGTGTGATATTGGAATATCCTTTTTGTTCGGATATGCAATATTGGAGTGTTCTGGTTGAATTTGTAAGAACATAAATTCAATTCGCACAGAATGAAACGTAAAATCAGTGTGTTGTTAATTCCCAAATTGAATTAGAGGCACAAGTACGTGATCTTGTAAATTCTCGCACTGAAATTACTCTCATCCCCTCTCCTGCCGATGACGTAGATAAACGTTGTAGAGAAATACAGTTAATCAACACAAAATCCTGTTACTTTATTACATCCATTACTTTCACGCATCGCTCTCCGCGCGTCAATTGAGAGATCTTCCTGCCCGTAACTTATTCTAACCGCAGAACGGATTAAATGAGTCCAGAGCTGTTTGCTACCATCGTATGCTTTTAATATAACTGCTTCCAATAGTGTGTTTACATTGGCGTGTAGAGATTTATATCTTTTTTTTTCACAAAAGTTGTAATGAGTTTAAAGGAGTGTTTCATGTTTTTTTTTATATCATTACTCTTTTTTTTTTTTTGGGTCTACCAACTGGGCGTTTTACCTTTGGTTTTCCTTTTTGTATTGTAAGACCATGCTTTCCCTTTACAGAAATTTAGGGGCTCTTCCCCTACAGGGAAGAATTTGAACCATAATAAATTAGTTACACTTGTTTTCGTATAGATGTCATTTTGAGTGGTCCGTGGTCAGCGTTCCGCCTCATACTGACATCTAGGAAACCAAGGTAGTACTAGGACGGGAAAATTCGGTAAATTTTGCTTAGAGGTCTTTTCATTCAGGCTTAAGGAATTTTTACGAGCCTAAAAATCTTCAGACTCGGGACACACGGCTTAAAGTCCCTCCCAGAGGACTTGCTCCTTTGATTTTTCCGTCCTAAAAAATCCATCGACCCCGGCCGGGTTTTCCTACATGAAGGAAAACCAAAGGGAAAATGCCCAGTTGGTAGAATAAGAATAAGGTGGGAGAATAACATTAACTATGGTTTGAGAAAAGTAGATTTTAGAGGGGATGAGTGGAAAACATTAGCTCAGGATAGGGATGTATGGAGAGCTTATGTCCGCGCGGCTATGAACCTACGGGTTCGATAGTGATTTAGTTAGTTACTCTTTTTTTCAGTTTTATTTCACCACAGTTGTAATAAGTTTAAGGCAAATCAGCTGTTAAGAAAAGCAAAATGTAACTGCTAAAAATAGTATGAGTATAGTACGATGCGAGGTTTGGAAACAGTTTTTACGGAATCGAAGAAAATGTTTAAAAACCGACCGATAGCGAGGCTTTTAATTTCCGAGATTTTGCAAAACACTTCACGAACGTGCGTTGTACATGATTTTTGCGCGATGATGTTTTCAAAATAATAAATAATAGTAAAATAATAACATCTTTGTTGGAAATATTTGCGTTCATCATAAACAATTGACTAATATTAACAGTGTGGGCAATGTTTTATTATTGAAACAACAGGAGGCCGTGAGACCAATTTAGTGATAAAATGGCGACAAGTACGTATTTATTGTTTTATTTTTTTTAATAAAGTTAAGTTAATTTGAAATGCAGTGATTTATTTCGTATAATGTATATTAACACTACCTTTTGAATATTTTTGTATATATATTATATGTAGTATACATAGAGGGCAGTGGTTTTACTTCCCAACCGCGTGTTTGTAGTATGTAATCTAGTACCATGCCTCCACCCCTTGGGGATACCTCGGTCAAAGACCATTCTCTCAAGTCCCAGTATCTTGTCCTCCCTATCTATTCGCGTCCACGTTCAAGTTTTGGGCCTTAAACCAACACCACAGGGAGAACGTGTTGGAGTCGCAACTTCAGGGAAATTGCTAAGCTACATAGTACGTCAGGTCGCTCATTCCTGACGACCCCACAGTTGGTCCACAGGCTCCTCGACCCTAGCCGGGAGGACTGCTGTCGCAGATCCACCGACCGTTCCCCTGCGTAATATGTAATATTACAGTACAATTATTTTTATTACAGTATAGTTATTTAGGTTGGCAACCCCGAAATGTAGGAAGTTGAACTTTCAATCATGGTCGCCGCCATTGCTGTACGTTCGACAAAATGCACTATCGCGCAAAAAAATATATGAAAGGCTTAGGGCAATGACATGGTAAGCCACATATTGTTCTTTCTGAGACATAAGGATTTGAATGTTTCAAAAAGTTATAAATACTAATTGGGCAAATGTGTTGTTAATACATTGTGTGTCTATATGTTTTAACTCATCACTGGCGCACTTACAAATTATTTTATGGATATTTCAATACATTTATTTGCTATCATTGTAATAAATTATATTTTTTAACAGAATGTGGCTTATCATGTTACTGCCCTAAGCCCTTCATATATTCTATTCTAGTTACACTGGTCAACTTGATTTTTGTCTCATGAGTACCAATGGTTGTACTTACAGCAGGTTTTTATCATGTTTTCAAATATGTATTCGGAATATCTCCATCACCCACAGTTTCTTTTTATTTCAATTTCAATTCATGGATTTAAATAATTACTTTTTTAATACATTTTTGCCCATTTGTCCATTGAAAATAAAACCAAATGAGCTAACTCAGGAGATTTCAGCTATGAAAAAGAGATATCAAAGCAAATGAAATCCTAGTATGCTGGCCGATTACTGTTGGACCATAAAGAGGGAAGCTCCACAGGCGAAATATAGCAGAAAATCGTCAATTATTACTTTCTAGGTGAGTCCGAATGTTCGAATATTGTAGAGTTACGAATGTAAATAGGCTATATTAAAGTGTTTGAAATTATAAATTCCTCTCCCACGGAAACCTTGCGTGATGGAGAAAACCCGATATCATATTTGAATTCAGGAGAAAAAATACTAACAGAATCACATATGTTTTGTTTCTGAGACAAAAAAGTTTATTTTTTGTTCCTCAGTGTAATCACAAATAGGAATGAGATGCACAAAGAATATAAACATAGGCTCAATTCTGGAAATGCGTGCTATTATGCATTGCAGAGACCCTTGACGTCCCAACTTCTTTCAAAAAACGTTAAACAGAAAATATACAAAACTATTATTCTACCAGTTATATTATATGGGTGCGAAACATGGACTCTTACTTTAAGAGAGAAGAGGTGATTACGAGTATTTGAGAATAAAGTACTTACGAAAATGGACCAAAGCGAGATGAATAGACAGGTGAATGTAGAAGACTGCATAACAGTGAATTACATAGTCTTTATAGGAAGCCACGGTTTAAAGTAGTCTTGGTGGAAAGGCCCTGCGGCTAGCCAAGTTAATGACAAGCGGTGAGCAATTCCTTTTGGTTCTCCAGGATGTCCAAGAAAGGAGAACCCCGGGTTCCTGCTTAAGCATTAGCCCCGGTGTGATTGAGAGATGATTAAATACCGGTATAATAATAAAAAATAACGAATAACCAGCATTCCAACCTGCATGGTAGCGGCAATGTGTTCCGACTTGTGTTTAATTTCGTGATTTTTTAATATGGCGCTTGTGGCCGTCAGCCAATCAGAGGCTGGTGATTTTTTAAAGTGTGAATTTTCGTATTATTTTGGTAGGATACCATTCGATCACGATATCCTACCAAAATAATACGAAAATTCACACTTTAAAAAATCACCAGCCTCTAATTGGCTGACGGCCACAAGCGCCATATTCAAAAATCACGAAATTAAACACAAGTCGGGACACATTGCCGCTACCATGTAGGTTGAAATGCTGGTTATTCGTTATTGAAGCCAGATATAATAAGAAAAGTAAAGTTCCGTAGACTGCGATGGGCAGGACATATGACACGAATGGGGAATGAAAGACGTGCATAGAAGCTTCTTGTAGGAAAACCACAAGGAAAACGCCCAGTTGGTAGACCAAGAATGAGATGAGAGAATAACATTAACTATGATTTCAGCGAAGTAGATTATACAGGGGATGATTGAAGAACATTGGCTCAGGATAGGGATGTATGGAGAGCTTATGTCCGCGTGGCCATGAAACGACAGGTTCGATAGTGTCAGTTAGTAGATAACATAAATCGATTATTGGATTTCTTTGTTTGAATGAAAGAATTGCAACAATAAGGGTAGAAATCGATAGAGGGAACTTATTTATTACAGATGTTTACGGCCCTGAAGAAGTGGAAAGAAATGGAAATCAAATTAATTTTAATAGCATAATCAGAAAACAGATAAAGTTAATGAAGATTACAATATTACAATAAGTGAAGATTTCAATGCAAGAGTAGAAAATAACATTACAATAAGTGAAGATTTCAATGCAAGAGTAGAAAATAACATTACAATAAGTGAAGATTTCAATGCAAGAGTAGAAAATAACATTACAATAAGTGAAGATTTCAATGCAAGAGTAGAAAATAACATTACAATAAGTGAAGATTTCAATGCAAGAGTAGAAAATAACATTACAATAAGTGAAGATTTCAATGCAAGAGTAGAAAATAACCTGGATAAATTAAAATTTGTAGAATCTTACTTAAACATTTACTATTAATGTACATTATTGTATAAACCGGTATTAAGCTACTTACAAGTCCACTAAGCAGATAGTGGTAGGTTCGTTTCCCCAAAGTGACATCTCGTACGTGATTCACTACAATTTCTTTCGCCATTTCTGTCGGACAGTCCAGCACCACGTATTTGTGACTCCATCTAGACATCAAAATAAACACATTTTGTTAAAATATTTTTAAAGTTACTAATTACAATTAATAATTTAAATGGATGGATGATGTATGAAAAGGCATGAGGGAGCTAGATCTGGATGAATTGTAATGGGAAGATAGAGAAGAATGGAGAATGAAGATAAATATTTAAAAAAGCTTTGGGCACAGGAAGATGTTTTATTACATTGTAAACCTATTTATAAATAAATAAATATTAAAAAAGACGAGTGACGAAGAAAAATAAACCTTTCGGCACAGACAGAAGAGTAAACATTGAAAAAAAAATTTTTTTTTATTATTCCGGCTTTTACAATGAATATACATGTTTCCGGTACCCATGTTCACAGTTAACTACACATTTGTTTCAACACATTTTTCCATTCTTGTCTGTTCATCCATATATCTTCTTCTATTTCCCATTCCCTCTTAGTTTCATCGATTCCCTGAATCCACGTAATATTTGGTGTACCCTTCTTTTTCCTTCCCTGTGGTTCCCAATCCATGATTATCTTAGGTAGTCTTCCTTCTTCCATCCTTCTAATGTGTCCATACCAATTTAATTGTTTCTTCTTTATAAAATCTAATATTGAATATTGTACCTGCATTTTTTCTTTTATGTATGAATTTCTGATTTTTAAAAAAAAATATATATAGACAAATTAATAAAGAATGGTACATAATTTACACTATATATAGAGTCGACCAAAATATCGGGCATATCATATTAAAAACACTGGTTAAGCAACATTGGGCGTGATTAGTACTTAGATAGGTGACTGCTCGGGAACGCCACTTGCTATTGGTAAATAGGGTTTTATAGGGCATAAAATGAGATTAGAACTGCCGTATTTACAGTAGTATCCATATGAATTATGAACAGTAGAATATTCACATTAAGTGCAAACAGGTGACTGTTTTCAGTGACACACATGTCCAATCGCCGAATGAATGAGGAGATTGATTTCTGCACTGTTACCGGTTGAATGGAATTACAAGCATGCACAATACATTCCTGTATATTATCTGGAGTTGTTGGAATATCTCGAGAGACAATATATTTAATAACTCCCCAGATAAAAAAAGTCCAACGTATAAGATCAGGAGATTGAACAGACAAATGAACTCTGGCCCCTCCGCGACCAATCTATGTTTCCATTAATAATAATAATAATAATAATAATAATAATAATAATAATAATAATAATAATAATAATAATAATAGACAGATCATCGGTTGATTAATGTCTTTGACAACGTTCGATTCCTAGCAAATTTTGTCGGTCCATCCAATCTCCTGGTTGTAGATGTTTCTCCTTAATGTATAAACATATTTCCTGACACCAGGAGGTTTTAGGTCTTCCTCTGCCTCGTCTTCCCTCAGGTTTCCAT
Organism: Diploptera punctata; assembly: GCA_030220185.1. Lineage (NCBI taxonomy): Eukaryota > Metazoa > Arthropoda > Insecta > Blattodea > Blaberidae > Diploptera > Diploptera punctata. The sequence continues at coordinate 1,255,282 of JASPKZ010009378.1, read as the reverse complement.
TCCAAAACAGATTTTGGTAGCCGATCCTCTTCCATTCGCTGGACATGTCCGTGCCATCTTAATTGCTGAGTTTTAATATCATCTAAAATAGTGTCTTCAATCTTCATTTTCTCCCTTATAACTGAGTTCCTAATTTTTTTTCTCTTCTTGAAATTCTTGCTACTCTTCGTATAAAATCCATTTCCGTTGCCAAAAGATACTTATTTGTTTTTGTTGATAATGACCAAAGTTCTGCTCCATAAGTAATGATGCTTTTAACAATTGTATAATATATATTCATTTTATTTTTATTACTTATATTTTTATCCTACAATATTCCATTGAGGCAAGCAATTGCAAATTTTCCTTTATTATTTCTATTTCTTATTTCCTCTTCATAACTACCATTTTTATTTATTTTAATTCCTAAATATGTGATCTCACTACAAAATGTTATTGTTTCTCCAGTCTCCAAAATTAAATTTTGTTCTGGTTCACCAATTTATAAATATTTTGTTTATTTAATAATAACAATAATAATAATAATAATAATAATAATAATAATAATAATAATAATAATAATAATAGAAATTTGGATTTTAAATAAAAGAAACTCTCATAAACTTCAAGTAAGCCAAATGCGCTTCTTAGGATCATTGTTAGGAGTTAATAGACTGGATCACCAAAGGAACACTACTATCAGAGGAAAACTTGGAGTAGCAAGTTTAAATGAAGATATCCAAAGATACCAACAAGAATGGAAAAATCATCTGAGAAGAATGGCAAGAAATAGACTTCCAAAATTGGCATTCCAATATACCCCAACTGGACATAGGGACCAAGGAAGACCAAAACATCGGTGGAAAGATCAAGACCATCTTCGCTAGGTTTACCGTACAGGCCACATGGCCTAAAACGAATTTGTTCATGATGATGATGATAATAATAATAATTATTATTATTATTTATGTCCGCGCGGCCATGAACCTTCGGGTTCGATAGTGCCAGTGAGTAAGTAAGTAAGTAAGTAAGTAATAATAATAATAATAATAATAATAATAATAATAATAATAATAATAATAATGCATTATTTTAGCTGGCAGAGTTAAGATCATAAGGCCTTTTCGTCCGCTCAACCAGTGAATACAAATATTATATATTTATAACAATTTAAAAATATTATTAAAGTATAGAGTAAACAAAATACAAAGATGATGTGATCTAATACCAGCTAATACTAACAAAAATATGGAATATAATAAAATTAAAATAATATGAAATTAAATTAAACAAGTAAAGCTTCCTAGATGATTATTTACAAAATACTGAATATAGTTGTTATGCTGTTAATATTTTCATTGTGTGGAACTTAAGATATCCGTTAATTTTGTCTAAATAATGATAGTGATTGTTCCATTTTTATGATTTGCTCTTTTTGATACATTTTTGATCAGGGCTGGGAGTGCTTAATTAACACATCGAACAAAAATACAAGTGCCGTTGAAGAAAACAAAGCTAATATTCGTATCTTGTTGATACATAACACTATGAAGTTCACTAACCATCAATATTATATTATTTCTCCCTCGTAGTTGGACAACTTTTGTATAAAACAATTTATCATTTTGTACTTAAGTACAAAGGTAATTCGGATGCAATGAAGTCCGCTCTTGGGTTATAACCAGGGCTCGGAAGTTGAAGAAAATTCCTTTTTTTTTATTTTACGTCTGAGGCCCAACATAATAGGCCTATATATACTTATTAGGTCATTGTAGACCAGAAAATGGTGTATCCTATGTGCCCTTTTTGGACGTTTTCAGGCTCATTGTCCTTTTTTAATCTTTTTTTAGGTCCTGTTGAGTGCCAACACGGTCCAATTTTGAATCCCTTTCCTAATATTCCTCTGGGATGCTGGATTTTTATAAAGGTAAATTTAGTTATTACAACACATGTAATCGGTGAAAAGTCAAGTTTATTAAAAAGTTTAAACAAATGTTTGAATCGAAGTCCGTTCCTAGGACTAGACGGGTCTCGAAGTGTATTAACTTCGGAACAGGCAGCACGTGGTCCTCAATAACCACGTAAGTGTGCCCACCGCACACTGCGAAAGCCTAACCCACACTGAGAGAGAGTGTTGTAGTCATCTACAGACCTGAGCAATACGCAGAAGTTGGCAACAGTATACAACAAAATGCTACCAACACAATTCAGCGTTACTGTATTCAGGTGCCTACTAGCGGAAGTCAGATGAACAACATCATTAGTGTAATAACCAACGGCAGGTGTCTGCTATTACCGACAGAGAGAGCGACTCTTGTCGCAACAGGCCCTAACAGTTTTTTTTTTTGCAAATTTACCTTCTTTTGAGTACATTTATACCATTTCTATAATTGAAGGTCTTCGGGGAATAACGTGATAAGCCACATATTGTTCTTTCTGAGATATAATGATTTTAATGTTTAAAAAATTATAAATACTAATATTAATCAGAATGAACAACGAAAGAATACCAAAAAGAACCTTCCTGTATAATCCCAGAGGAACAAGAGATGTTGGCCGACCACGTAGAAGATGGACTCCACTTTTAACTTCGCCCGAACAGGCTGCATAGCCTAAACCTTGTAGTAGAAGAAGGAGGAGATAAATACTAATTATGCAGCAGTGTTATTAATACATTGTGTGTCTATATGTTTTAACTCATCGCTGGCGCACTTACAAATGATTTTATGAATATTTCAATACATTTATTTGCTATCATTTTAATGAATGACATGTCTTAACTGAATGTGGCTTATCATGTTACTGTCCTAAGCCCTTCAATTCAAGAATCCGCAGCGTCTAGTCTTAATTCCAACTTTGTATCTAATTTTATCTTCTAAAGACTTTTTACAATCCAAGTACTTTTGTTCCGCGAAAAAATATTGAACCATCACAAAATATCCTATTTCCTTGACCACCAGCCTACAAACCGCCTGAAATATTGTGTGTCGACTTCAGATTTTCCTAAGAAGTTGCACTTAGCAATTTTGCAGAGGGTGAAGGCAGCGACGTTGTCTTTATCCACTCGTTAGCAACTACAACACTTTTTACACCCATATTTTCAGTTTCTAGATTTTTTAGGATATCTTTAGGTATTTTTAAAGGAATTGTATAGGTCCTCAACTTCAAAATGCCTAGTTAAAACTTAGCAGTATATTTAGTTAATAGTTTGTTACATCTACATCTAAAATGACGTAACAACCCAATGTTGGGCGTTAGCCGCTCTTTTTAGGAATTACTAGAGCTAGTTATAACCTTCAAGACATTGAAAACGTCAAAGCAAAATATATATATATATATACTAAGAACTAAAACCTAGTATTGAATGCACTTATTTAGGAACAAAATTAGACAATTCAGGCAATAACACAGTGGAAATTAAAAATAGAATCGCACAAACAAAACAAGCAATAAATGCTTTAAACTCTGTTTGGTGGAGCAAAAATATTACAAAAAATAGAAAATTATAAATATATCAAACCATAATTCAGAGCATTTTAACATATGGTGCTGAAGTCTGGCAAATTCCTACCAGGGAAATGAAAAGAATTTTAAGTACAGAAATGGATGTTTTAAGAAGATCAGCTGGAAAATCTAGAATGGATAGAATACGAAATAAATAAATAAGGGAAATTATGGATGTACAAGAGGAGCCGGACATCATAGACATCATAGAAAAGAAAATATTGCAGTGGTATGGTCATGTCAAACGAATGCCAGAGCAAAGATTGCCAAAAATTGTTATGGAATGGATCCCAATGGAAAGGAGGAAGAGAGGAAGACCGAAGAAAACTTGGATAGAAGGGGTATAAGCAGCTATGAATATCAGAGGAATGGAGGAAGATCAATGGATGGATAGAGAGGAATGGCGTTTGGTTTCCGGAAGACGGCGGCAGCTGCCATGATACCGGATGATGATGATTATATATATATATATATATAAAGATGATTCTTTGTCTATCCAAGTACACTAAATGCCTTGTATAATAAGCGATAGATTAATTCATTATAGTTTATTACTTTCTTTGTATTTTTTCTTTTCTTTTTATGTATAGTAGATTCGAGCTGTTATTCCCTTCTGTATATATTCCTTCATTAGTTTAATTTTAATTGAATTTAATTTCATTGTATTTTTAGACAATATTTTCATTATTGTTCAGTTTCACAGATAACACTGGCCAACATGATTTTTGTCTCATGAGTACCAATAGTTGTACTTAATGCAGTTTTTTATCGTGTGTTCAAATATGTATTCGGAATTTATCCATCACCCACAGTTTTTTTTATTTCAATTTCAATTAATGGACGTAAATCATTATTTTTTTTAATAAACCTAGATTTCTTCCCGGAAAATCTTGACACAGTGAGCGATGAGCACGGGGAACACTTTCATCAGGAGATTTCAGCTATGGAAAAGATATATCAAGGCAAATGGAATCCTAATATGTTGGCCGATTATTGTTGGACCACCAAGAGGGATGCTCCATAGGCGAAATATAGCAGAAAATCGTCATTTCATACTTTCTAGGTGAGTCCGAATGTTCGAATATTGTGTGGTTAGGAATGTAGAAAATATTGAAGTGTTTGAAATTATAAATTCCTGTCTCTCGGAAACCTATCGTGATGGAGAAACACCGATATCATATTTGAATTCAGGAGAACAAATACTATCAGAATCACATATTTTTCTTTCTGAGACAAAAAAAAGTTTATTTTTTGTTAGTCAGTGTAATTAATTTAGTATGTACTATTATTGTAATTTTTTGTATTTAAGTGTAACATATGTTTGTCCTGGTGAGTGGAAGAGAAGACCACATTGCCTTAACTCCACCAAACTAAATAAATCTATTCTAAAACTAAACCGAGACTATGCTACGAATTGGTGAGAGAACCCTTCTACTTAGAGGATCTTCGATTCCAACTTCAACTGTCCTGTACAACCGCATATCAACAACTATTAGCAGATTTATACAAAAATGATGATATGGGACGAATTTTATACCACGGAAACAATAACCATATCTAAGTGGATGAATGCGAACTTTGATCTTCGCCACATTGTAACTCGATCAGCTGTACACAGGTTTTATCACCTAATCTGTACAATGAAAGTGTACCATTCACCAAGTGAAAGCTGTATTTGTGAATTATGGAGTGGTATGTGTGACAGATATCATGCTGTGACATGCACGAAAAGAACAACCTCGTTCACAGAGTTTTGCCAAAATTAAACGTGCACATTGTGCGTTCTTCCGTTATTATTACTAGACCAAGTTACTCCACACACGCTTATGTCATGAATGGTATGCGATCAACATACCAAACCAGTGAGCCATCTAGTAGGCAACTAATGTATTACTAGTGTTGCGACATACGTCGCTCTGTTTTATCAGTTCGGCAGACTCAGTCGTCTGCTATAGTGTAAAAGGACTAAGTTGGCATGATTTCTGCTATCCTTGTCTAGAGAACTGTTCTTCCACCCTTCGCAAAACACAATGGGCTACCCTTGCAAAATTACTTAGGAATGCTAGAAAAACTCCGCCCTCCCACTTCCGTCCAGTCACTTTTGTGTCAGGTAATTTTTGTCAGTGGCGACTGGTTCAGAGTGCCCTGTTAAAAGTGACTGCAGAGCGTGTGAAAAGATTGAAGAGTCATATTGGCAGGCAGACGGTTTAATGGACCAAATTAGTGATCGGTTTGAAACAAATTTAGACGATACCGACGACGATGCAAATGAAAATGAAGGCATAGAAACTTGCCAGGAAGAATCTTTAGAAGAAGGGAATGCCACAACTGATCTATGTTCACTGCAGGGAGTGTCTGCCCTACCGCTGTCACCGTGAAGAGATATGCGTATGAGTGAGAAAGAAGATGGTGAGTACTCTCTTTCTCTTTCTAAAATATTCTAGACACTTTAGCCCTCATGGATTATAATGTATTAATAGTGTTACGACATACGTCGCTCTGTTTTATCAGTTCGGCAGACTCAGTCGTCTGCTAACGACCATGTCGATGTAGTTCATCTTGTCTCCGCTTGGAGGCGCCTGACTACAACACCTAATAATTTATGTTGGATACATTGCTAGTATGGATCAGAATGTTGGACGATCACTAAAAGACAAGAACAAAGATTGGAAGCAGATGAGATGCGATTTTTAAGAAATATAGCAGGATATACTCTGCTGGATAAGAAATGAAATGAAGATATAAGAAAGGAACTAAATATTTTCAAACTTACAGACCGAATAATTAAATATAGGAACGACTGGAAAGAACATATTGATAGAATGCCAGAAGGAAGATTTCTAAAATTATTGCTAAATTATAAACCGCACGGAAGGAGAAATGTTGGTCGCCCACACAGAAGATGGTCTGAACAATTTTAACAATTCTAGCTTTCATGAAACCGGAACGAGCCAACAGGCTTAATTCCTGGATGATGATGATGATGATATTGCTTTCTTGCAGCGTTGTCATTGCTGCCAACATTTGTTGTGCTGTGTTCAAGTCCGCCGAGCCTCCACTTGGCTCCCTCTGAGTCTGTCCTAGGCCGTCGAGGGCGACGGTTGCGTTTTAATTAAGACGTTTTGGAACACCTCTTTCAGTGTTAGCCAGACCGTCGAGGGCGATGGTTCTGTTTGGTCAAGAGGTATGAATACCTCTCAGAGTGTTCTGAATTGTCGACGGTAACGAGTGTTTTAGTCCAAGGCTATGGAATGCCTCGAGGCCCTCTTTGTTTAGGAACACGTAGAAGTTCCTAATAATATATTTATCCTAGTGGTTAGAATATAGTGTTATTAATTTAGTACAATAAATCTTGTTCACTATTTTTACCACGTGTGTAATTCCCTCCATGGTATCTTTACCTTGTCGTGGTGGAGTGGCTTGCGTGCTTAAATGATCCTGAGAGCTATGCCGGTGGTAGCATTGCTGCCGATAGAGTTACCCATGCCGGACTGGTCGAAGGTGATAAGCCAGACGAAAAAAGTACCTTGGTCGAAAGAGTGACGATCTTTCACCGTAGAAATACAACCGTCAAGAAATGCGGACATTGGGGTAAAATTTTCCGGAGGTCAAATAGTCCCCCATTTGGTTCTCCGGGCGGGGACTACTTCAGGGAACCCATTCCAAAGTCTCGTAGACTGCGATGGGCAGGACATGTTGCACGTATGGGGAATGAAAGACTTGCATGGAAGCTTCTTGTAGGAAAGCCAGAGGGAAAACGACCAGTTGGTAGACCAAGAATGAGATGGGAAAATTACATTAACTATGATTTGAAGGAAGTAGATTATACACGGAATGAGTGGAAAGCATTGGGTCAGGATAGGGATGTATGGAGAGCTTATATCCACGCGGCCATGGACTTACGGATTCGATAGTGCCAGTGAGTAAGTATGTATGTAAGTAAGTAAGTAAGTAAGTGTAATTCTAAATTCCCTTTTGGACATAAATCCAGCGACTCCAGAGGACCTTTCGAACATTGAATCAAAATTAGGTCGTTGTTACATCTTAGTTTCTCGGCTAGGACGCAACATCTAGGATGAAGAAGGTCGGTAAATGTTGCTTAGAGGCCTCTTTATTCAGGCTCAAGGTTCTTTTACGAGTCTGAAAATGTCCAGACTCGGGACTCACGGCTTAAAGTCCCTCCAGGAGGACTTGCCCCTTAGATTTTTCTATGCTAAAAATTTGAGAGCGGCTGAGTTTGAACTTGCGACCCTCGGAACCAGAGGTAAGGGACATAACCGCTAGACCACCAAGCCCGACAATAAATAGTGCACTGAGTATTTTTACCTGCTAAGTTCTTCAAGGCTGTGAAGGTAGTCGATTGCTTCGGATATGTTTTGAATTCTTTTTACGGACTCTACTTGGAAGGACTCCTTCCCTGGCTTCAGACTTTGGTAAATCTGCTGTAACCTGAGCAAACCTGAAATCACAACAATACATCTCACTTCAGTTAAACAATATACAAGTTATACCTTATCCGCTCTTAGAGTGATCCTAACATAAAACAAAGCCACTTATGTCCTTCCGCCATTCGCGCCACAATTACTGTCACATTGACAGAGTACACGTGTAAAGTGTGTAAAACATATGATCGATGAATGGGGTAGATTACAAGAAAGGTGGTGAGATTTTTCACTGTTTGTGAAATACATTAAAATTACTGTTTTTTTAGCACTAGCCAAAGGTTTGCCAGACTTGTGGTTTAAAAATGTAGATGGCGACAGAGCAGCAGAAGATCTTCTGCAATTTTGTTTCCTTAAAATCGACTGAAGGATGACTCAAAGCATCACCCATATGCAATAATTTTTTTTTCAGTTATAATTATTGATTAGGTAAAAATAAAGTAAAGTAGACCAACTACAGTCCTCGGGAGGTCTGTAGTCCCACTACAGGTCTCGGGAGGCCCTTGGGGTAGTAGGAGGTTAAGGCTCCCACTTTTTCTAGACAATCGGCACTTGATGTCATCCGGGTTGTCAGCCCTGCGTGACGGCCGCCTTTACCCCCGAACAAGCGCATGGTACTCATTTCAGTTAGAGGCTGAGTCGACCTCAGGGCCATATGACCGCCAGAAGGTTTTGGTCAGTTTAAAAATCCTGACCCCACCGGGAGTTGAACCGTCGACCTTAACCACTACGCTACGGCGTACCCCATTGATTAGGTATATTTTAGAATATGTTCTAACTAACTCACTGGTACTATGGAACCCATAGGTTCATGGCCGCGCGGACATAAACTCTCCATATATCCCTATCCTGAGCCAATGTTTTCCAATCATCCCCTGTATAATCTACTTCCCTCAGATCATAGTTAATGTTATTCTCCCACCTCATTCTTGGTCTACCAACTGGGCGTTTTCCCTCTGGGTTTTCTACAAGAAGCTTCCATGCAAGTCTTTCATTCCCCATTCGTGCCACATGTCCTGCCCATCGCAGTCTACGAGACTTAACTGTTCTCATTATATCTGGCTTCCTATAAAGACCATGTAATTCACTGTTTTGCAGTCTTCTCCATTCACCTGTCTGTTCAAAAATGTTCATAAGAATTTTATTCTCAAATGGAAGATGTTTTGAATATTATTATTTTGATTCACGAAGAATAAGTATATTCAGAGGACATATATTTAATTTAATGAAGGGAACTACTTTTTTTCTGTACTTATTACTTGTACATCGTACGTCGGTGTCCAAAACCAATGAAAAGCGAGCAGGTGACATAGTTATGATTTGATGAGGATCTCTTTAAGAGTGGACAACCTTTATTGATTCACAACAACGGCTTTTAACTGCATAATTTAAATGAAAAAAAGTTCCTCAGAAAGTACGTATGATAAGCCAATTTGTCATCAAGTACAATTTTCTGGTTTAGAACTTACGGAATATACCTTAATCTTGATATAGTTTGGGACAAGTCTTAAAATATTTTCTTCAAGCGTTCTTTCCAGTAGCTAAAGCTAGCTAATACCCCCCTATGCACGTGGCGAAGAAATTGTTGATAGAGTTTCCGTCTTTCCCAGTGCCCAAGTTCGTTTTATATTTATTCATTTAATTAAAACTTTCCATGAATCAATATACTTGATTTGTCATTTATTATTTTAATGTTATTAAATACCAGAGAAACGTTGCATTTTTATTAATTTATAATTTGGTTAAAATTTTGGAGGAATTATTATTGCTGTATTATTTATTTATTTTATTTTATTTTATTCTAATACTAAACAAGCGCAATAAATAAAATAACAATAAAATACTGTTTTATAGGTTGCTCTATGACACCAAATCAACGTACACATGTGTTCATAAAAACAAATACGACAGAAACTGAGGAAATTTACTTAAAAGATAAACACTAACAACCTGGCAAATTCTTTCAATAGTTGGCACTAATGAGGGTTTGACGGCAGGTAAAGGTATCCTACTACAGGCTCGGGAGGGTAGTAGGAGGTTAAGGCTCCCACTTTTCTGGACAATCGGCACTTGATGTCAGCCGGGTTATCAGCTCTGCGTGACGGCCGTCTGTACCCCCAGAACAAGCGTCTGATACTCATTTCCGTTAGAGGCTGAGTCGACCCCAGGGTCATAGTGCCGCCAGAAGGTTTGGGTCAGTTTAAAATTCCTGACCCCATCGGGACTCGAACCCTCGACCTTCCGGCTTGTAGCGAAGTGCCTTAACCACTACGCTACGGGTTTGACGGCATGTCGCTTTTAATCAATTGTCTCTTCATCAGGGGCGGTTTGGGTGGAAAGATTGGAATAAAACATCTTAAGACTTGACCTCAAATATAAAACTTACAATCTCTTAGCAGCTGTGCTAAGGAGTCCAGTTTCGAGTCTCATGGACAATTGAGCAGAATACGCCCGAAATAAACGATACAAATGCGTGACCTATGGCTGTTTCTGTATTACTGGGTGTTTTTGGTATTGCAACGTTTGTTATCCCCCTGCTTCTCTCATCCCGTAATTGCATTCTTCTGATCTGCGAACTGTACATAGAATTTGACTGTTAAAGAAAGATATTATAAAATCACTACAGGAATAACATTATGAGGTTCGTCTTAGTTACTAAGATATGAGTCTGTTGCATCTTACCTCATAAAAGTTTAGTTCTTCTACAACATGTTTCAAAACAATTCAGTTTCATCGTTAGCTTCTCCATATTGTTGATTTTTAAAGTTGTGGGCCCTGGGTGTCGACTCCTACTCCATCTTTTGGTGATCCAAAGAACTTGTATAGAGAGGGATTTGATATACAAGTTTTTGGACCGCCAAAAGATGGAGTAAGAGTCAACATCCAGAGTCGACAACTTAAAAATAACAGTGTGGACAAGTTGACGATGGAACAGATATGTTTCGAAACATGTCCTAAAAGAACTCAACTTTTATTAGGTAAGAGAGTAACAGGAATTATAAATAATATTTTCAAGCCAAACACAGTACAGCAACACACACGAACTTGAATTTATAAAACACTGGCCAGACCCATATTATGTTACGGCAGTGAGGCCTGAACAATTCGCAGTGTAGATGAACAAAGACTAACTGCGGCAGAAATGAAATTTATGAGATTACTCAAGAACAGACCGTAAAAGGGATTCTGAGATTCTCAAAGAATTACAAACAAAATCAATCATGGAATATGTACAAAAATACAGAAACAACTGGAAATCTCACGTAATAAGAATGAGCAGAACAAGAATACCACATCAAGTCTTAAATTACCAGCCACCAGGCAAGAGATCATTGGGCAGACCCTTCAAAGGCTGGATTGAGACCGTAACACACCCCTAGGTCTATCACATGAAAATAATAATAATAATAATAATAATAATAATAATAATAATAATAATAATAATAATAATAATAATAAGAAGAAGAAGAAGAAGAAGAAGATTCAACAGACTCAGTTGATTTATTAATAAATAAAGGGCTAAACTTTACAATCTGTGACGCGACATTTTTCATTCCTTTATAAACTCCTAACAAATTTTATTCTTAAGGTTTCATTTTTTAAATTATTTCCCGCAATTTAAATTATTTTTATATTTTTTCTAACGATTACTTCAATATATTTTTCCATGATATATCTAACTACATAGTAGCATGAAGACATGAAGCCATATTGATTTTAACGAATATTCTATGCAACAACAAAGACGTGTTCCAATATGGCCAACATAAATTATGTACTAATTAACTGCACACATATACTTCAGAATTTCAAAACTTCTATTTATTTTTGGGCGTTTCATTATTTCACAGGTTAGAGTGTTTAAATTGCGTCAGGTTAGATTTTAGATTGGTCGCTCACAGGTTGGAATACTTAAATTGCGTTAGGTTTGTTTTTAGATTCGTTAAATATCGTGCATATGTTGGCTGCATCCCGTAATTCCATAGTGTAAATCCTTCGCGTTTGTTGACGCATGCGCTTGGTGTATGATTGGAACTTGTAAAGTATTTCCTAAAGAAATATAGATTCCGTAATTCAGATAATCGGAAAGTAAATTCGACTTGAATTCGAATTTGTCTAACCAATTGTTGCATGACGATTATTGGTTTAACTTGTAGCCTAGATTGTAGTTCAATATATTTGTACAATAGGCTATTGTTTAGTACACAAACCAACAGATTAAAATTAATAATAATGATTATCGCTTTATACCTGACAAAAGTGACAAAGAAGCCAAAGTTGTTGAATACATTTTATTTCAATCTGATGGTTTAGAATACATAGTTATATAATCGCCGGTATAACTCATAGATCCCTCCTGACACATATAAACGATTACAATGGCATCCTATTCAACTTTACCCTCTTCCCCACCCCAAGTTTTATCCTCGGTCATTTGATCCTTTGTCCACACGGCTGATGCATTCCAATGTGTGTGGCCTGATTTACAACTCCCCAGTCGCATTCAAAGGTTTGGCAGAGTTGATAGTGGGACCCCTTGTTTATTGAACGGTGTTAGAATTATTTTTAATCTATATTTATGTTTATTTTATTTATTTAACAGGTCCAATTAATCTACTGTCATTCCCCTCCACATTTCTCTGTCATTTTATTCTCCATCGTTCAATCCTTTATCCCTCATGCTGCACAAATCACAATCAGTCTAAGTTATTTTTGGTTATCATCTTATTCTACCAAGTGACAACCAGTCTAGTATTCTTCTTGGGAATCTGTCTTCTGCCATTCTTTTCTTAACAGTGTATCCTCTGCAACACTATGGAAGATATGGACGCTGGTCACATCCGAACATGCCTATCCCTAACAACCAGCATTTACGCGGACAGATAATGAGAAGCCTGGGAAAAGATAATTAACCTTTTACAATCTTTATTGTTATTTAATCAATTGAGTTGGCGTTTACTTGATGAAAATTCATATTTATTAATTAAATAAAAATTTGATTTTCATATTTATTATATAATTCAGTGACAGCTGTTTCGGTACACTGTACCTTCTTCAGACATATTAACAAATTACGAATTGTGTTCCAACTGATCTAAGCAACAATACAACAATATTTATTTAAATTTTTTAATTTAACAAAGGGGATTCATTCAAATCAAGTTGAGAATTTAACAGTTTTTTCTACTTTTAAATTTACTAATTTCTACAGCCTCCAAAAGATCTAACTTCTTACCCTTATCACAAATATGTAAAATTTCAAAATTTGGATCGAAACAATGATTAAATTGGAATAGGTGGTTAGCATATTTTGAATATTCTAAATTTGTGTTATATGCTCTCATGTGTTCCTTTATCCGAGAGATAAAAGGTCTACCAGTTTGTCCTATATAGACATTGTCACATGTGCCACACTTCAATTTATATACACCTGATAATTTTTCTTTTTTGTTTTTGTTTTGATTTTATTGTTTTTTATTATATTTTGTACAAAATATAATAAATATATAATAAAAAACAATAAAAAGAAAAAATATCAGGTGTATATAACTTGAAGTGTGGCACATGTGACAATGTCTATATAGGACAAACTGGTAGACATTTATCTCTCGGATAAAGGAACACATGAGAGCAAATAACACAAATTTAGAATATTCAAAATATGCTAACCACCTATTCGAATGTAATCATTGTTTCGATCCAAATTTTGAAATTTTACATGTTTGTGATAAGGGTAAGGAGTTAGATCTTTTGGAGGCTGTAGAAATTAATAAATTTAAAAGTAGTAAAAAACTGTTAAATTCTCAACTTGATTTGAATGAATCCCCTTTGTTAAATTAAAAAATTTAAATAAATATTGTTGTATTGTTGCTTGGATCAGTTGGAACACAATTCATAATTTGTTAACATGTCTGAAGAAGGTACAGTGTACCGAAACAGCTGTCACTGAATTATATAATAAATACGAAAATCAAATAAAACTACGTTTTATTTTTATTTAATTAATTTATTGTTATTGTTTGTTTTCCCCAGTCATTGTTCGCTAATGAAAAGTTTCAAAATCCACTGCATTTAAATAAATATTTGTTTTCTATAAATAAAGGTTTCTATGTGGGAAAAGTAAAAATAATGAGGCAGTGTGCTACAAACATTATTAGTAATTTGGGTGGGGTGTATTTGTCGTGGAAGTAAATAAGGAGAAAGTATGTTTTCTTGGTTGTGGGAACCATTCGAGTTGAGCAAGCACAACTTTTAAATGAATTCTGTGGGTACTGGTATGTGTCGTCGACAGACTGCAAGTTTCAGCCAAGTTTACACCATGTGTTCCCAAGGAAGTCCGCTCTGAATAATACATAACTCAACTCTCAACGCTTCATATCTCCAGCTAAACCAGTGTAAACAAATATCACTCTCTTATCCTATTACCCAATTCAGAAGTAATTAACCTATTGAAATTGTTCACATAAAATCATGTAAAGACTATAAAGGAAAAACAATCAAAGTCACATATTTCTCATTCTGAGTAAGATCTCTATCTATCTTCGGGTTTTTACAGCTGCTGCCGTGTTCCCGTGCCAAACCTCCAAAGCCTACGGTCTTGGGCATCTTCGATGCTTGGCCCTCTAGCTTGCATTACTGTCTTCATGTTTTCCTTCCATGTTAACCTTGGTCTTCCTCTTTTCGTCTTTCTGTTCGGATGCCATTAATATAGTTGCTTCGGCCATCGCTCATCTTCCATTCTTAAAACATGTCCTAACCACTTTAATTCCTTCTCCTCAATTCTTTCAATTATGCTTTCTTCTGCTTCCATTATGTTTCTAATTTCCTTATTTGTGACAAGTTCAAATTTAGACTTTCTGGCACTTCTGCGTAAATAATCCATTTCTAGAGCTATTAGTCTATTCTTGTAGTACTTATTGATTGTCCATACCTCACTTCCATACATTGCAACAGATTCCACCAATGTTTTACCAATATATTTTTTTGTGTCTTTCCAAATATGCTTATCCCACCATATGGAATTTAACGATGATATTATTTTGCTACTCAATTCAATTCTATGTTTTATGTTCTCTTTGCCTATACCTTCAATGTTATCCATAATTATTCCCAAATATTTAGTTTCTTTTACTTGCTTTATTTGGAGTCCTTCCTCCAATATTAAATTTTCTCTTTCATTGTTATTTATTGCCAGATGTTCTGTTTTTTTTTGTAAATTTGCTGTGTTTTTCAACCTTTTTATCATGAATTCCATATCAAATTTGTCCTGCGCTAAAACCAGTTGATCATCAGCAAAAAACGAGACAAATATAAATTCCAATATAATAATTTGTTATACAAACAGTGTTTGATACAATTTCCTGTTCATAAAACCTTTATTGTAAGAGCGTTTTTAATTTTTGTTTCAAATTTACTCAGAAAAGCAAGTGAAACAAACTAAATATTTGGGAATAATTATGGATAACATTGAAGGTATAGACAAAGAGAATATAAAACATAGAATTGAATTGAGTAGCAAAATAATATCATCGTTAAATTCCATATGGTGGGATAAGCATATTTGGAAAGACAAAAAAAAAATATATTGGTAAAACATTGGTGGAACCTGTTGCAATGTACGGAAGTGAGGTATGGCCACTCAATATGTACTACAAGAATAGACTAATAGCTCTAGAAATGGATTATTTACACAGAAGTGCCAGAAAGTCTAAATTAGAACATGTCACAAATAAGGAAATTAGAAACATAATGGAAGCAGAAGGAAGCATTATTGAAAGAATTGAGGAGAAGGAATTAAAGTGGTTAGGACACGTTTTAAGAATGGAAGATGAGCGATGGTCAAAGCAACTATATCAATGGCTTCCGGCCAGAAGGAGGAAGAGAGGGAGACCAAAGTTAAAATGGAAGGAAAACATGAAGACAGTAATGCAAGCAAGAGGGCTAAGCATTGAAGATGCCCAAGATCGTAGGCTTTGGAGGTTTGGCACGGGAAGACGGCAGCAGCTGTAAAAACCCGAAGATAGATAGGTAGAGATATTTGTGTCGTTCTGTGAAGAGTAGTTAACAATGAAAACAACAATGGAAACACTGTCAGCACATTTTTATAATGAATCAAAGTTCACATAATTTTCTTCTTTAAATTGCAACATTGGGAATAATAATGAACAGTGACTGTTAAGAAAACACGCATAGAAAAATGAGCTACTGTTTCAATGCAAATACACCAGAAATGTTGTTTAATACTTTAAATTTTAGAACAATTCATGGGCTGTATGAGAGCAGAACTTTTTCAGTTCTTGTAAGACGTTATATTTCTGTCTTGTTACTGGGATGGGCATCTTGTACTAATTAAGACATTGTTGTCCCTTTTCAACAACTAAAATTCAGGTTTACAAACATTTATTACGAAAATCAGTTCTACGTAAGATTTCTTATTTATGACTGGGTGGACTCTGATTGATTTAACATACAACTCTGGGACTTTGATGGATCTTTCATTGTACACTTTATTTTGAAGCCAATTTTACGTGGACTAGGAATGATATCTCTATGTATTGGCATAAGATTAAAAGTGTATAAAACACTGGCTCTTCCAACTCTTTTGTATGGTAGCGAAGTATGGACGTTGAAACAGAAGGATAAACAGATACTTAGATCTGCTGAAATGAGATACCTTCGGAGGACTGCAGGATACACACTACTAGATCACAAAAAAAATGAAGCCATCTTAGAAGAATTACACATGGAACCTTTAGAAAACAAAATTTCTGATTATAAGTCAAGATGGATGCAACATGTTCATCGAATGGAAGATCACAGAATACCCAAACAAATGTTAAGATATCAACTTGCAGGAAGAAGAAGACCAGGACGTCCACTCAAAAGACTTTTGGATGGTGTTTCTCTTGAGGCCGAAACAGGTCAACAAATGGCCTAAATTCGTGAATGTACTATGATGATGATGATGATGATGATGTACTGGCATTTAAAATAGTGGTACTCTATGCCAGGAATGATAATATAGTAATAATAATAATAATAATAATAATAATAATAATAATAATAATAATAATAATAATAATAATAGGTATTATTGCAGCCAATGGCATTTAGAACGAATTGTTTTCACGTCTTACAGAAGTCTGTTATCGATGTTCCTATGTTTTTACACTGTAATAGGTGATATCGGTTGCAGTGCGACCCACATAGTTTGTACTTGCACTTTTCTTTTGGGTTACGGCGCTTCACTGTTGTGCATATCATGTGGTGGAAACCATCGACCGCGACTCTCGTCACAGTGTGTCTGAGGTCGTATCTGGCTGCCGTCCATTCCCTGTAGATCATCGCATCCATTGCGTACAACTCAGGTCATATCTGTTCTCTTTCCTCGTTTAGTTCCCTCAGAAGTTATTTTGTAGGCATCTGTTGCCGGAAGGAGAAGGTCCAAGTGGAGCTCTTCTATGACGAAGGCTTCATTTGTCAGTATGTATGTTAGGCATGTGTTTTGATACGCTTAGCGCTGTCTTTAAAACGTGTGCTTTGACTTTCTCTATTTCCTCTAGGTTTGCCTTATTTAGGTTCTTCCAAATCACTTCTAGTCCATAGGTCATGATTGGTGCGATTTTTGAGCGCAAGATGATCATTGCTGTCTCCAGGGATAGTTTACTCAGGTTTTTAATAATGTTCGATGTTGTTCTGGAATGATAATATAGCCATAACTCAATTTTTATGAAAAGTGGACTTTGATTTTCCTTTGTAGTCTTCATTTGTAAAAAACTATCTAGGTGCATCTTCAGGTTGTAATAGAGAAAAAATACACAAATATAAATTATAAATATTTCAATAATTATGTGGCACCCTTAAAAGAACACTGGGAGAGACACTAAGAAAAGAAACACATTTTAAATTTTATAAAGTATTGGTTGTACCTGCAATATTGTATGGCTCAGAAATATGGACTCTGAATAAACAGTCAATTAGAAGAATAGAAGCAGCAGAAATGAAATATTTATGATTTGTGACAGGATATGCTTCAATGTATAAAAAACGAAGTGAAGATATCTGTAAAGAACTATAAATATTCAGTTTGGCAGATAAAATAGAGGAGTATAGGAGATAATGGTAACAACATGTCTACAGAATGGATACCAACAGATTGCCTAGGAAAACTGAACTATCACCAAGAGGAGGAAAAAGAGATCGGGAACGACCACGAAAGAGATGGACACAGCAGCTATAATACTTGGAGCCGGAACGAACCAAAAAGGTTCAATCCTTGCAACAAGAAGAAGAAAAATATTTATATCGATACTAGCAAGAAGACCCTGAAAATATAAAGGAAAAATGCTCCTCTTTCATTTCGCATGTGGCACGAAAGGATAATGAAACAGGGGCATGGAAGCTTCTTAAAGGAAAACTAGAGGGAAAACGGTCAGTTGATAATGCAAGAATGAGGTGTGGGAAAACATTAACCATGGTTTGAGAGAAGTGGACTATATTAGGAATGATTGAAAAATATTAGCTCAGGATAGGGATGTATGCAGAGTTTAAGTCCACGCGGCTATGAACCTACGGGTTTGATAGAGTCAGTGAGTTAGTTTTATTCCATCTCACTCTTGACTAGACCTACCTACTGGGCGCTTTACCTCTAATTTTCCTAGATGGTGTCCTTGCCCCTCTTTCATTACCCGTTCTTGTCATATAAGAAATTAAACACGGACATTTTTTCATTAATATTTTCAGGGTCTATGTTTTCCTACAAATCCGTTTATGTGAACAAATAACATTAACTATGATTTCAAGGACCTTTAGCAAATGTTTCCAATCATCCCCTGTATAATACTAACTCACCGGTACTATCGAACCCATAGGTTCATGGCCGCGTGGACATAAGCTCTCAATTCATGCCTATCCTGAGCTAGTGTTTTTTCCAATCATCCCCTGTATAATCTACTTCCCTCAAATCATAGTTAATGTTATTCTCCCACCTCATTCTTGGTCTACCAACTGGGCGTTTTGCCTCTGGTTTTCCTACAAGAAGCTTCCATGCACGTCTTTCATTCCCCATTCGTGCCACATATCCTACCCATCGCAGTCTACGAGACTTATCTGTTCTTATTATATCTGGCTTCCTATAAAGATCCTGAGTTCACTGTTATGAAGTCTCCTCCATTCGCCTCTCTGTTCATCTCTCTTTGGTCCAAACATTTTCCTAAGAATTTTGTTCCGAAATATTCGTAATCTTCTTTCCTCCCTTAAAGTAAGAGTCCATGTTTCGCACCCATATAATATAACTGGTAGAATAATAGTTTTATATATTTTCAGTTTAACGTTTTTTGAAAGGAGTTGGGACATCAAGTGTCCTGTAATGCATAATAGCGTATACAATACAAATTAATGGGCTTAATATTTAATTTATTTAGGTATAGCAGCGCACGCCGGGTATTAGCTAGTAATTTATATAGTCCATCATTAAATCTAATGAGCCAGTTTCCATTCTCGCATATTGGGCCGAATATTTTCCATAATAAAAAAAATCACGGAAAATTGATCCGAACGGGGATTGAACCCATGTCCGCTATTACAAGGTAGCGACGCTACCCCGAGACCACAGCGGTGGATCCTAAAATATAATGTTAGTAAAATATTCCGCAAGTCTATATTTACATAACTAGAAAGTAACAATTTTTTTACGTACTTACAGCAATGGCGACCATGATTGGAAGTTCAACTTCCTACATTTCGGGGCTGCCAACCTAAATAACTATACTGTAATAAAATTAACTACACGCCTTATGTAATATTACGTATAACAAACACGCGTGTGGGAGTAGAACTATTGCCCTCTATGTATACTACATACAATGTATATACAAAAAAATATATACAAAAGATAATGTTAATATACATTATACGAAACAAATCACTGCACTTTAAATGAACTGAACTTTATTTGAAACAACGTAAAACAGTAATACGTACTTGCGCCATTTTATCAGTAAATTAAATCACGGCCTCCTGTTGTTTCAACTAATAAACATTGCCCACACTGTTAACATTAGTCAACTGTCTATAATGAACGCAAATATTTCCAACAAAGATGTTATTATTTTACTATAATTTATAATTAATTATTTATATTTGCTCTAAACTCGACTTCATTATTATCCAGTGTGAGATATATATATATATTAATTGGTGTTTCCCGTATAATGTATCACATTTATATATTATTATTATTATTATTATTATTATTATTATTATTATTATTATTATTATTATTATTATTATCGTATCATTATTGTTATTACCCTATAAAATGTTGTTTGTACATGGCATTTACATTGCTACATTTATTGTATCTTTAACTGTTTATAATTAGTATAGTGTATATCTATATTTGTCGAATATTTATTTGTATTTGTGCTGGTTGAGTGGAAGAGAGGGCCTTATGGCCTTAACTCTGCCAGAATAAATAAAGTATTATTATTATTATTATTATTATTATTATTATTATTATTATTATTATTATTATTTTCAAAACACCATCGCGCAAAAAATAATGTACAACGCTCGTTTGTGAAGTGTTTTACAGAATGTCGGAGCGATAGCGAAGTTTTTAAACATTTTCCTCGATTCTGTAAAAACCATTTCTGAACCTCGCATTGTAATGTACTATTTGATGTATATAAATGGTGTGCCATAATGCAATCTCCTTTCCAGTGCTAGAATTTGATTGATGCTGAAGTCATCTGATTTCGTTATCAAGTCCCACATGATGTAAAGTGATAAAAACAGGGAGTCAATAGTGCGTTTGTGAAGTTAATATTGGTCAACACATCTCATTCCACTCTTTGGTGTCACACTCTCGGATCGATAGATACGCCTGCGCACCACGTCTGTTTTGACGGCGTGCTAACAATTCAGCGAGGTGCTTTGTAAATAATTACTTCCCCACATTTCCGACTCTTAATTAATTTAAAGGCGGTGTATATGTAATTAAAATAATCTACAACACATGCGACAAAGTATGCTCTTGCTTTAAGGTGGGTCCACTCTTATGAGAGGCGAAACATAACGCATATGCACCATTACAAGAATTAGACAAATCTTCGGCTCTGTCTTTACTGAAGTTAGGTTCATATATATATATATATATATATATATATATATATAATCATCATCACTCCAGGGATTAGGCAATTGCCCGTTCCGACTTCATAATGCATCAGCCCAACGTCTTCCTCTTGCTTGATAATTTCTTGCTAACAATGGATATCTCTCCTTACTCATTCTATCCATGTGATCAATCCATTTGCTGTCTGTAATTCGTGACTTTATCCAATAAAGGCTGTACTTTCAATTCTTCTCTTATATCCTCATTTCTTATTCTATCAAGTCTTGTACATCCTTTTACTTGTCTTAGGAACCGCATCTCTGCCGTCTGTATTCTATCCTTCTGTCTTTTCACTGGAGCCAAAGTTTCACATCCATACAATATTGTGGGAACCGCCATAACATTATACATTTTTATCTTGGTTTCTTTTCTAATTTTATTTTTGAATGTTCTCTGTATTGTTCCACACACCGTCTGAAATTTATTTATTTTGGAGTCAATATCTCTTTCCACATTGTAGCCAACATCACAGCCCAAATATTTGAAACTAGACACCTAAACTTGTAGGGCTTGAACATCGGAAGAAGCAGCCGTCTCTTGGGGGGTGGATACCCAGAGGAGTATGTTTGGAGGTTCAGAGGAAGCAGCCCTTCCACCATTCTTGTCCTGCGAAGCGCTCGTAACGCTTCCAGGAGACATTTAACTTACTAAGAAGCTTCATGGAAATCAGCCGGATTGTCATATATATATAACCCACCGCTGTCGTCTCGAGGTAGCGTGCTGCCTTGTCACGTAGCGGGCCCGGGTTCGATCCCCGGTCGGGGCAGTTTTTCTGGGTGACGTTTTTATCGGAGTTTTTCCTCACCTGTAAGACAAATGTCAGGAAAACGTTAAGGCCCAAACTGTCCTCGAAATGATATGGCCATCATCATCATCCTTATCCTTATCACTATCACCATCATCATCATCCTTCACCCTAGTAAAGCTGCAAGGATAGCATGAAAATGCTATGATTGCAGTGATGGACCCGCCTTCGGGCAGAATTACTATGGATGGATATATATATATATATATATATATATACTAGCTAATGCCCGGCGTGCCCTGCTACGCCTAAATTAATGTGCTTTTATGTTTAGTTGAATAAGTGGAAGGAAAAATAATTATAAATGTACATCGTAATTATTTTAAGATTCCCGTACTGATTACTCGGTGTTGCCCGGGAATCTACTTATCCCGATCTTCTTGGCATAAATGAGCTAAAAGACAAAATTCGTTATTGTGAGTTATCCGTAAAAGAATACCCGCCAAGTGCTGCTATGTTTGAACAGGAATTTTGTCTCGATCTTCTTGGCATCAATCAAAGACAAAAATGGTTATGGTGAGTTATCCGTAAGAGATAAACATATGCTGTCGCGGACTTTTTTGTAGAGCTTTTTGAGATTTTCAATTCTGTGTATATTAATTTTGTGTATTTTTTTATGGTTTAGGCAGCGTAAGCCAAAAAATCGTCCACCACAAAGGACGATTTTTAAGGGCGTAGGAGTTGAGTATCACAATTCTGTTATAGCCTATGTTCATCCCGGGAATCTCCTGAACATTTTGCAAAAAGTCCCATCACAATCGGATCAATGGTATGGTCGCGCATAAAGAACGAACAAACAAACAAACAAACAAACAAACAAACAAACATTCATTTTTATATATTAGGCCTATATATGAAAAATAAGGGGAATTTTTAAGAAGTGGATCAATTGAAATATCGAAGAAAAATAATTACAAATATTCGACCATCCTAATGGATGGTAGTCAGAGCTTCTAACTACAGTTAATGGGATTCTGGGTTTGATTCTCGGTCACACCACAGGATTTTTTTCTTAAATGGGATTATTCCTGTGGCCTTCCATGACCTGATTTTAGGTTAAGTTTAGGTTTGAGAACTCTCCTGGCGCTTCATTATTATTCATCACCTCCATCCATACTAATTCTGCCCGAAGGCAGGTCCTTCACTCCAATCATAGCATTTTCACGCTATGCTTGCAGCTTTACTAGGGAATTGTAGGTGTGGTAGCTTCCCGTTGCTTTCCACACCGGTGGATGGTGATGATGATTATGATGATGATGATAATGATAAGGACGATGATGATGACCACATTATTTCGGGGACCATTTGGGCCTTAAAGTTTTCCTGACATTTGTCTTAGAGGTGAGGAAAAACCCCTATAAAAACCTCACGCAGAAAAACTGCCCCGATCGGGGATCGAACGCGGGCCGGCTCCGTGACAAGACAGCACGCTCCTCGAGACCACAGCGGAGGACATTCATCGCCTATACCTAATATATTCCTGAGCAATTTCTGTTGGCATATTTCAATATTTTTCGTAGTATATATATCTGTGCAATCCATATAGCAACACACGAAAAACACAGATGTCGATTACCTCTATTTCATCTCTTCCAATAACATTAATATAATAATCTATATATCTATCTTCGGGTTTTTACAGCTGTTGCCGTCTTCCGTGCCAAATCTCCAAAGCCTACGATCTTGGGCATCTTCAATGCTTAATCCCTCTTGCTTGCATTAATGTCTTCATGTTTTCCTTCCATGTTAAGTTTGGTCTCCCTCTTTTCTTCTTTCTGGTCGGATGCCATTGGTATAGTTGCTTTGGCCATCGCTCATCTTCCATTCTTAAAACATGTCCTAACCACTTTAATTCCTTCTCCTCAATTCTTTCAATTACGCTTTCTTCTGCTTCCATTATATTTCTAATTTCCTTATTTGTGACATGTTCTAATTTTGACTTTCTGGCACTTCTGCGTAAATAATCCATTTATAGAGCTATAAGTCTATTCTTGTAGTATTAATATAACAACAATAATAATGATAATAATAATAATAATAATAATAATAATAATAATAATAATAAATCTAAAACCGACTATGGTATTGGATCCCTCTGTTGCAGTGGGTGCTTTTGGAAAACACAAACACAAGATACAAACATATTATTTTTGACCTCCTTTTGCAGCATGTAGACCTATAAAATGCAAAGCGGATATAGGTTACACTAATAAAGTTCTTCATTCTTAACCGAAAACGATTCTCTCAATATTGTGTAGGAGTATCAGAAACCATCAAGTCTACTTATGCAAAATTCATATCAGAGCGCTTACGTGCTAGTCATTCGTTAAGTCTCACATAGCAGAAGCTAACATTTTTAGTAACTTAGTATCTGTGATGCAGTTCATACTTAATTAGATTTGACCTCAGTGACCTTGTTTCAACACATCGGCTACATCATCTCTTCTACATAAGCAGAAAATGTCTAGTTTCATTATGAAACAAATCCCTAACTAACTAACTACCCAACTATTTGGCACTATGGAAGACGTAGGTTCATGGCCGCGCGGACATAAGCTCTCCATATAACCATATCCTGAGTCAATGTTTTTCAATCACCCCCTGTATAATCTGCTTCCTTCAAATCATCGTTAATGTTATTCTCCCACCTCATTCTTGGTCTATCAATTTTCCCTCTGGTTTTCCTACAAGAAGCTTCCATGCACGTCTTTCATTCCCCATTCGTGTTATATGTTCTGCCATCGCATTCTAAGAGAATTAACTGTTCTTATTTTATCTGGCTTCCTATAAAAACCATGTAATTCACTGTTATGCAGTCTTCTCCATTCACCTCTCTGTTCATCTCTCTTTGGTTCAAAAATTTTCCTAAGAACTTTATTCTCAAATACTCGTAATCTCCTTTCCTGCCTTAAAGTAAGAGTCCATCTTTCGCATCCATATAATATAACTGGTAGAATAATAGTTTTATATTTTTTCAGTTTAACGTTTTTTTTTAAAGGGGTTGGGACATCAAAAGTCCCTGTAATGCATAATAGCACGCATTTCTAGAATTGAACCTATGTTTAATCTCCTTGTGCATCTCATTCCTATTTGTGATTATTGTTCCTAAGTATTTTAATTCAGCCACTTCCTCAAAATTTCCCTCATTTGTCATTAGCTGTTCATTTCCATTATATAATGTATTTTCAAGTGTGACCATATATTTAGTTTTATTGATATTTACTTCCAGTCCCAATTTCTTAGTGTAACTCATTAGTGTGTGTGTGTGTATGTGTGTGTGTTGGCATTTAGTATCTCCTCGCTATCTGCCAATAGTTCTACATCTTCAGCATAAACTAACAGCTTATTAATACCATTGAGTTGTAGGCCTTCTTCATCCTCTAAACATTTGATGGCATGCTCTAGTACACATTATTTTTTTAACTATCTCACTGACAATATTTTTGGATTTTTGTAATTCGAAAGAGTTTTTGGTGATTCTCAATGACCTGTTGTAAGTTTAGATTTTATTAGAAACTAGCTAATAGCCTACCCGGCATGCGCTTCTAGGCGTAAATAAATTAATTTCTAGTATAATAAGTAAAAGGAGTCCACCGCTGTGATCTCGAGGTAGCGTGCTGCCTTGTCACGCAGCGGGCCCGGGTTCGATCCACGGTCGGGGCAGTTTTTTCTGGGTGAGGTTTTTATCGGTGTTTTTCCTTACCTGTAAGACAAATGTCAGGAAAACTTTAAGGCCCAAACGGTCCCCGAAATCTTATGGCATTTATCATCACCACCATCGTCCTTATCATTATCATCATCATCCTTCACCGGCGTTGAAAGCAACGGGAAGCTACCACACCTACAATTGCCTAGTAAATCTGCAAGCATAGCATGAAAGTGCTATGAGTACAGTGAAGGATCTGCCCTCGGGCAGAATTACTATGGATGGATGGAAGTAAAAGGAAAAATAAGTTTGCAGTTTCCTTTGTAGAAGGGAATTACAAGACTGCGCCATTATTAACTTGTGATAACAATAACTAAATCCAAAACTGCATACAAAAGGGTGGACAGCAACAACAAGCTACGGGGTTTTCCTAGGTAAGCTACGGAAAAAAAAACCCACAAGCCAATTTAACGAAAAATGGGCGCACTCCACAGGTGTCTTCTTTGGCGGCAGAAGAGAAATGCCGACAAACGAAATCCACCCTATTAAAAATTACTCGTAGTTGGACAAACCATGCAAATTTGATATTGGGATTCAAATAATTTAAAGGAGGGGATATGACCACAAATGCTTAAGTTTAACACCCCCGACAACGCCCTAAAGACATGGTTAGCGAATCAAAATTGTTGTAACATGTGAACTTTTGTGAGACGCTAAGACTTTTGGTGGAAGGAAAGGAGTACCGGCCCACTCAGAGAAAATAAATATTCATTCTTAGCAAAAATGAAAGTTACTAGCGCATGTGCCACCCGAGGAGGCATATCGCTTTGCATAAGTCAAAGTTACTAGCGCGTGTGCCAGTCAAAGTGGCACATCGCTTTGCATAAGTCAAAGTTACTAGCGCGTGTGCCAGTCAAGGAGGCACATCGCTTTGCATAAGTAGCGCGTGTGCCAGTCAAGAAGACACATCGCATTTCCTATAAGTTTCAGCGCTATCAGTAGGAGCGCACTTTTTTAAGTGTTATCAATATTATTAGTTTCGACCCTTTAAAGTCAAGTAGCTATAAATAAGTGATAGCGCACTTATTTGACCCAAACATTGGAGTTAGAATAATTATTTAAAAACGTGCAGTGAATAACAAATATTCGCTTCCGGCACCAACAGCCTTCTGCGTCAAGTTAAATTGTCAAATACGACGAAGTGTAAACCTGAATGAAAGTATAGCGATAATAAAAGTGGAATGTCAATTTCAAGACATCACACCGAATCTACTGTTTTTCCCAGTGAATATCCTTCTTCGCGGATACCTGAGATATAACCTTGTTCTACCGACCGAACCCAGCTAGTCCCGAGCAACCAAATTATCCATGTACCTTACCCCGGGTCGGCCGCGGTGGACTAGTGGTTATGCTCCTTGCCTCTGGACCCAAGGGTCGCGAGTTCAAACCCGGCCGGGGTCGATGGATTTTTTAGGACAGAAAAATCCAAGGAACAAGTCCTCCGGGAGGGACTTTAAGCCGTGGGTCCCGAGTCTGAAGATTTTCAGGCTCGTAAAAATATCCTTAAGCCTGAATGAAAAGGCCTCTAAACAAAATATACCGAATTTTCCCGTCCTAGTATTACCTTGGTTTCCTAGATGTCAGTATGAGGCGGAACGCTGACCACGTACCACTCAAAATGAAATCTATACGAAAACAAGTGTAACTAAATTAGTATGGTTCAAATTCTTCCCTGTAGGGGGAGAGCGCCAAAATCTCTGTAAAGGGAAACATGGGCTTACAATACAAACATACCTTACCCCGGACACATAATTAAAAACCATCCCGGAGTAATCCTGCTTCACGATTGAACATTCGCCGTACCTGAAAACCTGTAGCCAATGTACAAATTTTCATAAAAATAAGTGAAACATTTTGAGGTTCGACGTGAACAAACGAATATTTACATGTATATATATATATATATATATATATATATATATATATATTAGGATAGTTATAATTAGAAGATAGATGGCATTCTTAAAGATATATTAATGTGCTATCTAAATATTTGAAGGAGTTGATCTGTTCAAGTATGAAATTAACTAACTAACTAACTAACTCCATGTCGCGACAGACCTAAAAGGCCCCTGACCTACTATCCGGCTGCTGGCCTCACATCCACATACATTAATCACAGAGGTAGACGATCGTCCAGGCAATGTAGGGTGACATGTGGTCAGAATAAAGGGATCCCGTAGCTGTTATTGCTGGTTTTCTCAACCTGGAGAAACTACTTATAGCACCTACCTATTGCCTATTCCTGGCGATGCTAGGTTGGTATCAGTCCCGAATTTACATGACAACATTTCTTCCCATGGAGAGTAGTATCAGTGCCAATCCCTTAACTCTGCGCCAAGGGTTCTTGCCTTAACTACTCGGCTACGGCGCGGGATATGTACATTTATGACATGTAAAGAAAAATAAATGCCTGAACGGGAGTGGTTAAGGCAAGAAGCCTTGGCGCAGAGCTACGGGACTTGCGCAGGTTCGAGTCCCCATGGGGGAAGAAATTTTTTCATAGAATTTCGGCCAATATGGGACCGGTGCCCACCCAGCATCGTTAGGCATTTGGGTAGCTACAATAAGTAGCAATTCCAAGTTGAGAAGACCAGATATAACGGCTGGAGAACCCGACATGCTGACTACTTGTCACCCCTACACTGGCTTATGATTGTCTAGCTCTGTGATTAACACACGTGGATGTGAGACCAGCAGTCAACTGGTAGACCAAGGCCCTTCTAGGCCTGTCGCGCTTGGAAAAAGAAAACTTATTTCTCATTAGCGTTTTTCTCTCGAAAGTCATTACTTGGCAGGATTTGTATGTAATAAAGATAATATTGCAATACATGTAGTATATGTTATTCAACTGTTTGTGTGTGGAACCAAGATAACAGTCATAAGTCTAACTTCTGATTATACTATTCAACTGTTTGTATGTAGAACCAAGACAAAAGACGGTTAGAAGTCTAACTCCTCATAATACTAGCCTATCCAACTGTTTGTATGTGGAACCAAAAAAAAAAGACAGACAGATGTCTAACTTCTCATAATACTAGCCTATTCAACAGTTTGTATGTGGTACCAAGAAAAAAAGACAGACAGAAGTCTAACTTCTCATAATACTAGCCTATTCAACAGTTTGTATGTGGAACCAAGAAAAAAAGACAGACAGAAGTCTAACTTCTCATAATACTAGCCTATTCAACAGTTTGTATGTGGAACCAAGAAAAAAAGACAGACAGAAGTCTAACTTCTCATAATACTACCCTATTCAACAGTTTGTATGTGGAACCAAGAAAAAAAGGCAGACAGAAGTCTAACTTCTCATAATACTAGCCTATTCAACAGTTTGTATGTGGAACCAAGAAAAAAAGACAGACAGAAGTCTAACTTCTCATAATACTAGCCTATTCAACAGTTTGTATGTGGAACCAAGAAAAAAAGACAGACAGAAGTCTAACTTCTCATAATACTAGCCTATTCAACAGTTTGTATGTGGAACCAAGAAAAAGAGACAGACAGAAATCAAACTTCTCAAAATACTAGCATATTCAACTGTTTGTATGTGGAACCAAGAAAAAAGACAGACAGAAGTCTGCCTATTCAACTGTTTGTATGTAGAACCAAGACAAAAGACGGTTAGAAGTCTAACTCCTCATAATACTAGCCTATCCAACTGTTTGTATGTGGAACCAAGAAAAAAAGACAGACAGAAGTCTAACTTCTCATAATACTAGCCTATTCAACAGTTTGTATGTGGAACCAAGAAAAAAGACAGACAGAAGTCTAACTTCTCATAATACTAGCCTATTCAACAGTTTGTATGTGGAACCAAGAAAAAAAGACAGACAGAAGTCTAACTTTTCATAATACTAGCCTATTCAACTGTTTGTATGTGTAACCAAGAATGAAAGACAGACAGAAATCTAACTTCTCAAAATACTAGCATATTCAACTGTTTGTATGTGGAACCAAGAATAAAAGACAGACAGAAATCAAACTTCTCAAAATACTAGCATATTCAACTGTTTGTATGTGGAACCAAGAAAAAAGACAGACAGAAGTCTAACTGCCTATTCAACTGTTTGTATGTGGAACCAAGACAAAAGACAGTCAGAATCTAACTTCTCATTATACTATGTTGCAATATTACCTTTTAGTATATAAAAACACTGAATGTAGTCATTCGCATCAGCAACAATAGAATTTCTGCAGCTATAACCTCACATTATCACATTATCTCTGGTGTTAGTAACTGCAACAGATCTGAAGATGCACGTTAATGGATTCAGATGTATGCAGATTGTGTAGTAAATTCCATTAGCAAGTGTCTGTTGTCAGATAACATAATATATGGATAATAATTATTCACAAACCAAACATTTACAGAAACTATGTATACTAAGATAATTACTCTGTAATTCGAACTTATGGCCCGATTTTGCTGGTCTTCGAAATATTTTTTTTTGTTTTTGTTAACTAGATCATATATATTCAGTTAAATTGTGAGAAAACAAACATGGCGGCCGCTAGACCAATTTTAGCGGTTTTCAGGTAAACCAACCCTTCTAATGGCTAGATTACACCGATTTTCAGAAAAAATATTTATATTTTTATTTAAATAGCATATACCGAGTTTCGTTGTAAAAAATCGAATATTGTAGCCGCTGGAGTAATTTTTTAAATTTGCACTTCAGATCGGATTATGCCGTTTAAAGAATTTCACTTTGCTTTATATAATCCATTGCTATATGAAACATTTGGTTTCAAATAAAACAAAAATGGAGCTAGAGCATTATCACATACACACACACACACACATACATATATATATATATATGTGTGTTCACCGCTGTGGTCTCGAGGTAGCGTGCTGCCTTGTCACGCAGCGGGCCTGGGTTCGATCCCCCGTCGGGGCAGTTTTTCTGGGTGAGGTTTTTATCGGAGTTTTTCCTCACCTGTAAGACAAATGTAAGGAAAACTTTAAGGCCCAAACGGTCCTCGAAATCATATGGCCATTATCGTCATCATCATCATCCTTATCAGTATCATCATCATCATCATCATCCTTCACCGGTGTGGAAAGCAACGGGTAACTACCACACCTATTCCCTAGTAAAGCTTAGCATAGCATGAAAATGCTATAATTGCAGTGAAAGACCTGCATTCGGGCAGAATTGCTATGAATGGATATATATATATATATATATATATATATATATTTTTCTTATCATACCATATATATATATATATATATATATATATATATATATATATATGGTATGATAAGAAAAATAAATGCCTGGACGGGATTCGAACCCGGATCTCTGAGTGGAACCAAGAATAAAAGACAGACAGAAATCAAACTTCTCAAAATTCGAATCCCGTCCAGGCATTTATTTTTCTTATCATACCATATTAAGCTTGCATTGCTCAATGTTAAAGATTTAATTATAACATATATATATACTTTTTTATGCCTTTTTCGGTATGTACTAAGTACGTAGGATTGATGAAGATTTGTACTTTGGATAGTATACTGTCAGTATAAAAATTAATGACTAGGCTAAGAAATAAGGGCTGGAAGTAAACATTGATAAAACTAAATATATGATAATATTTTATGTAGAAACACATTACATGATGAAAATTATCAGTTAATGACAAAAGAGAGAATGTTGAAGAAGTGGTTGAATTTAGATACCTAGGAACAATAGCAATTGTCAGGAATAAGATGAACAAAGGAATTAAATTCTGCTCAATTCTAGAAATTCATGTTATTATGCATTACAGAGGACTCTTGTCGTTCCAACGTCTTCTAAAAAACGTAAAACTGAAAGTATGTAAAACTGTTATTCTCCCAGTTATATTATATGGATGAGAAACATGGACTCTTACTTTAAAGGGAGGAGAGAATGTTACGAGTATTTGAGAAAAAAGTACTTAGGAACATTTTTGGACCAAAGAGAAATGAACAGACAGGTGAATGAAGAAGCTGCAAAATACTGAACTACACGATCTTTATAAGAAACCAGATATAATAATAACAGTTGTCACGAAGACAACGATGGGCAGGACATGTGGCACGAATGGGGAATAAATGATGAACAATGAAAACATTTTGTAGGAAAGCCAGAGAGAAAACGTCTAATTATTGGCCAAAAATGAGGAGGGAGGAGAACATTAACAATGATTTTAGTATATAATGGACTATACAGTAGATGGTTGGAAAACATTAGCTCAGGATAGGATGTATGGAGTGCTTATGTCTACGCAGCCATGAACCTAGAGTCAACAAGTTAGAATTAGGTTTACAGGATGTTGGGCAGAGAGTTGTTTCCATATGTTTGTGATCTGCCTGGATACATCCATTCCACTCGTGCCTCTTGTTGATATCCATTCGATTATCATAAGTAATGCCACGAGTGATTTCCAAATTATCGATAAATTCACGACTCACGAAGTGAGGAGTGAATTTATCTAGAGAATTTGGAAATCAAGAGTGGCATTTGTTAGGACTATTTAACGAATAAAATTAAGCTATTTACTCACAAATCATTATTTAACTATAGTTATTTTAAAATATTTATATATTTAATGTAAACGGCGATGTTTGAAAACAAATGAGAAACGATAGGTACGCTTCTACTGCTTCATTTGTTTATCACTGCAACCAGATCATACTATTTATTGCCAAAGGAACGCAATATTGTAAGGAGGAGCTTTCTTTAATATGGTAATCATAACACTGATAAATATTTGGTGAAACACGATTCTGATTGGTTGTAAAACAGAAATCATTGAAACGTGATTGGTCATTGACTCCCATTTGGGGCATGAGTTAAATAGTCATAAGTAATGCAACGAGTGATTTACAATTTATCTAGAGAATTTGGAAATCAAGAGTGGCATTTGTTAGGACTATTTAACGAATAAAATTAAGCTGTTTACTCACAAATCATTATATAAATACACTTATTTAAAAATATTTATATATTTAATGTAAACGGCGATGTTTGAAAACAAATGAGAAACGATTGGTACGCTTCATTTGCTTATTTCGTTCATCCCTGCAACCAGATCATATTATTTATTGCCAAAAGAACGCAATATTGTAAGAATGCACTCTAGTGGGGAACAAATTAAACACATCAAATTGTATATTCATTCATTTCTAATGTCCTGTGATGTAAATATGACAATTATATTTTTCTGGAATGTTATTATCTGGGAAAAAATACATATAAGAAACTGCAAACAGTGGCTTCTTTTTTTTTTTTTTTTTTGGGTGGTATTATCAATTGCTACAAATGTTTTTATATTAACTCCCGCATGCGCTATGTGTTGACATTCAAGCACTATATATATATACAATCTGGTAGCCGTATTTCTTAGAGAGTCAGTCACTGCAAAATAATGCCATGGCCTATTCAGAATGTTAAAAAGGAGGTGCTTTCTTTATAATGATAAACTTTAGTTGGTAAATTCTAGGCGAAACACGACTGTGATTGGTTGTAAATAAAAAAGCATTGAAATGAGATTGGTCATTGCCTCCCATTTGGGGCATGAGTTCAAACAGTCATAAGTAATGCTACGAGTGATTTCCGATCTATCTACAGAATTTGGAAATCGGGTCCGAAACCTGGACAGTAAGTAGAAAACAAGCCAACAAGCTGTTAGCAGTACAAATGGATTTTTGCAATAGATCGACAATAATTTCAAGAAGGGATAAGGTCATAAACAGCACAATAAGGGAAATTATTCAAGTTGAAAAAATACATATTAGGAAAAATGGAAGAAAAACGTTTGAAATGGTATGGACACCTGATAAGAATGGAAGAAGAGAGAATACCAAAAAAGATCCTTAATTGGAAAGCTAATGGAAGAAGTGGAAGAGGCAGGCCTAGAGAACGATGGATGGATGGATGGATGGAGTGAGGAGAAAGAACTATGCAAGCTAGATTTTTGAGGGAAGAAGATGCTTTATACAGGAACCTCTGGCGACAAATCACTTTGGGCTGATGGAGAAACACCGTATTGAGGAATATTCCTAAATAAAAAAAATGGAAATCAAGAGTGACATTTTTATGTCTATTTAACGAATAAAATATAGTTTTTGCGCGATAGTGCGTTTTTTCATACTTACAGCAATGGCGACCATGATTAAAAGTTCAACTTCCTACATTTCGCGGATGCCAAACTAAATAACTATAAAGTTAAAAGTTATCCCACAACAGGCCCGGAGGCCCTTCGGGTAGTAGGAGGTTAAGGCTCCCACTTTTTCTGGACAATCGGCACTTTATGTCAGCCGGGTTGTCAGCCCTGCGTGACGGCCGCCTTTACCTTCAGAACAAGCGTCTGGTACTCATTTCCGTTAGAGGCTGAGTAGACTCCAGGGCCATAGTGCCGCCAGAGGGTTTGGGTCAGTTTAAAAATCCTGACCCCAACGGTACTTGTACCCTCGACCCTCCGGCTTGTAGCTCAGTGCCTTAACCACTACGCTACGGCGTGCCCCACTAAATAACTATACTATAATACTACACATTACAAACCACGTGCGGGAAGTAAAACCACTGTGCTATATGTATGCTACGTAAAATGTATATACAAAAAAATATCCAAAATATAGAGTTAATATACATTATACGAAACAAATCACTGCATTTTAAATGAACTGAACTTTATTTGAAACAATATATATATATATATATATATATATATATATATATATATATAAATGTTTGAATTGGATTCACCTGATGGTGTAATGGATTTCACACTGAGGTATAGACTCAGAGATCCGGGTTCGAATCCCGTCCAGGCATTTATTTTTCTTATCATACCATATTAAGCTTGCATTGCTCAATGTTAAACATTTAATTATAACATCGATAAAGCGTCACTGCTATAATGTAAAAATGTTCTCTTTAATTTGCTTACTTGTTATAGTCAGCTACTAGATGGCAGTGAAGACCGAGTTCTCGCGACATCTAGTAATAATGGAGAATATAATACATATATAAGAGAAATAAGTGTTTGAATTGGATTCGCCTGGTGGTGTAATGGATATCACACTGAGGTATAGACTCAGAGATCCGGGTTCGAATCCCGTCCAGGCATTTATTTTTCTTATCATACCATATTAAGCTTGCATTGCTCAATGTTAAACATTTAATTATAACATCGATAAAGCGTCACTGCTATAAAGTAAAAATGTTCTCTTTAATTTGCTTACTTGTTATAGTCAGCTACTAGATGGCAGTGAAGACCGAGTTTCTCGCGACATCTAGTAATAATGGAGAATATAATACATATATAAGAGAAATAAGTGTTTGAATTGGATTCGCCTGGTGGTGTAATGGATATCACACTGAGGTATAGACTCAGAGATCCGGGTTCGAATCCCGTCCAGGCATTTATTTTTCTTATCATACCATATTAAGCTTGCATTGCTCAATGTTAAACATTTAATTATAACATCGATAAAGCGTCACTGCTATAAAGTAAAAATGTTCTCTTTAATTTGCTTACTTGTTATAGTCAGCTACTAGATGGCAGTGAAGACCGAGTTCTCGCGACATCTAGTAATAATGGAGAATATAATACATATATAAGAGAAATAAGTGTTTGAATTGAATTCGCCTGGTGGTGTAATGGATATCACACTGAGGTACAGACTCAGAGATCCGGGTTCGAATCCCGTCCAGGCATTTATTTTTCTTATCATACCATATATATATATATATATATATATATAGCCTATATGTTTGAATTGGATTCGCCTGGTGGTGTAATGGATATCACACTGAGGTACAGACTCAGAGACCCGGGTTCGAATCCCGTCCAGGCATTTATTTTTCTTATCATACCATATATATATATATACTTGCCGCCATTTTATACTGATTGGTGTCACGGCCTGCTGTAGACTCAACTAATGAACATTGCACGCATTGTTAACGTTAGCATTTATTTAAAATGAACCAAATATTTCCAACAAAGCTGTAGTTATTTTACTATTATTTATTATTTTGAAAACACCAGGTCCCTAAAGGGTAGAGAACGACTGGGGCGGATCTGAAGATGAGCTCTCAGACTCTACAAAAGGCTCCAAACAGTCAGCGCAAAATACAGCCTCTCTCTACCAAACCCTTCCATCTACCTTCACGTGGTGGAACTGTTTTTACTGAAGATGGTGAGTGAATGGCGAGTCTCTGGCGCCATAAAACCACATGCTCGGGGCAGACAGAGCTCTGTAGCCTTGTAAGGCAATCTGTATAGGAGAACGACAACTCCGAAATTAAACTCTGGTCCTCCAGGTTGGGGGTTTTACGGTTGGACTGTAAAAAAAATATCACTCAGAAGTCTCAAGTGCGAATACGAAAAAGATCTTTGGGACGGCCAAGGAAACGATGGACTTGAGACGGGAACAGGTCGCTTTGACCTAATCCTGGAAAGGAAGAAGAAGAAGAAAATACCATCGCGCAAAAAATAATATACTGCGCAGTTTTGTGAAATGTTTTACAGAATCTCGGAAATTAAAAACCTCGATATCGCTCGGTTTTTAAACATTTTCCTCGATTCTGTAAAAACCACTACCTAACCTCGCATCGTAATATATCGTTTCAAAACATCCATTTTAATAATATAATAATAATAATAATAATAATAATAATAATAATAATAATAATAATGTTTTATTTATTCTGGCAGAGTTAAGGCCATAAGGCCTTCTCTTCCACTCAACCAGCACAAATACAAATAAATATTTGACAAATATGGATATACACTATACTAATTATAAACAGTTAAAGATACATTAAATGTAGCAATGTAAGTTTCATGTATACAGACAACATTTTATACGATAATAACAATAATAATACTTACGATAATAATAATAATAATAATAATAATAATAATAATAATACATAATAATAATAATAATAATAATAATAATATAATAATTGTATTGTATTGTAAGCCTATGTTTTCCCTTTACAGAGATTTAGGCGCTCTACCCCTACAGGGAAGAATTTGAACCATACTAATTTAGTTACACTTGTTTTCGTATAGATGTCATTTTGAGTGGCACGTGGTCAGCGTTCCGCTCATACTGACATCTAGGAAACCAAGGTAGTACTAGGACGGGAAAATTCGGTAAATTTTGCTTAGAGGTCTTTTCATTCAGGCTTAAGGATTTTTTACGAGCCTGAAAATCTTTTGACTCGGGACCCACGGCTTAAAGTCCCTCCCGGAGAACTTGTTCCTTGGATTTTTCCATCCTAAAAAATCCATCGACCCCGGCCGGGTTTGAACCCGCGACCCTTGGGACCAGAGGCAAGGAGCATAACCACCAGTCCACCGCGGAATAATGATAATAATAATAATAATAATAATAATAATAATAATAATAATAATAATAATAATAATAATAATAATAATACAAATATGATGAATTATACGAGAAACACCAATTAATATATAAAATATACCAAATTCAATATAGTATGAAATAAATTACTGAAATGAGACATTGTATGTAACAAACATATGAAAACTCTTAAATTTCACGTAATAAATGTTTGCATTCAACTGTTACAATGTCACGGCCTGCTAACACTAATCACTGGTCGTCATAGAATAGCGGAGGTCTGAAAGGATCGTTTTCTTATTATCAATGGAAGCCAGTCTCCCTCGCAGGACGAATAGAGATCGTTAGTGAACCGAGCTGCACGATAATAATCTACTGGAACCTGGACAGTAAACAGAGCCTCCAGCTCACAATCACAGCATTAGTATAGAAACCTCTATCTAGAGTATTACCACGTAAATGGGGGTATTGAAACCATACCTTTTTAGTTACCAGGGGCGTGTTTCACAAAGCCATCCTTCTGCTTATTAGTAGTCTAGACTAACGATTTACGCTACTAAAAAGTGAAAACTACTTTAAAATAGCAGTGTAAAGTAATAATAATAATAATAATAATAATAATAATAATAGATAAGAAATACTGTCATAAGAGAAAAAATGAATATTGGTTATTCAATAGTAGATTATAGAATACGGTATAAGCAATTAAATTGTTATGGGCACGTACCACAAATGCAAGAAGAAAGATTACTTACTTACTCACTGGCACTATTGAAACCGTAGGTTCAATGCCGCACGGACATAAGCTCTCCATACATCCATATCCTGAGCTAATGTTTTCCAATCATTCCCTGTATAATATACTTCCCTCAAATCATAATTAATGTTATTCTCCTACCTCATTCTTGGTCTACCAACTGGTCGTTTTCCCTCTGGCTTTCCTACAAGAAGCTTCCATGCTAGTCTTTCATTCCCCATACGTGCAACATGTCCTACCCATCGCAGTCTACGAGACTTAACTGTTCTTATTATATCTGGCTTCCTGTAAAGACCATGTAGTTCATTGTTATGAAGTCTTCTCCATTCACCTGTCTGTTCATCTCTCTTTGGTACAAAAATTTTCCTAAGTACTTTATTCTCAAATTACCCAGGAAAACATTGGGAATGGTATCCACCTGGAAGGAGGTGGAGAGGAAGACCTCGAAACTCGTGGATGCAGGAAATAAGAACTGGAATGAGAGAAAGAGGACTGAAGGACATGGATTGGATGGAGAGAGACGAGTGGAGTAGAAAAATAAAACTTTAGGCACAGAAAGATGTGTAAACATTAAAATTCTGTATTAAATAAATAAATAAATAAATAAATAAAATAAAAATATAATAATCATCATCATCCAGGGATTAAGCCGTTTGGCTCGTTCGAATTTCATGAAAGCTAGAATTGTTAAAATTGTTCAGACCATCTCCTGAGGGTGTTACTGGCACCTCGCAGTGTAAGACGATTGAAGGGTCTGCCTTCTTAAGTTTCATCAATATAACCTTCCATTATATCAGTCCTAGTGGAAGGGTTGCTTCTTCCGCTCTTCTCAGACCGTTGAGGGCTTTCTCCTTGTTACCCCGGAGATGGGTCCTTACATTTCGCCCTAAGGAGAGGGTTGCCTCTTCCGCCAATTACAACATTTTGAAGCTTGTCCCATCTTGTTGTTCTTGCCGTTAAGGTCTTCGCACATATCCCTGGGCAGGGGGCTCTCGATATACTCCTAGAGACTTGGTCCCTGACAGGACTTAGTCATTAACAATAATAATAAGAATAATAATCATCATCATCATTTTATACAGATTTTCAATGTTTATACACCTTTCTGTGCCTAAAATTATATTTTCCTTCTCCACTCGTGGTTATGCTCCTAGCCTCTGGTTCGGAGTGTCGCGGATTCAAACTCGGCCGCTGTCAATTGATTTTTTTAGCATGGAGAAAATTCTAGCCGAGCGTTAGAATGAGGATGTGCAGTATACATGTTTTGAAATAAACCAATTGAGTCTCATTTTAAACTATTTTATTACTAAAGTATAATAATTACAATCCCTAAGTATTCTAGCCCTAAATGACTACTCTAAGCTTATATATGAAACCTTATATACCTAACTTCCTTGGTGTTTGAGAACGGGAGATGTGGGATAATAAATCTACCCTAATCTACATTGTTTACAATTCGATTATCCCTTGAAAATATAGTATTAAAACAGTCTACATTGTTAAAGTTCTAATATCCCTTGAAAACATAATTTTAAATAGTTAAGGTAATTGATTCCCTTTCAAAAAGTCCCGGACACATACTAAGAAAAATGTTAGCTTACTCGCCCATCAACACCTCTGGTTGTCGCACATCAACAGACCGAGAGCCTCACTACCCCAGGGTTATATACTCGACTTGACTAAACTTTTCCACTGACTAACTGTACTCACATACCACTGCCCTAACAGCAGCCCTTCACTCTAAAAGTAGAGATTTACAGTTAGGCCAAGGAACTTTTCTGAACTATATAATGTCTAAACTCTATTTCAACAGACTTTGCTTGAATAATTAAAATAATCTATAAAACAATTAAAAATCTATATAAAAGACTATGTATTCGTAACATAAGTTCTCCGGGAGGGACTTTAAGCCGCTGGTCCCGAGTCTGAAGATTTTCAGGCTCGTAAAAGATCCTTAAGTCTGAACAAAGAGGCCTCTAAGCTAAATTTACACATATCAAACATCCTAGTAATACTTTAGTTGCCTGTTGGATGTCTCATTAAGTCGATGTGTTGACCGTATGCCACTCATGACATCTTTGGGCAAATAAGATAACTAAAATGAACTTGGTGAATTAACTCCTGACGAAGGCGAGGCTCAACAATGGTCTACGCCGTTATCACTTGATCACTATGCCATGTATTCTTTACATCAACTCATTCTGCTAACTGCTAAAAGTAGTGCAGCAAATTTAGCAGTGTAGATTTCAACTAAATTTTATACTGCTAGTAAATAACACTAAAAGTATATATTTTTTTTAAACAGGACCCAGATATGACACTATCGAAACCGTAGGTCCATGGTCGCGCGGACATAAATTGTCCACACATCCTTATCCTGAGCTAATGTTTTTCAATGATCTCCTGTGTAATCTATTTCTCTCAAATCATAGTTAATATAATTCTCCCACCTCATTCTTGGTCTGTCAACTGGGCGTTTTCTTGTGGTTTTCCTACAAGAAGCTTCCATGTCCCACTTTGATTCCCCATTCGTGCCGCATCTAACTGCCCATAACAGTCAATGAAACTTAACTGTTCTTATTATATCTGGTGTCTCATAAATATCATGTAGCTCACTACTGTACACTTTTCTCCATTCCCTGTTTGGGCCAAAAATATTTCTGAGATGTTTATTTTCAAATACTAGAAGACATTTCTCCTCTCTTAAAGATTAGATTAGATTAGATTTATTTAGCCTGGTGGAGTTAAGGCCATGTGGCCTTCTCTTCCACTCACCAGGACGAACATATATTACATCAGAATATAACAATCTCAATTATTAGTCATTCAAAATATTTCTGCAGGCGAAAGAATTATACGAAGCTCTGTTTGTGCGCTACACGTGACGTCATATAAGGCAGTGTACACTGTCAGCGTCCCACGTCCCATTCCCCTCTGCACTCATAGATAGCAGTGTCACGTGTTCTATTCCTGCATAAACATGACTGCAGTGCCCTCCGTCAACTACTGCACTTACTCCTTAAACGGGTAATAACTCTAATATTAAATACTAAATAAAAATTTGATCAAAAAGATAATATCTATTATATTACGATCTATAATGCAACCAGTTAATGTTAGTTAAAATTAAGACTAAAACTAATAATAAAATGTATACAAGCAAGACATATTAAATTGTCCCTGTCTAATGTACATAAAAAACGAAGAAAAATAATGAGATAGAGAAAACTAATTTTACAATTATACAATATTTAAAACAAAACAAAATATTTTCATAAATAATTAAATTTGTTAATGGTTGAAACAATACTATCAGTGAAGTGTATAATTAGTTTGTTATTAAATAATTCTTGTTTTTGAAGGATGTTATAGTTTGACAGTCTCTGACATAGGGCGGAAGGGTATTTCATGTTTTTGGTAAGTGAGACCGTAAAATATAATGAATAATATACAGTGTGATGAGGAGGGATATAAAGGACAATGTGCTGATGGGATCGAGTGACAAGATTATGTGTGTCGGATAGTCTGATGAAGCGGCGTGATAAATAATTAGGCGATGATGTGTGAAGTATTTTATAGAGAAGGGATAGGGAATGGACAGTCCTACGATCTCTAAGACAAAGCCACGATAATTGTTCCAGAGACAGTGTAACATGGTCAAATTTGCGAATACCACAAATAAAACGTGCGCAAGGGTCCATGTTTCGCATCCGTATTATTAAACTGGGAGAATAACAGCTTTATATATTATCACTTAACGTGTTATCATAAGTAATGCCACGAGTGATTTCCAAATTATCGATAAATTCACGACTCACGAAGTGAGGAGTGAATTTATCTAGAGAATTTGGAAATCAAGAGTGGCATTTGTTAGGACTATTTAACGAATAAAATTAAGCTGTTTACTCACAAATCATTATTTAACTGTAGTTATTTCAAAATATTTATATATTTAATGCAAACGGCGATGTTTGAAAACAAATGAGAAACGATAGGTACGCTTCTACTGCTTCTTTTGTTTATCACTGCAACCAGATCATACTATTTATTGCCAAAGGAACGCAATATTGTAAGAATGCTCTCTAGTGGAGAAAAAATGAAACATCAATCTGTATATTAATTCATTTCTGATGTCGTATGATGTAAATATTACAATTATATTTTTCTGGATTATTACCTGGGAAAAAATACATTTAAGAAAGTCAAACAGTGGTTTCTTTTTTTGGTGGTATAATAAATTGCTACAAATGTTGACATGTATGCACTATATATACAATCTGGTAGCCGTATTTCTTATAGGCTCAGTCACTGCAAAATAACGGTCAGACCTGTTCAGAATATTAAAAAGGAGGAGCTTTGTTTAATATATGGTAATTATAACACTGATAAATATTTCGTGAAACACGACTCTGATTGGTTGTAAAACAGAAATCATTGAAACGTGATTGGTCATTGACTCCCATTTGGGGCATGAGTTAAATAGTCAGTGTAACGTTTTTTTAGAGAAGTTGGGATGATAAGAAGTGGGAGGTATTAGAACCCACGTATTATAAAATAAATATTTCTTGCAACTTTCAACTGATTTTCGTTATAAATTCAACATCTTATTTTCAAGCATCTGCTTTCTGTCTGAATTTATGTTACATAAGAAGTTATAGCTTCATTTCTAAAACATCAGTTTCTAAGAAAAGGT
Source organism: Diploptera punctata (assembly GCA_030220185.1). Classification (NCBI taxonomy): domain Eukaryota; kingdom Metazoa; phylum Arthropoda; class Insecta; order Blattodea; family Blaberidae; genus Diploptera; species Diploptera punctata. Next base: position 1,212,860 of record JASPKZ010009378.1, on the reverse strand, counting down.
ACATCCCTTGCATATACTAAGAACCTTTTAGTATCTCTGGTAACCACACAAGAAGTTGGGTTGTTCTTAGGATTATATTTTTCAATAAATAGAGAAGACTTCAAAGAGAACGAAAAACTAATGGAAAAGCTTTATGTTACAAAATAAAGTTATGCAGAACACATGTAAAATCAAACTCATAGTTCGTCACGTAGAATCTGCATAAGCGAATTATTCAGCAAATCTAAGTTACAGTACGATTTGCTAGTTTGCGGAATATATATATATTTTGTTAATCGTTAAATTGGAGAAATTCGGTTTCTAATGCCATCCTAATTGAACATTACCGACCGCAGTGAATACAAACCATGCATATGAGTAAGTCAATATCGTTGTTTAATTTTTTTAATGAGAAATATTTCAACCAATTAATTTTTTATTGACTTAGCTTTCACGGCCGGAGTTACTATGATGATCTTGTAGAATATTTCCGGGTTGTTGGCCGTGGTCTTGAGGCTTGTAGTTCCCCGACGTTTCGCCAGAGACTGCGTCCGTTGTCTTGAGACAACCGTTGAGGATGCCGGACGCAGTCTCTGGCGAAACGTCGGGGAACTACAAGCCTCAAGACCACGGCCAACGGCCCGGAAATTTTCTACAAGGTTATAATTTGTATTATTTTATTAAATTAATTCGTGTGGTATTTAATGTGGTTTACTGTGCGCATGAATCTTACCCCAAGCAGGCTATATAAAATGATTTCCGCGCAAAACTCCGATTCCATTCTCCCGAAACCGATTTCCCTGATTTTCCTTTCCCCTAAACTGTTACCCCGAACGACAAATTTCCATAAATAAAAAAAGTAGATTTTAAATCAAGTTAATTTGCATTATTACAGTACAAACTGTTATCTACGCATGGAAGATGGTCTAGTCTGGTGTGGTCTTCTTTGTATTGAGGATATTCGAACACCAATCACTTTTCCTTTCTTGCAGGGTTAAGCTAACCTAAATCGGCCTAAGCCCAACCGAAACCAGCCCAAACACAATCTAACCCAGCCTAAACCCAACCTAACCTAGCCTAAACCCAACCTAATCCAGTCTAAGAACAACCTAACCCAGCCTCAAACTATCCTAACCAAGCCTGAATCAAAGATAACACAGCCTAAAACTAACCTAACAGAATTTAAAACTAACCTAACTCAGCCAAAAACAAAAATAACCCAGCCTAAACCCAACCTAACCCAGTCTAAACAGAACCTAACTCAGTTTAAGACCAACCTAACCCAGCCTCAAACTATCCTAACCAAGCCTGAATCTAACATAACACAGCGTAAAACTAACCAAATAGAACTTAAAACTAACATATCCCAGATAAAACTAACCTAATTCAGCCTAAACCTAATCCAACCCAGCCTAAAATTACCTTAACCCAGCTTACAATTAACCTAACCCAGCCTAAACCTAAACTACCCCAGCCTAAAATTAACCTAACCCAACCTAAAATTAACATAATCCAGTGTAAATATAACCTAACCAAGTCTAAATTTTACCTGAACCAGATTAAACCTAACCTGACCCAGCCTAAACCTAACCTAAAACTAACCTAAGTCAGCTTAAAATTAACTTAACCCAACTTACAATTAACTTAGCCCAGTCTAAATCTAAAATATCCTAAATTAACCTAACCCAACCTAAAATTAACATAATCCGGTGTAAATGTAACCTAACCAAGTCTAAACGCAAAATGACACAGATTAAACGTAATTTGACCCACCCTAAACCTAAACTAAAACTAACCTAACCTAGCCTAAAACTAAGAACCCAACTTAAAACACGCCTAACCAAGTATACAACTAACTTAGCACAACTTAAACGTAACCTAATCCAACCTAAATGTAACATAACCGAGATTGAAACTAATAAACCAGCTAAAATCTAACTAAACCCAGCTTAAAAGTAAACTAATAGTACCTAAATCTAATCTAATCCAGCCTAAAACTAACCTAACAAATCCTACACTATCCTAATCCAACCTAAACCTAACTTAATCCAGAATAAAATTAACCTAGCCTAAACCTAAACTATTCCAAATTAAACTAACCAAATCAAATCTGAACCTGACTTAATCAAGTCTGAAACTAACCTAAGTCAGCCTCAACCTAACCTAAAAAAATTGCATCCTTCGGATATTTGTTTCCGGGGTTTGTCCTTTCGGGGGATTGGTTTTGGGCATTTAAATTCGGGGTTTTGTTCTTCCGGGGGTTTGTCAATTCTAGTCATTAGATTCGGATGATTTAATTCGGGGGAATGAGTGAGAATGATATAAAATGGCTCGTTTGAATATCGATATTTTATTTGGTAAGAAAATCACTTGTGGTTTAAAAGTGACCCGTGGACTAATGAAGCAGTAAAGCCGTAACTTGTTGAAGAAGATGAGTTGCATGCAGGACCCTGGTGGCCAGTAAGCTGCAGCTCAGCTACATTCCCTGGAGGTATTCTAGTAATGGATTCTAATGAAAATAGCATTATGCTTCTCTGGAACCATCATAAATAATTCTGAATAGGACTGGCGGGCAAAATTCTCTTTGATTCTTTTTTATTCTATGCACAAAGTGAGGACTCGATTTTTTAGTAGGAAAAAAAGATCACCGAAAGAGGGAAAGCTTTTTTGTATCCTATGGGAGGTAGGATTTTGTGTGTACTAAAGTCTGAACAAGAGAGAATCGTAAAATATGAGTTTCTGATCTTCTTCCAACACAAGTTCTCAGCTGAATCCGATGTTTAATATATTATTTGTAATTATTTGTTTTGAACGGAATTGTAGTTCGTATATTTAGTGTTTCCAAGAAGAGTTGCATGTGAAATTCCGGATTCCAAAAATACATCGACTACATTAAGATTTCCAATAAAATCTATATTTATCGCTTGATGTATATTCTATATTTCACCCATACTGTGTGAATTCGCAAATAATGATATAAGGAATGAGGTATAACGAACAATATATCTGGCTAATATGGCATATTATTTACTCTTAACAATTCTTAAAAACAAAATAATATCTTGAGAAATCAAAATTAAGATTTATAAAACCTTAATAAGACCCATTATAACATATGGTATTACCGCCTCACTATGATGGTTGTCCGTTTATATATCAATAATAGTTTAAAAAACTAAAACAACACGCTTTATTAGAAAACCAAACTAAAAAATAAATAATAGTTTAAAAAAACTAAAACAACACGCTTTATTGGAAAACCAAACTAAAAAATAAATAATAGTTTAAAAAAACTAAAACAACACGCTTTATTGGAAAACCAAACTAAAAAATAAATAATAGTTTAAAAAACTAAAACAACACGCTTTATTAGAAAACCAAACTAAAAAATAAATAATAGTTTAAAAAACTAAAACAACACGCTTTATTAGAAAACCAAACTAAAAAATAAATAATAGTTTTAAAAAACTAAAACAACACGCTTTATTAGAAAACCAAACTAAAAAATAAAAAAAAAGTTCAAAAACTAAAACAACACGCTTTATTAGAAAACCAAACTAAAAAATAAATAATAGTTTAAAAAACTAAAACAACACGCTTTATTAGAAAACCAAACTAAAAAATATGTTTAGCACAGAAGAACGGGTAACCATTGTTTGTGCACGTGTACGCGGATTATACTGATCAACAAAAATAAACTTTTTTTGTCTCAGAAAGAAAAATATGTGATTCTGATATTTTTTTTTTCTCCTGAATTCAAATGTGATATCGGTTTATCTCCATCACGTAATTTTTCCGAGAGACAGGCATTTATAATTTCAAACACATTAATATTTTCTACATTCGTAACTACACAATATTCGAACATTCGGACGATTTTCTGCTATATTTCGCCTGTGAAGCATCCCTCTTGATGTCCAACAATAATCGGCCAGCATATTAGGTCCCATTTGCCTTCACATATATTTTGCATAGCTGAAATATCCTGATGAAAGTGTTCCCCGTTTTATTTTACAATGGACAAATGGACAAAAAAAGTTTATTAAAAATAATTATTTGAATCCATTAATTGAAAATTAAAAAAAAAACTGTGGGTGATGGAGAAATTCCGAATACACATTTGAAAACTGAATTAAGTACAACTATTGGTACTCATGAGACAAAAACCATGTTGACCAGTGTTATCACATGAAGAAACCAGAGCTGAATTACCCATAAATTCCGTAAAGCAGCCCCAACAAAAGCACACATTCGTCTACTTATAAACCAATTTAGGTTTATCGACAAGTGTGTGTGTGGTGAGGCACGTTAATCATTATTCCATATGTGTTTATAAGCTTTTATATGTGTTTATATATATATATATATATATATATATATAAAACACTGGCTCTTCCAACTCTTTTGTATGGCAGCGAAGTATGGACGTTGAAACAGAAGGATATACAGAGACTTAGATCTGCTGAAATGAGATATCTTCGGAGGACTGCAGGATACACACTACTAGATCACAAAAAAATGAAGACATCTCAGAAGAATTACACATGGAACCTTTAGAAAACAAAATTTCTGATTATAAGTCAAGATGGATGCAACATGTTCATCGAATGGAAAATCACAGAATACCCAAACAAATGTAAAGATATCAACCTGCAGGAAGAAGAAGACCAGGACGTCCACTCAAAATACTTTTGGATGGTGTTTCTCTTGAGACCGAAACAGGTCAACAAATGGCCTAAATTCGTGAATGTACTATGATGATGATGATGATGATGATATATATATATGTGTGTGTGTGTGTACTATACAACCATACATAGTAATTCTGCCCGAAGGCAAGTCCTTCACTGCAATCATAGCACTTTCATGCTATGCTTGCAGTTTTACTAGGGAATTGTAGGTGTGGTAGCTTCCCGTTGCTTTCCACACCGATGAAGGATGATGATGACTATTTAACTCATGCCCCAAATGGGAGTCAATGACCAATCACGTTTCAATGATTTCTGTTTTACAACCAATCAGAGTCGTGTTTCACGAAATATTTATCAGTGTTAGGATTATCATATATTAAACAAAGCTCCTCCTTTTTAATATTCTGAACAGGTCTGACCGTTATTTTGCAGTGACTGAGCCTATAACAAATACGGCTACCAGATTGTATATAATAGTGCTTACATGTCAACATTTGTAGCAATTGATTATACCACCAAAAAAAGAAACCACTGTTTGCACTTTCTTAAATGTATTTTTTCCCAGGTAATAATCGAGAAAAATATAATTGTCATATTTACATCATACGACATCAAAAATGAATTAATATACAGATTGATGTGTTTCATTTTTTCTCCACTAGACAGCATTCTTACAATATTGCGTTCCTTTGGCAATAAATAGTATGATCTGGTTGCAGTGATAAACAAAAGAAGCAGTAGAAGCGTACCTATCGTTTCTCATTTGTTTTCAAACATCGCCGTTTACATTAAATATATAAATATTTTAAAATAACTATAGTTAAACAATGATTTGTGAGTAAACAGCTTAATTTTATTCGTTAAATAGTCCTAACAAATGCCACTCTTGATTTCCAAATTCTCTAGATAAATTCACTCCTCACTTCGTGAGTCGTGAATTTATCGATAATTTGGAAATCACTCGTGGCATTACTTATGATAATGATAAGGATGATGCCCATATGATTTCGGGGACCGTTTGGGCCTTAAAGTTTTCCTAACATTTATCTTACAGGGGAAGAAAACCACCGATAAAAACCTTACCCAGAAAAACTGCCCCGACCGGGAATCAAACCCGGATCTGCTGCGTGACAAGGCAGCACGCTACCTCGAGACCACAGCGGTGGAGAATATGTACTATAAATAATTTAATTTGATAATTTGATATATTTTCTGCTAACGAATTATTTTTATTGGGCAATAATATTCTTTAAATTATTAAGATTAGAATTTATCGTACTTTCACTTTATCTTATTTTATATTTTTATTTAGTTTTTTTTATAGCCTTATATTCCTATTAATCTTACTTATTGGCCTATTTCATGAATCAAATCAAGGATATCTTGTCCACGGGTATCAGCAGAAACAGTACAACAAGTTCAAATTACCAGTTATAGTCCGAACGCATCAACTCGACGCCTCAGTAGGGAGTGAAATGTCCCTCCCAATACAGTGTGGAAAATTCTACGTTTCATTCTACGAAAACTCCTTATTACGTCGGATTGATTTACGGAATCGTATCACAGAACTTGCAGGCTTTTTTTACCGTTGAAATGTTAAGATCTACATTTCGTTTCAGAGCTGAAAGATGATCTAAATTGCGATTATGTAGAAATACAGTAGAATATGTGTAAAATTTCACAATAACATTGATTTTTCAATCATTGCCTTCTTAATTGAAATGGATAGTGACTTTAGAGACATCGTAAACAATCTGGTTTTTGTTTCACGTGTCAGTTATTTTGATTTTATAAATACCTTATTGGTCCCTAAAGGGTAGAGAATGACTGGGGCGGATATGAGGATGAGCTCTGAGACTCTACAAAAGGTTCCAAATAGTCAACGCAAAATATAGCCTCTCTCTACCAAACCCTTGCATCTACCTTCACGTGGTGGGACTGTTTTTACTGAAGTTGGAGGGTGATAGCGAGTTTCTGGCGCCATAAAACCAGATTCTCGGGGCAGACAGAGCTCTGTAGCCTTGTAAGGCAGTCTGTCTATGGGAAAGACAACTCCGAAATTAAACTCTGGTCCTCCAGGTTTGGAGTTCTGAGGTTGGACTGGTAACCCACCCAAGTAAAAAAAAATCACTCAGAAGTCTCAAGTGCGAATACGAAATGAAATTTTTAAGATCCGTAAAAGGATGTACACGCATGGATAAATTACACAATGAATCAATAAGAAATGAACTGGAAATATTTTCAATAGTTGATAAACTAGAAGAGCACAAATACCAATGGAAAGAACATTTAGACAGAATGGAGAATACAAGATTACCCAAAAAGATCAACACCTACAAACCACAAGGGAAAAATATCTTTGGGACGGCCAAGGAAACGATGGACTTGAGACCAGAACAGGTCATATTGACCTAATCCTGGAAAGGAAGAAGAAGAAGAAGAAGAAATACCTTATTGTTACAAAACAACATTTATTAATATTGAAGATCCTAGTATTTTGTATATCCCTTGTGAGGCATTCGTTCTACTATGAAATGTCTGTTACAAAGTTCAATTACACTAATTTCTCTCTACCCCCCACCACCACCTGACAGTTAAGTATCAAACAGTTCAGTAATTGTTTCATTATCAAAGAGCCTCAACTATTCCACTTAGAAGCAACAGAATTTAATCACTGTTTCTCGGTCATCAAATACATGTATCATTCATTATTTTATTCAACGGGTTTTAGATGTATACATCTTCCTGTGCGCTATATTACGTTTTGATTCTCTTCCTCCATTCATCTCTATCCTTCCAGTCATCATCCTGCTTCCCCTTGTCCTTCATCAAATTCACAATTCTCTCTATCCATGTCTTCTTATGTCTCCCTCTTCTTTTCCTCCGATTTGGGAATCCATTCCAAACTCCTAATTGGCAATCCATCTTCATTCATACTCTTCACGTGTCCAAACAATTTGAAGGGTACAGGGAAAGAACCAGGCAAGTAACTTTTTCTTTGAAATCTAGAAAATGTACTTTCAGTTGCCCAACATTCATACCTCACTAATCGTCAGCAATCAGTTTCTGTTAATAATCGCATTTCTTCCTGGCGCTTGGTGAGGAAAGGGGTACCTCAAGGCGGCGTCCTCGCTCCTCTTCTCGATTTATATTAATGACGTGACCAAGAAACTACAAAACTGCAAGCATCATCTTTACGCCGACGACCTACAGATTTACACACACTTTAGGCCTGACGAAATTAATGAATATATTGACAAAGTAAACACTGACCTCAGGCATATATCTTTATGGTCCAGACAATATGGGCTGAAACTAAATGTAAACAAAACGCAAGCAATAATTATCGGACATCCAAGGCTATTACACCTCATAAACAATGGCAATATGCCGGCTGTCATATTAGATATGAACAAATTCCTTATACCGACGTCGTTAAAAACTTGGGATTTTACTTAGATTCTAATTTAAAATGGCATGAGCAAGTAAAACAAACATCTAAAAGGATCTTCTCCATAATGCATTCCCTAAAGCGACTTAAACATTTTCTTCCTACAACTCTTAAAAGAATTTTAATCCAAACTTTAGTGATGCCGCATTTTGACTACTGTGACGTTCTACTAACTGACATAAGTGACGGATTGTCGGACAAACTGCAGCGTGTCCATAATATGTGTATCAGATTCATATTTAATGTTCGAAAATACGATCACATTTCTCCATTATTCCACGAATTGTCATGGCTACATCTAAAAGAGAGAAGAAAATCGCACTGTCTAATTCTCCTATTTAAGATCCTACATACCTCGATTCCCAATTATTTATCATCCCGTTTCCAGTATCTATCCTCAAACCATAACTTAAACACAAGATCACAACATAGTCTCTTACTTAATATACCGCAACACAGGACATCACATCACTCCATGTCATATACCATCTCCACTTCTCGCAACTGGAATTCCCTACCACAAGAAATAAGGGGCTGCCGGACATTGGCATCTTTTAAAAAAAATCTAAATTTATATTTGCTCTAAACTCGACTTCATTATTATCCAGTGTAAGATATATATATTAATTGGTGTTTCCCGTATAATGTATCATATTTATATTATTATTATTATTATTACTATTATTATTATTATCGTATCATTATTGTTATTACCCTATGAAATGTTGTTTGTACATGACATTTACATTGCTACATTTATTGTATCTTTAAGTGTTTATAATTAGTATAGTGTATATCTATAATTGTCGAATATTTATTTGTATTTGTGCTGGTTGAGTGGAAGAGAGGGCCTTATGGCCTTAACTCTGCCAGAATAAATAAAGTATTATTATTATTATTATTATACTTCTTTAGTTCTAAGCCGAATTTTGTAGGTAAACAAATGCATGACTAAGCTTTGTATTTTACTGTTTCACACTTCTAAATTACACTGCTTTTCTGCATAATCTAATGGCACCTGAAACTACATTTCGAAAAAAGTGACTTTACCCGGTACTTTCGCTGTACCCTTCAATTGTAATTGTTTGTTTCCCGATCCGATTGAGGGTCTTTCCACTTTTCAGCGGTTGCCCTTTTACCAGCCGGCTGCTGGCCCTTCACATCCACATGTGTCAATCACAGAGGTAGATGATCAACAGCCAGTGTAGGGGTGACATGTGGTTAGCATGTCGAGTCCCCCAGCCGTTATAGCTGGTTCCTCAACCTGGAGCCGCTACTTATTGTAGCTACCCAATTGCCTCACGATGCTGGGTGGGCACCGGTCCCATACTGGCCGAAATACCATGAGAAAATTTCTTCCCCCATGGAGACTCGAACCAGCGCAAGTCCCGTAGCTCTGGGCCAAGGCTTCCTACCTTAACCGCTCGGCTACGGCGCGTTTCCCACAAATTATATAACTGATTGGTTAAAGTTCTTTTTTTTCTCTCGGATAATGCTCTTTAATGTCGATATAAAATTACGATGGTATCCCTAAGGTAATTTAGTCTTTTAATCAAAATATTTGGGTTAATTAAAATATATCTTTTTGATAAATGTATTCTCGAGGTATTTGGCGCTATTAAATTTATTTATTTATTGTTTTAAAAATAGATCCTGTCTAATTTAAAGCATCGTTGCATATCTTCTTAAAAATCCATTTATGTAGATTGCAATTTAGACTTTAATTTGGTATTTATAGTCCACGTTTCTGCCCCATAGGTCATTAAACTTGTCACTATTCATTTCGATTTTTGTATATCTGAAGGAAAGCGAAGTAATAGCTCATTATTATTCGTTTTGAAACTTACAACTTACAAACTGAATTGCGGGGTGAATCATAAATATGGCTATATGTTTGATCGCGTTGTGGAATGAAAATATTACCATTACAGGAAATATGAAATTACCGTTGGAAAGGCAATTATTCATTTTATAATTTCATATTATAATTTTAATCTTAGAACATTTTTCTATTCCGTATTGATTTAGCATTAAAAGGAGTAATACGAGAGTGTTTTATCAGTAGGCAACTAGAAGGTAGAGAGTTACCTGATGACGTAGTCCCCTCGACAACAGAGATTAATGGTACATCCTGTCAGATTCACATGTATCCCTCCGCGTCCTAGACAGGTGGCAGTAGTCCTGTCACTCGCCGCATATCCATCACACCACGCCCCAAATCTTGTTGTGCGTTGCAAAAGTAATAGACTAGACTCTCTAGGAACTTTCATGACGATCTTGGTAAAGTTTGTCTGAGAGTTCAATTGACAGATTGAGTTACACGTTTATATACTAAGAGATGTTAAAACCCGTTGAGAATATATAAACAGAAACTGGCGTCTCATGCATCAATAACATTAACTAACTAATTATTCTAGGACCAACGGATCTGTGCCCCTGTAAGAAATGCGAACTAAACACTAATTCCGTTTCTGGCTCGGCAAATCATTTCTCTCCCTGCATTTTTGCCTGTCTATTTTCTATATCTCTCCATCTCCCCTCTCATTACTCATAGTTTTGAGCTTTCTTGCGGGATATTATTTGCACTCACAGTCCAGTGTTGTTAACTCAGTATCAGTATATTATGTTATATAAAGCATGTAAACTGTAATTTTGTTTTGCATTGTAAGCCGATGTTTTCCCTTTACAGAGATTTAGGCGCTCTCCCCTTACAGGGAAGAATTTGAACCATACTAATTTAGTTACACTTGTTTTCGTATAGATGTCATTTTGAGTGGTCCGTGATCAGCGTTCCGCCTCATACTGACATCTAGGAAACCAAAGTAGTACTAGGACGGGAAAATTCGGTAAATTTTGCTTAGAGGCCTTTTCATTCAGGCTTAAGGATTTTTTACGAGCATGAAAATCTTCAGACTCGGGACCCACAGCTTAAAGTCCCTCCCGGAGGACTTGCTGCTTGGATTTTTCCGTCCTAAAAAATCCATCGACCCCGGCCGGGTTTGAACCCGCGACCCTTGGGACGAGCGGCAAGGAGCATAACCACTAGTCCACCGCGGCCGATTAAATTGTAAATTATTATCATTAACTCAATTCATAAGCAAAAATTATAATTCCTGTATAGTATCAGTGTGTTATATAATATGTACATTAGATCGTAGCATGTAGTAACTTCGCCATAGCCGGTCCCTAGCCCGGATGAGAAAGAAGGAGGGTACATGACTGTGTGTTCATACCTAAAATTTTATAATTTTGTTAGGACTTCAAGATTATGTTCCAAATCTAACCAAATAAGACAATGAGGTGAAGGAGAAGTATTTATGACGAAACATTTATCTTTAAAAACAACATATGTAAATTCCCTTCACGTAATTTCCATTTAACCAACAAATATCCACTATTATAATTGAGGGGCTCAGTGGGATAAGGGCCCATCCCAACCAATGGTTGATTTTTAGTTATTTGTAGATTATGTATCCTATGGCCATCTTCTGTTAATCTTTAGAAGCTCATAATTCTAACTTTGCTCAAAAGAGGGTAAATGAGACTTTATGTCTAAGAAAAATTTCTAACTTCTTCACGTGCTCGGGAAATAAAGGCCCATCCCAACTGCTGACATGTGACCGTATATTGCCCGCTACTCTGTAGTCCGCTGCATTGCCGGCAAATATCAGTAAATGCAGAATGGCTGATCCGGCAGGTACATGATTGATTGTGGTTGGTTTGAAGAAATTGAACATAAATTTCTTGTACCAGGTCACACTTTCCTTCCCAGTGATGCTGACTTTGGTGTGATTGAAAAAGTTAAAAGAAAAACACAACGTGGTTTATACACCTGAACAGTGGGCTCACCTCATAAGAAAGAGTTGAACAAAGAAACCATTCACAATAATTGAGATAAATGCAGAATATTTTAAATATTTGGATTACTTAAATGTTCACAAAGAGAAATGTGACGCTGGACAAGCATAAGGTAGACATCAGAAAAGCATCTCAGTTTCGTTTTGTGGAAAACATACATATAATGTACGTAAAATCCAGTTTCAGTGACTTGGCTTTAGAGGAAGTAACAAGCCTTTAAAAAAGGGAAAGGAAAGTGTCCTGTATTACCAGATGTAATATTGACAACAAAATATCCTAATGGTAGCATGATAAAGAACACATCATGACTCTGATGACAGTTGTACCACCTGTAGACCAGACATTTTAACAGTAGCCTTAAATCAGATAATGATGATGATGATGATATAAATGCTGCAAACGTAAAATACGTAGATTAATGCAATATTCAAGTTAAAAAGTGATATTTAATTTGTTAATTTATGTTGTATTTTTTATATTCTCAATTTTCTTTTTCTTTGATTAGACATATGAAACAACATAGTGATGTATACATTTGCAGGCAGAAAGCTTATTTTATGTACAATACATGTACCAAATATTATCAATGTGTGCTCTATATATTTTACTCAATGTAGAATTTAATAAAATGCATTTTTTCTCCAAACTTAGTGCAGTTGGGATGGGCCCTTACTCCACTGACCCCCTCAATTATAAAGAAATAAGGGAAATTATGGGTGCATAAGAGGAGCCGGACATCATAGACATTATAGAAAAGAAAAAATTGCAGTGGTATGGTCATATCAAAAGAATGCCAGAGCAAAGATTGCCAAAAATTGTTATGGAATGGATCCCAATGGAAAGGAGGAAGAGAGGTAGACGGAAGAAAACTTGGATAGAAGGGGTACAAGCAGCTATGAATATCAGAGGAATGGAGGAAGATTAATGGATGCACAGAGAGGAATGGCGTTTGGTTTCCGGAAGACGGCGGCAGCTGCCATGATACCGGATGATGATGATGATATAATTATATCCATTAATCGTATAAATCAATCAGTGTCATTACTTACTTACTTACTCACTGGCACTATCGAACCCGTAGGTTCATGGCCGCGCGGACATAAGCTCTCCATACATCCCTATCCTGAGCTAATGCTTTCCAATAATTTCCTGTATAATCTACTTCCCTCAAATCATAGTTAATGTTGTTCTCCCACCTCATTCTTGGTCTACCAACTGGGCGCTTTCCTTCTGGCTTTCCTACAAGAAGTTTCCATGCACGTCTTTCATTCCCCATACGCGCAACATGTCCTGCCCATCGCAGTCTACGGGACTTAACTGTTCTTATTATATCTGGCTTCCTATAAAGACCATGTAGTTCATTGTTATGTAGTCTTCTCCATTCACCTGTCTGTTCATCTCTCTTTGGTCCAAAAATTTTCCTAAGAACTTTATTCTCAAATACTCGTAATCTCCTTTCCTCCCTTAAAGTAAGAGTCCATGTTTCGCACCCATATAATATAACTGGTAGAATAATAGTTTTATATATTTTCAGCTTAACGTTTTTTGAAAGGAGTTGGGACATCAAAAGTCTCTGCAATGCATAATAGCATGCATTTCCAGAATTGAGCCTATGTTTAATTTCTTTGTGAAATCAGTGTCATTAGACCTGCTTAAATTAAATATGAAGAAGTAATAATTAACCTTACAATATTCTAGAGCCTGACACCGGGGGAAGTTTGGCAACGTCCCTACTCGATCAGTTACAGTGGCTTCTATTTGACGTAGTGGGAGGGGAGCGCGGTGAAATGGTGTGAGAAGTGACGTGTACTTCTTGAAGAACGATGCCAGCGCTACAGGGGCACAGATCCGTTGGTCCGAGTATAAGTAACTCACTGGCACTATCCAACCCGTACGTTCCTGGCCGCCCAGACATAAACACTCCATACACCACTAACATGAGCTAAAGTTTTTCCAGTCATCCGCTGTGTAATTTTACTTTCTCAAACCAGGCGCTTTCCCTCTGGTTTTCCTAGTAGGATTTTCGTTTAATAAAGCGAACATTAAGATATAACATAAGACGATAAACATTGCTAAAACATATAGAGTGGTTGCATTTGCCACTGTTATTATATGGATGTCCACCGCTGTGGTCTCGAGGTAGCGTGCTGCCTTGTCACGCAGCGGGCCCGGGTTCGATCCCCGGTCGGGGCAGTTTTTCTGGGTGAGGTTTTTATCGGGGTTTTTCCTCACCTGTAAGACAAATGTCGGGAAAACTTTAAGGCCGAAACGGTCCCCGAAATCATATGGCCATCATTCTTATCATTATCATCCTTACCATTATCATTATCATCCTTACCATTATCATTATCATCATCATCCTTCACCGGTGTGGAAAGGAACGGGAAGCTACCACACCTACACAATTCCCTAGTAAAGCTGCAAGCATAGCTTGAAAATGCTATGATTGCAGTGAAGGACGTGCCTTCGGGCAGAATTACTATGGATGGATTATATGGATGTGAAAGTTGGACACATGACTCTGATGAAATAAGATAAATCGAAGATTCAGAAAAGAAATTAATCCGCATTGTAACTGGAAATATATTATTAGAATATTAGAATTTACCGAATTTTCCCGTCCTAGTACTAGCTTGGTTTCCTAGATGTCAGTATGAGGTGGAACGCTGACCACGGACCACTCAAATTACATCTATACGAAAACAAGTGTAACTAAAATTAGTATGGTTCAAATTCTTCCCTGTAGAGGGAGAGCGCCTAAATCTCTGTTAAGGGAAACATGTGCTTACAAGATTAAAATAAGTCTTTGGATTCCATTCATAATTCTTCTTCGATAAATAATATCTCTTCAATCACTTTTTCATATGTCCAAATCATCTTAAATGTCTTGTTTTGGTAATTTGTACTAGAGCTCCTTGTACTTTCATATTTTCTCGTATGACATCTATTTATTATTATTATTATTATTATTATTATTATTATTATTATTATTATTATTATTATTATTATTATGGTCACACGTAGAAATTCAGTATATAATGGAAATGGACAGCTAATGACAAATGAGGGAAATTTTGAGGAAGTGGCTGAATTCAGGTAGCCTACCTAGGAACAATAATCACAAATAGGAATGAGATGCACAAAGAAATTAAACATAGGCTCAATTCTGGAAATGCGTGCTATTATGCATTGCAGAGACTTTTGATGTCCCAACTCCTTTCAAAAAACGTTAAGCTGAAAATATATAAAACTATTATTCTACCAGTTATATTATATGGGTGCGAAACATGGACTCTTACTTTAAGGGAGGAAAGGAGATTACGAGTATTTGAGAATAAAGTTCTTAGGAACATTTTTGGACCAAAGAGAGATGAACAGACAGGTGAATGGAGAAGACTTCATAACAATGAACTACATGGTATTTATAGGAAGCCAGATATGATAAGAATAGTTAAGTCTCGTAGACTGCGATGGGCAGGACATGTTGCACGTATGGGGAATGAAAGACTTGCATGGAAGCTTCTTATAGGAAAGTCAGAGGGGAAACGCCCAGTTGGTAGACCAAGAATGAGGTGGAAGTACAACATTAACTATGATTTGAGGGAAGTAGATTATACAGGGAATAATTGGAAAGCATTATATCAGGATAGGGATGTATGGAGAGATTATGTCCGCGCGGTCATGAACCTACGGGTTCGATAGTGCCAGTGACTAAGTAAGTATTATTATTATTATTATTATTATTATTATTATTATTACAATGATCTCTGAAATGTCGAAAAAGTGTCTACCAATGTTATATAAATTTAAGTGGATAAATAAAATGTGTATTCACTGTATGACAACGGCATTCCTATTGGACGTATGTTACTTAAGTGATAGCCTGTATTCAACTAAGTAACATAGGCTAGACGACAAGTAGCACATCCCTCTGTGTGTAAACGCCCTCTCCCTTTATGTCTTGTCTTTGCAGATCTAAAGTTTAAAAATAAATAAAAAATAAAAATAAATTGTTTTGCAAGTTTGGGGTTTTATACACGAGATAGCGTTGTTGTACTGTTTGGTCAGCTATTAAATTGATAACACATGGACTTGGGGTTGTGTTTTCATTTTGAATCAGCTGGGTATGTTAAATGACGATGTTGATTCTGTGGTTTTCTCTAACTGTTCATCCTTACCACATTTCCCAGATGTTGATAACTCAATAATGTGGTTTTGCGGTCATATCTACAGATTCAACATTTACGAGACTTTGATAAAATCGATTGTCAAACCGTGATTTAGAAACACATTCGTGTTCCCACATATCATCCCCTTCCTTTAAAAACCATATAAGTCTCAATTTGCACAGATTTTATACTATACTAGGTTATTACCTGGCGTTGCACATGTATTTTGTTACCTACTATCATCGCCCGAGAGATCTAAGATAAATCATCAACTTAAATGATATCGGGAATGTCACCAATTAGCTTCGTGATTTCGAAATTGTATTAATTTGACACTGATATCAGTCGTTTTAGACGACACTCCTTTTTTATTCCTCCTAGGGGTATTAATGGTCTCTTACCCTCACAAACTCTTTTAAATATTATACATTATATGTGTACGGAATTTTATTTAAATTGCTTCAGGCGTTAAAGGTTTATGTGAAATTATAATATTTCACATTTTAGGTCTACCCCTCTCACACCTCTAATAAGGTTCCCAGGGATATCTTCTATCATTGATATCTTCTCGTACTTTTTGATACAACTGAAATGCCAAAGAGTTCTGCTTTGCGCTTACGTAAGAATAAAATCTATCATTATTTAATATATTAAAATTGTAATTATATATATTGTCCACAGCTGTGGTCTCCAGGTACGTGCTGCCTTGTCACGCAGCGGGCACGGGTTCGATCCCCGGTCGGGGCAGTTTTTCTGGGTGAGATTTTTATCGGGGTTTTTCCTCACCTGTAAGACAAATGTCAGGAAAACTTTAAGGCCCAAACAGTCCCCGAAATCATACGGCCATCATTATCATCATCATCCTTCACCGGTGTGGAAAGCAACGGGAAACTACCACACCTACAATTCCCTAGTAAAGCTGCAAGTATAGCATTGTGGCGGCGAGTAAACTACTATTAATAAACCACGCTACTGCGCAAACATTTGTGCCGCTTACGGATCGTCTTTTGTTTTCGTTGCTTCTATTTGCGTAGATCTGATTACCTCCAAGGTTATTAATCACAAAATTACTTGCCTCGAGCCCATATAAGGCAAGGATTGATTCATCTTTCTTTCCAAGGCGTATTAACATAAATCAATAATGATTCTCAAACCCACAGAGTGACTGAAAATGATTGTTTTCACTATGATTATCAATCAGAAAAGCTAGGCAGCAAAATAAAGGGAGCTGGAAATAATCTCCTAAGTGAATGAGTTTGCGTACAGGATTATACCAAACAGCTACGTGCACATAAATCAGATTGAACATTAATTATATAAAAAATGATATTTAATGCAAACAAGTAGTCTGAAGTAAAAACAAAATCAAGATAAACATTTGATCATTCAAGAACATAATATAAATAAATAAATGATAATACTTTTACAAGACAAAGACCACACCATACCTCATACTACACTCATGCTAGCGTCCAAGCCAGGGTGGCTTCTTCCCTGGTCTACAGGACCAACTAAAACTACGCCGCTTCTCGGCTTCAGACGACCTTGTCCATTTTTAGAGTTCCAATCCCATCTCGGAATGGATCGATGAATCAAAGAATGAATGATGGATGAATGATGAATGAATGATGCTTGAATGATAACGTTCTGCCTGTGCACCACGTATATGAAGGTTCCGAGGTAGAGTGAGATGCGCCGTAGGCACAGCGCAGCAGGAGAGGTAAAGAGGGAGAGTGGGGGTAAATGCAAGGAGAAAGGAATATTGGCATAGTTCATGAATATCACAGTCTAGGGAGGATAACGACGCTGCAGTGATGAGCCGAAAAACGCACTTTCGGTTCAGCATGAAAATGCAATTATTGCAGTGAAGCACCTGCCCTCGGGCAGGATGGAAAAATCTAAGGAGCAAGTTCTCCGGGAGGGACTTTAAGCCGTCACTAAATTCCAGCCACTCTGCTAATTATTATTATTATTATTATTATTATTATTATTATTATTATTATTATTATTATTATTATTATTATATTAATCTTATTGGAAGAGATGAAATAGAGGTAATCGACATCTATGTTTTTCGTGTGTTGCTATACGGATTGCACACATGGTCCCTTACAGATATATATACTACGAAAAATATTGAAATATGCCAACGGATAATGCTAAGAAATATATTAGGAACAGGTGATGAATAATAATGAAACGCCAGGAGAGTTCTCAAACCTAAACGTAACCTAAAACCAGACCATGGAAGGCCACAGCAATAATCCCGTTTAAGAAAAAAATCCTGTGGTGTGACCGAAAATCAAACCCAGAATCCCATGAACTGTAGTTAGAAGCTCTCCATGAGGATGATCGAATATTTCTAATTATTCTTCTTAGATACTTCAACTGATCCACTTCTTCAAAATTTTCCTCATTTTTCATATATAATTATCGATATAAATTATATATATATATATATATATATATATATATATATATATATGTTATAATTAAATGTTTAACATTGAGCAATGCAAGCTTAATATGGTATGATAAGAAAAATAAATGCATGGACGGGATTTATTTTTCTTATCATACCATATATATATATATATATATATATATATGTATGATATGAAAAGAAAAATGAATGCTTGAGTCGGGATTTGAACTCGAGTCTATAAAGTCTGTACCTTTAGCGCTCTAACCAACTGAGCTACCCAAGAATTCCAAGACAAACATACAAATTTCTTTTACATGTAGTATTCTCAATTCACACAAGAGGTAGCGGAAATTTGTCCCAACTGACATCTAGCGGCTAACATAACTGTTAAGCAAATATATGTTTTTTTTTTTTAATTTGCTTAACTGTTATGTTAGCCGCTAGATGTCAGTTGGAACAAATTTCCGCTAGCTCTTGTGTGAATTGAGAATACTACATGTATAAGAAAATTGTATGTTTGTCTTGGAATTCTTGGGTAGCTCAGTTGGTTAGAGCGCTAAAGGTACAGACTTTAGAGACTCGAGTTCAAATCCCGACTCAAGCATTCATTTTTCTTTTCATATCATATTTGCCTTCATTGCCAAATGTCAAAAATATATTTATAATATCTATATATACAAGCGTTACTGCTATAAAGTAAATATTCTCTTTAAAAAAAATTGCTTAACTGTTTTGTTAGCCGCTAGATGTCAGTTGGAACAAATTTCCGCTACCTCTTGTGTGAATTGAGAATACTACATGTATAAGAAAATTGTATGCTTGTATTGGAATTCTTGGGTACCTCAGTTGGTTAGAGCGCTAAAGGTACAGACTTTAGAGACTCGAGTTCAAATCCCGACTCAAGCATTCATTTTTCTTTTCATATCATATTTGCCTTCATTGCCAAATGTCAAAAATATATTTATATATATATATATATATATATATATATATATATATACACACACACACACATACATACATACACAAATGCCGTGCCCGGGACCAACACTACCATCAATAAATTGTTATAAATAAAGAACTAGTAAAGTTTTTGTAAAGTCGTTTGTTGCTAAACATAGGCAAACTTCACAAATTTTACGGTGACAACAATGAAATAACGTTATTTTAAGTTTTGTTGCGACAACAATGAAAATACATTAATTTAAATTTTGCGATGGCAACTATGAAATTACGCAAAATCTCATGTTTAAACTATTTGTTGTTCGTTTTGACGACTTCCAACAAGATGGTGCTCCCCCACATTATCGAAGGAGACTATGCTAAAGATTTTTAAGCTGTAAGAAAACCGACTCTAACCGGGTTTCAAGCAACATCCTCGAAGCCAGAGGTGAACATGTGAAAATTTACTGATTACCATACAGATTTGTTGAGTTTATCTATGTTTTGCAACAAACTGCATTGCAATAAATTTGTTAGTTCTTGTTTTATAACAGTGTGTTGTTGGTAGTGTAGGTCCCGGACAATCTGTATTTGTGATGACTATTTAACTCATGCCCCAAATGGGACTCAATGACCAATCACGTTTCAATGATTTCTGATTTATAACCAATCAGAGTCGTGTTTCGCCTAGAATTTACCAACTAAAGTTTATCATAATAAAAAAAGCACCTCCTTTTTAACATTCTGAATAGGTCATAGCATTATTCTTCAGTGACTGACTATATAAGAAATACGGCTACCAGATTGTATATATAGTGTACAAATGTAGCAATTGATTATACCACCAAAAAAAAGAAGAAACCAGTTTCGCACCGTAATTAAATGTATTTGGCGCCAAGTAATAACACTCCAGGAACATATTAATGTCCGTATTTAAATCATAGGACATCAGAAAATGAATTAATCTACAGTTTGATGGGTTTTCATTTTTTCTCAAACTAGAGTGCAGTCTAACAATATTTCGTTCCTTTGGCAAAACAGAATATGATACGGGTTGCACTGACGAACAAAAAGAAGGCAAATTAAGCGTACCAATATTGTCTCATTTGTTTTCAAACGTCGCGGTTTACATTAAATATATAAATATTTTAAATTAACAATAGTTAAATAATGATTTGTGAGATAAACGCTTATTAATTTTATTCGTTTAAATAGTCCTAGCGGGTTACAACCCGATGGGCTCGGAAAAGGAACACCGATATCTTAAAAGAATTGAAGACTCCGCCAATTTGGCATATATTTAAACAGTACCAACTAAAATTGTAAACACCATCTGAAGAATGCAAGAATGAGTTCAAATCGGGGGATCACCCAAAAGCTGTTTATAATTATATACAAAGAGGACGAAGATCACTGGGCCGTCCTATGAAACGCTGGAGGGAAAATTTTCTATAGGATCGTAACAGGCCTTGGCCTAATACTTGGAAGGAAGAAGAAGAAGAAATAGTCCTAACAAATGCCACTCTTGATTTCCAATTTATCGATAATTTGGTAATCACTCGTGGCATTACTTATGATAATTTTTTTGTTTTCCTTCAATAGGATCGATAAAGTTTTGTAAACTCTTTTCAAAAATATTTTCATGAGGTTAAGGGGATATGGTTCGCTAAAGCATATTGAAACAAAGAGGCTTGTGCCATGCATCATTACATATGAGATGATGCTTGTTTGTACGCGGTGGGAATTGCAGAGGTTTGCAAAGTGAATCGAGCAAATGGAATGCAGCTACATCTGATGATAGGTTTATTGTATGTAAGGCTGTAGTTTGGAAACGATGCAACTTAGGTGGTGTTCATTGTTAATTGGCTTTACCGCGCGAGAACCATACAGCCATGAAACCTAATGACGGTGAATGCTTTTGGCAAAAGCTTTCCAGGTCGAGGTTGCGCAGCATTTTAGCTGAGTTCCACATAATCTAGAACTGTTCCACCCCTGCTCCTCATACCACCCTACCTTACAGGGAGTTTCATTAATCATTACATATTCCAACCCTTCAGTCTTCAAATTAAAGTCCGTCCCGCAAGCTAACAGAAATCCACAGCAAGTCGAATTTCTCGTCCTATTTTGCTGATTTACGGGGAAAATTATATATATATATATATATATATATATATATATATGGTATGATAAGAAAAAATAAATGCCTGGACGGGATTCGAACCCGGATCTCTGAGTCTGTACCTCAGCGTGATATCCATTACACTACCAGGCGAATCCAATTCAAACACTTATTTTTCTTATATATGTATTATACTCTCCATTATTACTAGATGTCGCGAGAACACTGTCTTCACTGCCATCTAGTAGCTGACTATATCAAGTAAGCAAATTAAAGAGAATATTTATTTTACTTTATAGCAGTGACGCTTTATCGATGTTATAATTAAATGTTTAACATTGGGCAATGCAAGCTTAATATGGTATGATAAGAAAAATAAATGCCTCGACGGGATTCGTACCCGGATCTCTGGGTCTGTACCTCAGCGTCATATCCATTACACTACCAGGCGAATCCAATTCAAACACTTATTTTTCTTATATATGTATTATACTCTCCATTATTACTAGATGTCGCGAGAACACTGTCTTCACTGCCATCTAGTAGCTGACTATATCAAGTAAGCAAATTAAAGAGAATATTTATTTTACTTTATAGCAGTGACGCTTTATCGATGTTATAATTAAATGTTTAACATATATATATTATAAATAAATTTTTGACATTAAGCAAAGCAAGCTTAATATGACATGATAAGAAAATCAAATGCCTGAACGGAATTTAAACATAGAATTCTCTACACTGTGTTGCGAGAGGCATTCAACTCCCTACTGAGGCGTCTAGTTGATATGTTCGGACTATCACTGGCAATTTTAACCTGCTGCATTTCTTATACCGATACCCGTGGTCGTCCATTATGTGTCTCATCACACAAACTGCCGGTACGCTTAAATGTGTTTACAAGCAGACAAAGGTGTGCCTTTTTTGGGGCTGGTTTACGGAATTTATGGGTAAATTCAGCTCTGGCGTTTTCATATGACAATCCGGGTACCCGTGTACAGACAATGGCAACCCGTTCTTCCGTGATAAACATGTTGCACTAAGCTAACAGTGTATGCAATTAAAATAAAAAAAAAATAATAGTTTTAAAGGACTACAGTGTATGCAAGTAAAATAAAATAAATAAATAAATAAATAATAGTTTTAAAAAAATAAAACAACACGCTTTATTAGAAAACCGAACTAAAAAATGAAAAATAATTTTAATTTCCAACACGCTTGGGATAAATAATTTTACCATCAAATGCGTGGGGTGCTCTTTATAAATTAATATATTTGATAATAAACAGATATTGGTAAAAGTAAAGTCTCTAAGATGAAAACGTAAAAATCATAAAAAGCACCCCACGCTTTTGATGGTAAAATTATTTGTCCCAAGCGTGTTGGAAATTAAAATTATTTTTCATTTTTTTTAGTTCGGTTTTCTAATAAAGCGTGTTGTTTTAGTTTTTTTAAAACTATTATTTTTTATTTTTTAGTTTTAATATTTTACAGAATAAGATAAAAATGCAAATATCTTTAAATTCGATACTATTGTAGTATGAGCTAAAAGTAATACTCTTCTAAAAAAAAAACCCTCCCAGCCGGATTTGAACCAGCGACCTATGGATTACTGAAATTATATACCACTAGAGTTCACCGCTCTATTAACAGAGCTCTTACAACGATTGACTAAAAAGTCGACAAGTCCGCAACCTATTATACCAGTTTTCATTTTTTTGATTTTCTGGTGATTCTGGCCAGGATTTTAGAAGCAAGATATGAAATTATTGTATTGTCATGGGTCCTTTACACGTATACAAAGTGTCAAGTCGATCCAATGTTTCTAAGTG
Organism: Diploptera punctata; assembly: GCA_030220185.1. Classification (NCBI taxonomy): domain Eukaryota; kingdom Metazoa; phylum Arthropoda; class Insecta; order Blattodea; family Blaberidae; genus Diploptera; species Diploptera punctata. Next base: position 1,189,394 of record JASPKZ010009378.1, on the reverse strand, counting down.
GGCGAAAATCGTGTTCAAAGATTCCGTTACATAGATACAAAGACACTTTTTTTGATTTTATGATGATTCTGGCCATGATTTTAGAAACAAAATATGAAATTATTGTATTGTCAGGGGTATTTTACATGTATACAAAGTTTCAAGTCGATCCAATGATTTTAAGTGAGTGAAAATCGCGTTGAAAAATTCCGTTACAAAGATACAAAGACACTTTTTTTGATTTTCTGATGATTCTGGCCATGATTATAGAAACAAAATATGAAATTATTGTATTGTCACGGGTCTTCTACAAGTATACAAAGATTCAAGTCGATCCAATGATTTTAAATGGATGAAAATCGCGTTAAAAGATTCAGTTACATAGATAGATACAGGTCAAGCTAATATAAAGCGTGTAATAAATAGTGTAATCATGTTGAAGATTTCCGGGCTGTTGGCCGTGGTCTTGAGGCTTGTAGTTCCCCGACGTTTCGCCAGAGACTGCGTCTGGCATCCTCAAGGGTTGTCTTGAGACTGGCAATTTTGTCGACTAATTGCCCTATAGAGGTTGTCTCAAGACAACCCTTGAGGATGCCCGACGCAGTCTCTGGCGAAACGTCGAGGAACTACAATCCTCAAGACCACGGCGAACAGTTCGGAAATCTTCTACAAGATCATGATAATGAAATGCTAAGTCAATAAAATAGTAGTGTATTTATGGAAATGGATAGTGATTTTAGAGACACCCTGTAAATGTATAACTTGGCTGTATGAGAAATTGTTTTGTAAAGCTAACCCATGGGGAGAAGACGAGAGAGATTCCGCTGACGTAGTGAATTTGAAGCGCTGTGAAGTGAGTGACAAGGTGCACTTTATTATTAGCCAAGTGGAGGCTTTTGTATCATGTTTCCTTACTTTTCAATGCTACTCACACACAATTTACAGACCGTGATTTAAAATCTTTAAAATGTTCTTTAAATCTGATATTAATATTTCTTCTAGTTCTTCAATGTAAAATTTGTTACAATCTTTACACATTACTTTATATGTGTCATTGTTATGAAATTGGTCATCTAAATCCTGATTGTCTTCTTTACTTTTACACTAAGCACGAGAGTTGAACTTTATTCGAAATATCGTAATTTGTGCAATATTGTATAAGTCGAACACTTATAAATAAATATCTAGAAACATGTATCCTCCACTGGTCTTTCGTTATTTCTCTTCTCTTCTTCTTCGGCTTTCCCCCACTTATAGGTTTGCCGTCTTCAGTTTCCATTTATCTCTATCATTCCAATATCCCTCTTCCAAATTCCTATCCTCCATTATTGTTCTGACGTAGGTTTTCCATTTCCATCTTGGTCTACCACGTTTATTTCTTCCAGGGGGTGACCATTGGTATATATTTTTTGGCCATCTTTCATTTTCCATTCTTTGTACATGGCCATGCCATTTAAGCGTTTGATTTTCAATCCTCTTAACAACAGATGTGGTGACCTTCATTTCGTCTCCCAAGGAATTCATTTCTATTGTTTAGCCTGTCCTTGTTTTGGAGTCTTTCGTGTCTAATAAGTGTCGAATTCACACTTTCCTAATTTTATTATTTTGTAATTCCGTCAAAGACCAAGTTTCGCTGCCATATGACAAAATATCCTGTACTATGCTCTTATAAATTTTTCATTTTAGTTTCCTTTGTAATATATTGGGGCCAAATTACTCCATGTAATGTCTTAGTTGCATTTTTTGCCATGTGCAATTTTAGCCGGAACATCTCTCTCACAGGTACCGAAACATTGTAAATTATTGACTCAAGATATTACAAAAATTCACAATTTTTTTATTTCCTCCCTGTTTCAAGTATGAGGTCATCCACATCCTTTCCCAAACACAGATATGCTGTTTTCTGTAAATTTAGATTCAGTCCCCATTTTTTATATTCTTCCATTACTTTATTTATCATATCTTTCATATCATCTTCATCCCCTGTCCCCTGGCAAACTATTTGATCATCTGCAAACAATTATTTAAGACTATTAAAACCAAATAAAACGTATTTAAAACATTTAACAATATGTTACTTCGTGAATCACAGCTTTAGCTCTTCAAGCATGCGCAGTGGGTCATAACAGGGACTCTGTGTTTTGAAGCCGCTCATTTTTTTTTTTGTTGCTAAGTGTATATGAGTTTACAATTACTATAATTTTCAATAATCTATCTGGATTAAAGTTTTTTTCTTATTTCTATGCTACGAATATTGTATTTCTTTCTTCTTCCTGCAGTCACTGCAAACAATCGATATAAAATTTATATAATCGATCAAGTTAAAGGTTAGGATTTTTATTTACATTGAAAACTGTATTATGCAACACAATAGAATTATATTTATTTAAAGTTTAGCAATTAATTATAATAAAAGAGAATATATGAGCACAGATCTTTCCGAGGAATTAGAAATAAATGGTGCAAATATTACAACGGTTTAATATTTTAAGTATTTGGGATCAATAATTTAAAAGGGATGGTTCATCTGAGTTAGACATCGAGAAAAGAATAATAGAGACAAAGAAAGTTATTGGCATATTAAATTCTAATTTATGGAGTAGAAATATAATCAAGATGACTAAATTATTAATATATAAACAATTGTGAAGAGTTTTTTATTATATGGTGCGGAAACATGGACGTTGAAACAAAAATACAGAAATAAATTATTAGTCACAGAAATCGACTTTTTAAGAAGATCGGCAAGAATATCAAAATTAGACAAAATAAAAAATTATACAATAAGAGAAATTATGAATGTAGAAAAGGATATTGTATAAGAGATTGAAGAAATGCAACTAAGATGGTATGGTCATATATCGAGAAAAAGGGACACAGAAACAAACAAAGAAGTATTGAAATGGATACCTCCTGGAAAAGGGAAACGTAGTAGACCAAAGCCAACGTGGATAAAGGGAATTCAAGACAACATAAGAAGAGAAATATGACAGAAGCAGACACGCAATACCGGGAAATTTGGAAAAAAAAAAAAATTGTATATTTTGGTTGAGGATACCTGTGTAAAAGTAAAGTGTTCCCACTACAGGCCTCAGGAGGCCCTTGGGGTAGTAGGATGTTAAGGCTCCCACTTTTTCTAGACAATCGGCACTTGATGTCAGTCGGGTTGTCAGCCCTGCGTGACGGCCGCCTTTACCCCCAGAACAAGCAGCTGGTACTCATTTCAGTTAGAGGCTGAGTCGACCCCAAGGCCATGGTGCCACCAGAAGGTTTGGGTCAGTTTAAAATTCCTGACCCCACCGGGATTTGAACCCGCGACCTTCCGGTTTGTATCGCACTGCCTTAACCACTATGCTACGGCGTGCCTGTGTATATAAAATAAACAATTCTGTAATAAATAATAAATATGAAATTATTGTATTGTCATGGGTCCTTCACAAGTATACAAAATTTCAACTCGATCCATTTATTTTAAGTGGGTGAAAAACGCGTTGAAATATTCAGTTACATAGATAGATAGATAGATAGATAGATAGATAGATAGATAGATAGATAGATAGATAGATAGATAGATAGATAGATAGATAGATAATAGATAGATAGATAGATAGATAGATAGATAGATAGATAGATAGATAGATAGATAGATAGATAGATAGATAGATAGATAGATAGATAGATAGATAGATAGATAGATAGATAGATAGATAGATAGATAGATAGATAGATAGATAGATAGATAGATAGATAGATAGATAGATAGATAGATATATAGATAGATACAGGTCAAGCTAATATAAAGCGTGCAAAAACAAAGTAAATTAGATTTTATACTCTTATTTGTAGACAAGTTAATACAGTGTGGTCACAAATTCTCGAACCATTTCTGTGTTAACGTATTTGTTTTTTATACTACGACAAAAGAACAAGTGCATGTGGTTATTGCGCGACTGCGCGGGTTATCTTACACCGAGGTGCGACAGGCGTTCACTCGGAAATTTCACAAACCAGGACCGACACGAGCAAACATCCTGTTAACAAACATAACAGCCGCATATGGAGTACCGAAACACACCTCACATTACCAGAGAATTGTAAATGCGGATGTGTGGCTTGGATTCACGAAAACAACTGTGCATGGATTCTTCAAGTTTACAGAAGCAACATTTACCTTGACATGCTCGAGTTATTCTTAGAACCACAGTTACACTAGGATGGCATGCTGACTCTGATGTGTTTCAACAGGATGGAGCACCCCCTCATTTTGCGCTGAATGACAGGATTACCTCAATACTTCCAAACTAAATGGAATGCAGAAGATGGAACATAATTATGAAATACCTTCATAGTTTTAACTATTTGGAAGTTTTTTAAACAGAAATTTAATTCAGATGAGGACGGCAGATATATCAGTTATCTTCTTTTTCTTCACTTCACGGGCTAGGCAAATTGCCTGTTCCGCCTCACAGTTGTTCTGTCCATCTTTTCACTGGCCTTCCTACATTCCTTGAACCTCTTGGCTTATAGTTGAATGCTGCTCTTGGTAATTTTGATATATTCATTCTTTCCACATGTGTAAACCATTTCTCTCTATATTCTCTGATTTTTCTCATCCAATGGATATATATTTAACTCTGTTCTTATATCTTCATTCCTTATCCGATCCAATCTTGTGCAGCCTTTTTTTATTCTAAGGAAGTTCATTTCTGCGCTTTGTATCCTACTTTGCAATTTTTTGGTCATTACCCAAGTTTCGCTCCCATAAAGTAATGCAGGAACTGCCAATGTTTTATAAAATTCAATCTAGTATCTCTTCTTGTTTTATTCTTTAATGTTTTATGTATAATTCCGCACATCATTCGAAATTTCGACAGTTTCATATTTATGTCTCTTTCAGTTTTTGTGTTTATAGTAAAATTACAACCCAAATAATTAAAATTTGTTACTTGATCCAGAGGTTTGTTGTCTATTACGAGTTTGATCTTATATGATCCTTTCCCAAAAATGCCATTATTTTAGTTTCTTCTTTTGATATTTTGAAATTATATTCTTGGCATAACTGATTTAATTGATGTAAAGAGTACTGCAAATTATTTTCATTTTCTTGAATAATAACCACGGTTATCTATTTCAATATTTTAACATTTTAGGATTACCTCAATCTAATATTTCCCATCAGATGAATAGGCAGAGGTTCAGCAAGACTATGGCCATTTTGTTGCTATGATTTAACGCCCCTGGGTTTCTTTTCCTTTGGGTTCATAAAGGGAAGAGAGTACGAAACAAAGGTACGAGATCTCCAGAATCTTTTGATTAGCAATTCAGTAACACTTCATTTCACCAGTTATGTTTCAGAACTCCTTTCGGGCTAATCTTGAACGATGAAAACAATGCTTCGAAATTGACGCAGGGGATATTTAAATGCGATGAACAAGTGTACATAATATGACAATACACATACATGGAAATTATAAAAATTATCAATTGAGTTGGTGTATACTTGATGAAAATCCATATTTATTAATTAAATAAAAAAATACTACGCTTTATATTTATTTAATTAATTATAAAAATTAGTCCATTATTTCTTATAAATAATATTTTCAAGCCAAACACAGTACAGCAACACACACAACTAGAATTTATAAAAACACTGGCCAGACCCATATTATGTTACGGCAGTGAGGCCTGGAAAATTTTCATAAGTAATGCCACGAGTGATTTCCAAATTATCGATAAATTCACGACTCACGAAGTGAGGAGTGAATTTATCTAGAGAATTTGGAAATCAAGAGTGGCATTTGTTAGGACTATTTAACGAATAAAATTAAGCTGTTTACTCACAAATCATTATTTAACTATAGTTATTTTAAAATATTTATATATTTAATGTAAACGGCGATGTTTGAAAACAAATGAGAAACGATAGGTACGCTTCTACTGCTTCTTTTGTTTATCACTGCAACCAGATCATACTATTTATTGCCAAAGGAACGCAATATTGTAAGGAGGAGCTTCCTTTAATATGGTAATTATAACACTGATAAATATTTGGTGAAACACGACTCTGATTGGTTGTAAAACAGAAATCATTGAAACGTGATTGGTCATTGACTCCCATTTGGGGCATGAGTTAAATAGTCAGTGTAAATTAACAAAGACTAACTGCGGCAGAAATGAAATTTATGAGACGTACTGCAGGTTACTCAAGAACAGACCATGAAAGGAATTCTGAGATTCTCAAAGAATTACAAACAGAATCAGTCATGGAATATGTACAAAAATACAGAAACAACTGGAAATCTCATGTAAGAAGAATGAGCAGAACAAGAATACCACGTCAAATCTTAAATTACCAGTCACCAGGCAAGAGATCTTCAAACCTTGGATTGAGACCGTAACAGAATACTAGGTCTATCACATGAAAGGAAGAAGAAGAAGATGAAGTCCATTATTTCTTGGAAATGGTCCCGGACTTTGTGTCATTCATGAACACTTAAAAAAAATTAATAACGAAGAAAAATCAAATTTTGTCAAACATGTACTAAAAACAGGTCATTAGTTCGACAAAATCGATAATAAGTCAATATCACACAGAGGGATTAACAACAAATATATTAGCATACTAGAAGACGTAGAAATTTTAAAAGAAGCTGAGAATACAGATATACTCAACGAGAACAAATCCTAACACCTGAATCCGTTGTACAACTTCGACATCAACATCAATAACAGTTGAAATGCAGAAGATGAAACATGGTTTTGAAAGGCCTTCCTATTTTGAACTACTTGAAGGTTTTAAACACAAATTTATTTTAGTTAAAGACGACAAATTTATCAGGTATTCATTTCATATTTTTAACATTTTACTTCATGTCCACCCTGTATAATTGTTGTTTTTATGTGGGGAATATTACACTGCGAAAGTAAGAACAGAGTTCGAGGGAGAAACCTTCAGAACAAAAAAAAAAAAAAAAAAAAAAGGAGTCCGAGAAAGGGACCCAATATCCCAAAATTTCTTCGCATCTAAACAGGTCAACGGCCTAATTCCAGGAGGCAGAACAAATACACTATTCTTCAAGCCAAGAAAAACAGGGCTACTTTGATGTCCTCCTCTCCTTTTTACATGATAGGTATGCAGCGGCAGAAAATAGTTAAAACAAAAATTTGTACCTGTTGTGGCAGTCGTCCTCAACAAATTATATTTATATAAAATATTCAGCTGGTCTTTCAGAACCGGTTCCATTTTCAAAGCTGTTCATCGGGTACTGGTTATGTTTAACGAATATATTATATAGTGGGTTGATCTGATAGGGCGTGTTCTCATTCAGCAGGTTATAGTTTTTTTTATTTGCTTTATATTTTCTATTTCTATTTAAAGGATTGCCTCAAGGACAAAGTGATACAGACAATTAATTTTCGAAATTGATGAAATACATTTTGTAAATACATAATCTACATGGTCTTTATAGAAAGCCAGATATAATAAGAACAGTTAAGTCTCGTAGACTGCGATGGGCAGGACATGTTGCACGTATGGGGGATGAAAGACTTGCATGGAAGCTTCCTGTAGGAAAGCCAGAGGGAAAACGCCCAGTTGGTAGACCAAGAATGAGGTGGGAGAATAACATTAACTATGATTTGAGTGAAGTAGATTATACAGGGAATGATTGGAACGCATTAGCTCTGGATAGGGATGTATGGAGAGCTTATGTCCGTGCGGCCATGAACCTACGGGGTCGATAGTGCCAGTGAGTAAGTAAGTAAATACATAATAATTTTTTTTTCAAATTAAAATAATTGAAATTACTGAAATATTTAATCATTTAGACACGTTAGCATAGCTTTACGTTATACGTTAGATGTAAACAGGCTGAGGATTTTAAGGGGCAATTAAGGGATATGGGAGTAAATCTTGACACCTACAAAATAGTTTTACTTACTTACTTAATTACTCACTGGCACTATCGAACCCGTAGGTTCATGGCCGCGCGGACATAAGCTCTCCATACATCCCTATCCTGAGCCAATACTTTCCAATCATTCCCTGTATATTCTACTTCCCTCAAATCATAGTTAATGTTGTTCTCCCACCTCATTGTTGGTCTACCAACTGGGCGTTTTCCTTCTGGCTTTCCTACAAGAAGTTTCCATGTACGTCTTACATTCCCCATACGTGCAACATGTCCTGCCCATCGCAGTCTATGAGACTTAATTGTTCTTATTATATCTGGCTTCCTATAAAGACCATGTAGTTCCTTGTTATGTAGTCTTCTCCATTCACCTGTCTGTTCATCTCTCTTTGGTCCAAAAATTTTCCTAAGAACTTTATTCTCAAATACTCGTAATCTCCTTTCCTCCCTTAAAGGAGATTACGAGTATTTGAGAATAAAGTTCTTAGGAAAATTTTTGGACCAAAGAGAGATGAACAGACAGGTGAATGGAGAAGACTACCGAGACTATTTAACTAATGCCCCAAATGGGAGTCAATGACCAATCACGTTACAATGATTTTTTATTTACAACCAATCACAGTCGTGTTTCGTCTAGAATTTACCAACTAAAGTTCATCATAATAAAGAAAGCACCTCCTTTTTAACGTTCTGAATAGGTCATAGCATTATTTTGCAGTGACTGACCCATTAAGAAATACGGCTACCAGATTGTACATATAGTGCATGAATGTAAACACATACTGCACGCGGGAGTTAATATAAAAACATTTGTAGCAATTGATTAATACCACCAAAGAAAGAAACCACTGTTTGCACTTTCTTAAATGTATTTTTTCCCCAGAAAATATAATTGTCATATTTACGTCATAGGGCATCAGAAATGAATTAATATACAGTTTGATGTGTTTCATTTTTTCTCCACTAGAGTGCATTCTTACAATATTGCGTTCCTTTGGCAATAAATAATAATATGATCTGGTTGCAGTGACGAACAAAAGAAGCAAATGAAGTGTACCAATCGTTTCTCATTTGTTTTCAAACATCGCCGTTTACATTAAATATATAAATATTTTAAAATAACCAAATTATGATTTGTGAGTAAACAGCTTAATTTTTTTCGTTAAATAGTCCTAACAAATGACACCCTTGATTTCCAATTTCTCTAGATAAATTCACTCCTCACTTCGTGAGTTGTGAATTTATCGATAATTTGGAAATCACTCGTGGCATTACTTACGATAATTGAGACTATAATCTGATATGCGAATAACAGAATTCGGTTTCGTAAATACACCAAATTTTTATAAAATTGCTCTAAAATTAAAGATTTATATAGATTTTTACAAAAAAATAAAATAAAATAAATTTATATAAAAAAATCATAGAAACTTCCTTGGGGGAAAACTTACCTACATACTTACACACTGGCACTATCGAACCCTTAGGTTCATGGCCGCATGGACATAAGCTCTCCATACATCCCTATCCTGAACTAATTATTTCCAATCATTCCCTGTATAATCTACTTCCCTCAAATCATAGTTAACGTTATTCTCCCACCTCATTCTTGGTCTACCAACTGGGCATTTTCTTTTTGGCTTTCCTACAAGAAGCGTCCATGCAAGTCTTTCACTCCCCATACGTGCAACATGTCCTGCCCATCGCAGTCTAAGAGACTTAACTGTTCTTATTATATCTGGCTTCCTATAAAGACCATGTAGTTCATTGTTATGTAGTCTTCTCCATTCACCTGTCTGTTCATCTCTCTTTGGTCCAAAAATTTTCCTAAGAACTTTATTCTCAAATACTTGTAATGTCCTTTCCTCCCTTAAAATAAGAGTCCATGTTTCGCACCCATATAAATATAACTGGTAGAATAATAGTTTTATATATTTTCAGTTTTACGTTTTTTTAAGGAGTTGGGACATCAAGAGTCTCTGCAATGCATAATAGCACGCATTTGCAGAATTGAGCCTATGTTTAATTTCTTTATGCATCTCATTCCTATTTGTGATTATTGTTCCTAGGTATTTGAATTCAGCCACTTCCTCAAAATTTCCCTCATTTGTCATTAGCTGTCCACTTGCATTATATAATGCATTTCTACGTGTGACCATATATTTAGTTTTATTGATATTTACTTCCAGTCCTAATTTCTTAGTGTTACTCAATAGTGTCTAAAAATCCATATTATATATTAGTTTCATTTTATTAATTTACCACTCATCATACCATCGGGGTAACATAACTTCGCCTTCCAGACGCCCCAACTTCAGAAGTAGATTACAATTACGCTAATTCCAGGAGAGAAAACCAAAAATGTCATAAAAAGACAACCTTGTGGCATTAGACCAAAAAAACATATTTCATTGGACAAAAAAAAAAGTGTTACCATTATAACAGATGGGTGTTATTTCTGCTGTCCACAAACCGGGGGTCAGATCATTCAAGCATGTAATTCCATCTCCCTCCATGTTTCATTGGGCAGTTCCGGAAAATTTATAGTAGACCACCCGCATCTGCTTGCCCTACACACTGCTCGTTTTAATTGCTGCACATACTGCGAGGAGAGGAGGGGGGGGGCTCTTTACACATTTTCGCTGACTGCCTTTTGAATGACGTTTACAGCGTATTACAATTAACATTATTAGTATATTTATATTCACGGCCCATTAATTCTGCCGGCAGAGCAATATTGCACGGTTTACGCAGATGAGAATGATTTTAGCTAATTGCCTAAGACTCAGGCTGCATTAATGGCAACAGCTATGAATAAAATTGTTGCGTTTCCTTTTCATGCGATTAATGTAATTTATTTCACCTCTTACCCTCTCGTGTTCTCAAGCAAATTTATCATTAATGAAATTTAATTTTGTATTTGGAATATTTATTGATAACAACTACAGGGGCATCTCATTACTTTCAACTTCGTGCAAAATTCTTACAAATATATTAGTAAGCAGACTTACTCCCTATATTGATGACATTCTAGGAGATCATCAATGTGCATTTAGAAGAAACAGGTCTACAACAGATCAGATTTTTAGTATAAGACAGATTTTAGAAAAGAAATGGGAATATAATGGTACTGTACATCAACTATATGTAGACTTCAAAAAAGCATATGATTCAATTAAGAGGGAGAAGTTATATAGTATCCTGCTGGAGTTCGGAATTCCTAAAAAGCTAGTTAGACTTATACGAATGTGTCTAAATGGTTCAAAGAGTAGGGTGCGTGTAGGCAAACAGTTTTCGGACACTTTTGAAATCCAGAATGGGTTGAAGCAAGGAGATGCACTATCTCCTCTACTATTTAATTTTGTACTAGAGCATGGCATTAAATCTTTAGAGAATGAGGAAGGATTACAACTCAATGGTATTAATAAGCTGTTAGTTTATGCTGATGATGTAGTATTGTTGGCCGATAGCCAGGAGATACTAAAGAACAACACGCACACACTATTGAGTAACACTAAGAAATTAGGACTGGAAGTAAATATCAATAAAACTAAATATACGGTCACACGTAGAAATTCATTATATAATGGAAATGGACAGCTAATGACAAATGAGGGAAATTTTGAGGAAGTGGCTGAATTCAAATACCTAGGAACAATGATCACAAATAGGAATGAGATGCACAAAGAAATTAAACATAGGCTCAATTCTGGAAATGCATGCTATTATGCATTGCAGAGACTCTTGATGTCCCAACTCCTTTCAAAAAACGTTAAACTGAAAATATATAAAACTACCAGTTATATTATATGGGTGCGAAACATGGAATCTTACTTTAAGAGAGGAAAGGAGATTACAAGTGTTTGAGAATAAAGTTCTTAGGAAAATTTTTGGACCAAAGATAGACGAACAGACAGGTGAATGGAGAAGACTGCATAACAATGAACTACATGGTATTTGTAGGAAGCCGGATATAATAAGAACAGTTAAGTCTCGTAGACTGCGATGGGCAGGACATGTTGCACGTATGGGGAATGAAAGACTTCCATGGAAGCTTCTTGTAGGAAAGCCAGAGGGAAAACGCCCAGTTGGTAGACCAAGAATGAGATGGGAGAATAACATTAACTATGATCTGAGAGAAGTAGATTATACAGGGAATGATTGGAAAGCATTAGCTCAGGATAGGGATGTATGGAGAGCTTATGTCCGTGCGGTCATGAACCTACGGGTTCGATAGTGCCAGTGAGTAAGTAAGAAAGTATATTTATTGATTCTATGACACCTTATCACCTACACAAATGCAAATAAAAACACGGAAAAACACAATTTATTGATTCTTGTTTAGTTGGTTTTTCCGGGTTATTCAGACGTGTTTTCTGGAAATATCGCTTTCGCGACTCTTCGAGTAGTTGCAGATGGATGCTAATCAGCCTTTCACGGAACTCCTACAGTTCAGTTCGGGTAACTATAGGCGTCTTGGAGAACCCTAAGGGCGTGGTAGGAGGTAACGATGTAAAAAACATTTTCTTATTAATGATAATAATACAATGAATGAGATGCACAAATAAATTAAACATAGGTTCAATTCTGGAAATGCATGCTATTATGCATTACAGGTAATCTCGACATCCCAACTACTTTCAAAAAATGTTAAAACTGAAAATATATAAAACTGTTATTCTATCAATTATTTTAAATGTATGTTAAACATGGACTCTTGCTTTAAGGGAGGAAAGGAGATTACGAGTATTTGAGAATAAAGTTCCTACGAAAATATTTGGATCAAAGAGAGATGAACAGATAGGTGAATTGAGAAGACTACATAATATTGAATTACATGGTCTTTATAGAAAGCCAGATATGATAAGAGCAGTTAAGCCTTGTAGACTTCGATGGGCAGGACATGTGGCACCAATGGGGAATGAAAGACGTGCATGGAAGTGTCTTCTAGGAAAGCCAGAGAGAAAAAGCCCAGTTGGTAGACCAAGAATGAGGTGAGAGAATAACACTAACTATTATTTGATTGAGTAGATTATACAGGAAATGATTGGAAAACATTAGCTCAGGAATGGGATGAATGTCCATGCCGCCATGAACCGACGGGTTCAATAGTGCCAGTGAGTTAGTTAATAAAATAAATTGTTATAAACAACACTATTCTGTAATGAAAACTCCAAACTTATGAGAAAACAAAAGTATTCACTAACGGAACTAGTAGATAAAACAATTCAACCAGGGAAAGACCTTGATTGGCATTGTAGTACTCTATAGTGAACACATGTTAACCGAAACTGGAGTATGCATGCGATGTGACGGCGCAAGACAGCAACGCAAATTAGTGCGCAGCTGCGGTGCATACGAGAGTGAACAGAATACAGACAAAATGGTTCTGTGTGTAGTATACCTCATTTTCCAACCAACTAAGATCCTTTCCCTGGTAATAACTATTATGTTTTAAAAACTGAGGATAGTTGCTGGCATTATCTACAACTCGCACTCCTCTCTTACCGCACCATACAACACTGACCCCTCAAATGCGGCTACAGAAGCCAGAACTGCACTGTAGACCTCATAGCCTGTTATATAAGACCTCAGTGAGTCAGTAGTGGTCGACAAGTCGACCTGAAAGTGATCTGAAGAGCGAAGTAGAAGATACTGTATCGAGATAGTGCTTCTGCGAGAGTGAATAAATCTAATAGGCTACATAAAAATTAATGTTGTTTGTTTGTTCGTACTTTATGCGCGGCCATACCGTTGATCCGATTGTGATGGGGCTTTTTGCAAAATGTTCAGGAGATTCCCTGGATGAACATAGGCTATAAGAGAGTTGTGATACTCAACTACTATACCCTTAAAAATCGCCATTTCTAGTGGAAAACATGAACAAAAAAGTAGCTCTTTGGACGTTTAAATTTCATACGCTGCCTAAACCATAACAAATACACAAAATTAATGTACACAGAATTGAATATCTCAAAAGGCTCTACAAAAAAATCCGAGACAGCATATGTTTATCTCTTACGGATAACTCACAATAACCGTTTTTGTCTTTCGTTGATACCAAGAAGATCGAGACAAGTACGTAGATTCCTGTGCAAGCATAGCAGTACATGACGGGTATTCTTTCACGGATAACTCACAATAACGAATTTTGTCTTTTAGCTCATTTATGTCAAGATGATCCGGATAAGTAGATTCTCGGGCAATGCCGGGTAAATCAGCACGGGGAATCAAATAATTACGATATACATTTATAATATTTTTTTATTTCACTTATTCAAATGATCATAAGAAGTACATTAATTTTTGTCTTTCAGCTCATTTATGCCAAGAAGATCGGGATGAGTAGATTCCCGGACCAGCCAGGTAACAGCACGGGGTATCTAAAAATAATTACTATATACATTTTTCCTTTTACTTATTCAACTAAATATAAAAACACATTAGTTTTCTGTAGGCTTTCACGGCCGGCGTCTTGATCCCTATTAGGTTCGTCTTCCGGGCATATAGGCCGTGGTCCAGTCGTTCTTCTACTCGACGTTTCGTCTACTGCTGCGGTAGACATCTTCAGGAGATACTGCGTGCTCTCTGTGAACTCCTCAACAGTCGGCTGCAGACTGGCTGGTCGTTGGAAACTCCCTCCCTATTTATAGGCACGCCCCTGGTGGAGAGGCGGTTTTCCGCGCGGGGGCGTGCCTATAAATAGGGAGGGAGTTTCCAACCACCAGCCAGTCTGCAGCCGACTGTTGAGGAGTTCACAGAGAGCACGCAGTATCTCCTGAAGATGTCTACCGCAGCAGTAGACGAAACGTCGAGTAGAAGAACGACTGGACCACGGCCTATATGCCCGGAAGACGAACCTAATAGGGAACATTAGTTTTCATTTACTTAGGCTTAGGAGCGCATGCCGGGTATTAGCTAGTAATTTATGAAAGAAAATCTGTTTTTGAGAGACACAAGCACAGTTGTCACATGTGCTTGTAGAGTGAATTAATGTGAATGAAATAAAGAAGATTGAGGAAAATTTGTGATATTAAATTGGATAAATTTTATGTTGCAAAGCCATCGATACTAGCAACAGTACACTACGATTCCCATACTTTATAATATTTCAATTTCCCTGTCCAGTAATAAGCCACTGGGGCAATGGTTACTAAACACTACAACAACATTTGAAAATTTCTTTATAGTGTTTTATTAATTTCTGTTTACTTAAACACTATTCAATTCAACCTTTACAGTTCTGTAATGGACTTTAAAATTATAATATAACCACGAATTATGGATAAATGAATATTCTGAAATCACTTTTTTTCTCAGTATATTTTTCCTTTACCTCGTGAAATAGAGAGCATTTCTGTTCTCTGAATTTGTAAGAACCATGGATGCAAGCTTAATGGATTCCATCTAAATAATGGAAAGCAATTTTATAGTTCGGCCAGACGAATAATTTGTCTTCCGCATTTCTTTAGATCAATAATTAATATTTTCATATTCGCTATTTCAAGTTCTTGTTATATTTCAATTCTGCGGTTTAATAACTCAGAAATTATGAATTCTGAGTAAATAAGAGACAACCCTATTACATTTATTATGGAATATGTATCTTATTTCTTCAAATCCTGGTAAAAATGACTTACAAACATTATAAGAATAGATAGATAGATCGTCGGTTGATTAATGTCTTTGACATCCCAATAGCCAATTTTGTAGGTCCATCCAATCTCCTGGTTGTAGATGTTTCTCCCTCATGTATAATATATTCCCTGACTCCAGGAGGTTTTAGGTCTTCCTCTGCCTCGTCTTCTCTCAGGTTTCCATCGTAAGAATTAAAATGTTAATATATAGAGGAACTTCGGGTAATTTGGACCCCTGTTTTGAATTTGTTGTTTTTTTTCTATTAATTAAGGAATTTTAATTTTATTTAATTACAGTGATTATCATTAGTGTTGTAACTATGACCCTCCATGGTATCTTTACCTTGTCGTGATGGAGTGGCTTGCGTGCTTAAATGATCCCGAGAGCTATGCCGGCGATAGCATTGCTGCCGATAGGGTTACCCATGCCGGACTGGTCGAAGGTGATAAGCCAAACTAAAAAAGTACCTTGGTCGAAGGAGTGACGATCTTTCACCGTAAAAATACAACTGTCAAGAAATGCGGACATGGGTTCAACTGGGGTAAAATTTTCCGGAGGTCAAATAGTCCCCCATTCGGTTCTCCGGGCGGGGACTACTCCAGGGAACCCATGCCAAAGGCTCAAACACAGGGACGTGTTCCTAGGAACATGGAATGTTAGGCCAGAGGGAAAACGCCCAGTTGGTAGACCAAGAATCATGTGGAAGAATAACATTAACTATGATTTGAAGGAAGTAGATTATACAGGGAATGATTGGAAAGCATTAGCTCAGGATAGGGATGTATGGAGAGCTTATGTCCGCGCGGCCATGAACCTACGGGTTCGATAGTGCCAGTGAGTAAGTAAGTAAGTTGTAACTGTGAAATAGCAATGTTATTTTATTCAAATATGGAAACATCTTCATAATTTATAAACTTTTTCACATTACAAGAAAGGTCCTCTTTAACTTCCATATTCGGATAACGTGGACTCCAGAGACCACCTTAGCTTTTAGTCTATCTTTAGGTTCATTTACTCTATTAATTCATAAAGTCAGGCACAGATTAATCTGAAAATATTTATGACTGATCATAATTAAAAATCATTGATATTTATTTAAAGTTTTGAAAAATTATTGTTGATAACATTCACACGTCATTCAACTGCAGAAAGCGACGGGCTTTGGGTTTAATAAAATTACAAGGATATTAAATAAAATTAATGGTTTTTACAGATAGCATCCTCATTGATAAAATATACGTATTCCTGGAGGGTCTACATTATCCGAATTCCTATATTTTGTTTAATTATTTCATATAGCCACCATGTCACATAATATCAAACCAAACCCGTCTGTATATTAAAACAGCATCTACATAATATAATATATTCAGGATTTTTTCAACATTTGTAATATTCAATAGCAGAAGTTAAGAATTGATTCTTAGCTTGAAAAACTTTTAAAGTGGTTATTTTCGTAAATATCACAAATAAACCCTTCGTCGCACAAAGGAATAAAATAAACTGGCCTTGAACACGTCAGAGTTGATGAGGGGAAGATGTTAAAATGTGTTCTGTTCGAGGGCAGCACCAATTAAAGAAGATATTAACAGGGTCCACTCAAACAGTTGGGTCCACATTATCCGAACTTTCCTATAAAAATGAGTGTGAGACTCTCAGTGTGTCCTTCATGGGTTCAAAAAATACTTGACCAATTTAAATGATTATTTTCCATCATTTATAGAATTTTTCTGGTACCATTAATGTATATAACATATTACCGTACGTACTATAGGGCCGAGCTACAAAAAAAGCATCGGTGCTCTAAAAAATTAGCTTTTTGGATGCTTCGATTGTTTACGCTGCCTAAACCATAAAAAATACAATAAATTAATAAACCCAGATCAACCGCTGTTGTCTCGAGGTGCTGCCTTGTCACGCAGCGGGCCCGGGTTAGATTCCCGGTCGGGAGAGGCTCCTGGGTGGGTTTTTATTCGGAGTTTTTCCTCACCTATAAGACAAGTGTCAGGAAGCTTAGGGCCCAATGGTCCCCGAAAATCATCCGCTATCATCATCCTTATCATTATCATCACCATCCTTCACCGGTGTGGGAAGCTACCACACCTATAATTCTCTAGTAAAGCTGCAAAGCATAGCATGAAAATGCTATGACTGCAGTGAAAGACCTGCCCTCGGCGAGAATTACTGTGGAATATACACAGAATTGATTAACAAAAAATCTACAAAAATGTTTGAGACAACATATGTCTATCTTTTACGGATAACTTGCAATAATTTTTGACTTACAACTCATTGATGCCAAGAAGATCGGGATGGTGAAATATATAGAGCAAACTTTATAAACTACTTGCTACTACTTGCCGTGCGCTTCTTGTCTGCATAAATTGAATGTGTTTTTATGATTAGTTTAATAAGTCAAAAGAAAAATAATTACAAATTATTATAGTTAATATTTTTAGAGACCCCGCCAGTGCTGATTACCCACAACAGAGTCATGTGGAGTAGAATGAAAACAGATTGATAGGCGCAGGACGATATTGTGAAATCTGCTAAATAGATTACGTATTCATAACATATAACACTGTCAACATGATTTTTGTCTCATGAGTACCGATAGTTGTACTTAATACAGTTTTTATAGTGTTTTCAAATATGTATTCGGAATTTCTCCATCACCCACAGTTTTCTTATTTCAATTTCAATTAATGGATTTAAATAAATATTTTTCAATAAATGTTTTTTCGTCCATTGTCCATTGTAAAATAAAACGGGGAACACTTTCAACAGGAGATTTCAACTATGGAAAAGTGATATCAAGGCAAATGGAATACTAATATGCTGGTCGATTATTGTTGGATCATCAAGAGGGATGCTCCACAAGCGAAATATAGCACAAAATCGTCATTTCTTACTTTCTAGGCGAGCCCGAATGTTCGAATATTGTGTAGTTACGAATATAGAAAATATTAAATTGTTTGAAATTATAAATTCCTGTATCTCGGAAACCTTGCGTGATAGAGAAAACCCAATATAATATTTGAATTCAGAAGAAAAAATACTATTAGAATCACATATTTTTCTTTCTGAGACAAAAAAAAGTATTTTTGTTGCTCTGTGTATTTATAACATCTAAATAAAAAAAAGCGTTACTGCAATAAAATAAAATATCCTCAATCATGTTTTTGTTATAGAACTTAAAATGTTCATTTCATTAAATACGATTAAAATGACACGGCCATGTAAAAAGAATGGCAGAAAATATATTACAAAGAAATATATTAGAACCGGACCACCTGGTGGGGAGTTACGTACTCTCAGAGCGATGCGTGCGTTCACACAAACACTACCTCACTGACACAGATAAGAAAACTTACAAATCAGCTCAGTGCTGTGTCCTTCAAAATGCGTATCCTGAAGTAAAGATGTATATGTGACGTAAAATGCACTGTACCTGCATGAAATGTCTCGCTGACTCTTACGATAGAGAACTGTATATAAGGAAAAGAAGATTAATGCTTGCATTGGGAGCCTGAATCGCGAAGAAGGTATCGTGCTAACGGATAGAATTAGAGGTCTTGAGTTGAAATCCCGGTTCAGCGAGCGTTTGTTTGACTTTGATTTTATTTTATAATTAGGCCTATTACCCAATTAAAAGCAAAACTCGTGGTAATTACTAATTTAAACTGAAAAAAGTTATTTCCGGTAATCGTTATGTAAGGGATATTAAAAAAGATAAAATTTATATTTTCTCTAGGGATATCTTAATTAAATAATGGCGTCTCTTACGTCAGAGCATTCTAATAGGGAAGATATTTTTAACTGTTAAGAATGTTAATTAAAGAACCAACGTGACGAACATTTCTTGAGCAATTCTTGAAAAAAATATATACTTATTTAATTTTTAATAACCCTGAATATCTTCTTTTAATATAAATGTATTCTACAGGGTGTAATTATATTCCCATTACAGATCTTGAGGACGTGTAACGTGGACCATGACAGTTACGTTTGGCATAGGAACTCATGTTATTATATATATTAATTTAATTTATATTTAATTTTACAGATACAACCCCATGTTTTTATAATATAATATCCATAATAATGCAAAGTTTTGGTAACAGTTAAATAATCCTATTGATGAAAGGGGAGAGAGAATGATTTAAAATAATTGAATAAGAGCCAATATTGAGTTTTAGGGGAAGGAGGGGTGCAATAAGCCACATTTGAGGAGATATAAACTGAGCAACGTATGAGGAGTGTTTCCTCGGATGACAGGTGCTCCATCATCCCTCCCCCCAGCAGCAACCCCTCATGCACGTGTCTCCATGGCTACCAACATTGGCTGTGTTATAATTTCCTGCACCGATTCGACAAACTGTGTTGAAGCAATGGGAAGGGTAGATTTTTGGAAGAGTTCCCAGTGTGTCTGGGTTTCCCCTACACTATCTCTTCGGCTTGTTTCAGATAGTTGAAACAATGTCCCTCCTATATTATGTACTAAAGCTTTAGGGAATTTCAATGTCTGCAATTCACATAAAAAAATCTAAATATTCTATTAAAAGAGCAGGTACAGAAATATTTTCTGATATTGAAGTCAATCCAGTTCTAGAATAAATCTAACAATGTAGGAATAATGGAGACATCTAGTTGACGAAATGTGTAAAAATGTTCCTCACGCAGGAACTGCGTAAACAAAATATAGACTTAGTATTAAAGAGCGACATTACATAAATATTATCTGGTCTTGAAGTCGTCCAGTTCTGGAAAAAATCTAACAATATCTCATATATATATATATATATATATATATATATATATAAATCAATGTTTGTTTGTTAGTTTGTTTATTCGTACTTTATGCGCGCCCATACCGTTGCTGCGATTGAGATGGGGCTTTCTGCAAAATGTTCAGGAGATTCCCGTTATGAACATAGGCTATAATAGAGTTGTGATATTCAATTCCTACACCCTTAAAAATCGCCGTTTGTAGTGAAAAACGTGAAAAAAGTAGCTCTTTGGACGCTTAAATGGCTTACGCTGCCTAAACCATAACAAATATACAAAATTAATATACACAGAATTGGATATCTCAAAAAGCTCTACAATAAAGTCCGCGACAGCATATGTTTATCTCTTATGGATAACTCACAATAACCATTTTTGTCTTTCATTGATGCCTAGAAGATCGAGACAAGCACGTAGATTCCTGTGCAAGTATAGCAGCACATGGCGGGTATTCTTTTACGGATAACTCACAATAATGAATTTTGTCTTTTAGCTCATTTATGCCAAGAAAATCGAGATAAGTAGATTCCCGGGCAACACTGGGTAATCAGCACGGAGAATCTTAAAATAATTACGATATACATTTATATTTATTTTTCATTTTACTCATTCAACTAATCATAAGAAGTACACTAATTTTCGTCTTTCAACCAAGAAGATCGGGATGAGAACGCCGGGTAAACAGCACGGGGTATCTAAAAATAATTACGATATAAATTTTTCCTTTAACTTATTAAACATAAAACGCATTAATTTTCGTATTTCAGCTCATTCATGTCAAGAAGAACGGGATAAGTAGATTCTCGGGCAACGCCGGGTAATCACACGGGTATCTAAAAATATAAATTTATAATTATTTTTCCTTTTATTTAATCAACTAAACATAAACGCACATTAATGTTCATTTATTTAGGAGTAGCAGCGCACGCCGGGTATTAGCTAATAGACTATACAAATTCCGAGCTAAATTCCAGTTATAATATAAACAAACTTGTCTAATGTATTATTCCGCTGACTCCGTATATTGGGAAAACCGTGGTGCTACTTTTACCCGCCATATGACTGAATGATGTACAGAAATACCATCACTGTTCATAGGCAACATCGTATTTTACTGAATACAAGGGATAAAATATTACCAACAATTGGGAATTGTCTCCATATTTTATTTATTAGTGACAAAAAATATGTGTGGGTCTACCTAATCAAACGTTTACGATTTTTTTTAAATGATGTCGATAGATATAATTTATTTACAATTTTAGTACGAGCAGGATTTATGCACCATGTTGACTCACCTGAAAATTATGCTGTTATTTTCACCACATCTTCAATGGATAAGGTAGGATACTTTTACTAAAGTGTTTGAAAATATGAAAAATAATTTGATTCTCTGCTCTTTTAAAATTCTTTACTTTCCAATGCTGTACAGAAGCATCCATTTTGAAACATTGAAAATTCAACGTATTCTGTATTGCGCATGCGATAAGATAAAACAATGATTTAAACTTGTAATTACATATTTTAAAATTCTCGCATATAACTTACATAAACATGTGCTGGATAATACATATTTCGATTATTTTTATTTTCTCTATTTCGAGTGTTAGAGAGGAAACTATATTTTCTTACACGCTTAAAGGTTAAAATGTTATTCGACCAATGAAAATGCAGTCATACATCTGCTATATTTACATCACAACTGGAACTTACCTTGCAAGAGGAAGAGTGGTGGACTTTGTAATATTACAGTGTAGTTATTTAGTTATTTATAGGTTGGCAATCCCAAAATCTAGTAGATTAATCTTTCAATCATGGCCGCTATCGCTGTAAGTACGACTGAACACACTATCGTGCAAAAAATAATAATTTATGGAAACTCTATTTGTTTTTTAATTAAATAAAAATAAAACGTAGTTTTATTAGATTTTCATATTTACTATATAATTCAGTGACAGCTGTTTCGGTACACTGTACCTTCTTCAGACATGTTAACAAATTATGAATTGTGTTCCAACTGATCTAAGCAACAATACAACAATATTTATTTAAATTTTTTTAATTTAACAAAGGGGATTCATTCAAATCAAATTGAGAATTTAACAGTTTGTTACTACTTTTCAATTTATTTATTTCTACAGCCTCCAAAAGATCCAACTTCTTACCCTTATCACAAACATGTAAAATTTCAAAATTTGGATCGAAACAATGATTACATTGGAACAGGTGGTTAGCATATTTTGAATATTCTAAATTTCTGTTATTTGCTCTCATGTGTTCCTTTATCCGAGAAATAAAAGGTCTACCAGTTTGTCCTATATAAACATTGTCACATGTGCCACTTACTTACTTACTCACTGGCACTATCGAACCCGTAGGTTCATGGCCGCGCGGACATAAGCTCTCCATACATCCCTATCCTGAGCTAATGCTTTCCAATCATTCCCTGTATAATCTACTTCCCTCAAATCAAAGTTAATGTTGTTCTCCCACCTCATTCTTGGTCTACCAACTGGGCGTTTTCCCTCTGGCTTTCCTACAAGAAGCTTCCATGCACGTCTTTCATTCCCCATACGTGCAACATGTCCTGCCCATCGCAGTCTACGAGACTTAACTGTTCTTATTATATCTGGCTTCCTATAAAGACCATGTAGTTCATTGTTATGTAGTCTTCTCCATTCACCTGTCTGTTCATCTCTCTTTGGTCCAAAAATTTTCCTAAGAACTTTATTCTCAAATACTCGTAATCTCCTTTCCTCCCTTAAAGTAAGAGTCCATGTTTCGCACCCATATAATATAACTGGTAGAATAATAGTTTTATATATTTTCAGTTTAACGTTTTTTGAAAGGAGTTGGGACATCAAAAGTCTCTGCAATGCATAATAGCAAGCATTTCCAGAATTGAGCCTATGTTTAATTTCTTTGTGCGTCTCATTCCTATTTGTGATTATTGTTCCTAGGTATTTGAATTCAGCCACTTCCTCAAAATTTCCCTCATTTGTCATTAGCTGTCCATTTCCATTATATACTGAATTTCTACCTGTGACCATATATTTAGTTTTAACTGATATTTACTTCCAGTCCTAATTTCTTAGTGTTACTCAATAGTGTGTGCGTGTTGGCCTTTAGTATCTCCTCGCTATCGGCCAATAGTACTACATCATCAGCATAAACTAACAGCTTATTAATACCATTCAGTTGTAAGCCTTCCTCATTCTCTAAAGATTTAATGGCATGCTCTAGTACAAAATTAATAGTAGAGGAGATAGTGCATCTCCTTGCTTCAACCCATTCTGGATTTCAAAAGTGTCTGAAAACTGTTTTGCCTACACGCACCCTACTATTTGAGCCATTTAGACACATTCGTATAAGTCTAACTAACTTTTTAGGAATTCCGAACTCCAGCAGGATACTCTATAACTTCTCCCTCTTAATTGAATCATATGCTTTTTTGAAGTCTACATATAGTTGATGTACAGTACCATTATATTCCCATTTCTTTTCTAAAATCTGTCTTATACTAAAAATCTGATCTGTTGTAGACCTGTTTCTTCTAAATGCACATTGATGATCTCCTAGAATGTCATCAATGTAGGGAGTAAGTCTGCTTACTAATATATTTGTAAGAATTTTGTATGAAGTTGAAAGTAATGAGATGCCCCTGTAGTTGTTTGCAATCAGTTTTATCTCCTTTCTTATAAATTGGTACGATAATTGATTCCTTCCATTCACCTGGAAGAGCTTCTTTTTCCCAAATCATACTAAGCAACCAGCGTATATGTGCCACACTTCAATTTATATACACCTGATAATTTTTATTTTTTTATTTTTGGTTTTATTGTTTTTATTATATTAATTAGTTTTTTATTAGTTTTAAATTGCACATTAATGTTCAACTCATAGCTTTTTTTTTAAAGTGTTCAGAATATTTTATTTAAAAGTGGGCCTATGTATGACCTTTACGACATATTTCTTTATGTGTTCTTTGGGTAAAGGAAACACTTTGTTAATTGCCTTTTTTTGTAATGAACTTTCTTACTTAAATATTCTATAATTTTAGGGTCGTAGTTATTATTAATAGCTAATTGTTTAATAATATTCAATTCATTATTATATTCCAAGGGTGAAAGAGGGATATTTAAAAGTCTATAAATGTAACTATTAAAGCCTGCCATCTTATGAGTATATGGGTGAAGAGAAGAACTATGGATAGTGGTATCAGTATGAGATGGTTTGTGAAAGATACCAAACTCAAACTTATTATCAATGTGTTTTATTGATAGATCCAAGAAATGTATACTAGCCTATTATTTGTTTCTAATTCCATTGTGAAATTAATACTTCTGTGAATGTTATTAATAAAATTTAAAAAGGAATTCAATTGTCTTTTAGTTCCTATGAAGGCTGTTATGACATCATCTACATAACGATACCAAAATAGAATATTTCTAGCTAATACATTCTTATGTATGGTTTGTTCTAAGTCATCCATAAAAATCTCTGCCAAAAGAGGGCTCAGCGGAAACTATTTGTTTTAGCTGGTCTGCAGTTAATGTCCAGTTCTCATCGCCATGTAGAAGTAGTGGCAATGCAATTACTGTATAGGACTTCTTCCCACACGTGGACTCGAACCAGGCAAGTCCCGAAGATCAATGCATTAAATTGCTCGCCTATGGCGCGGGACAGTGTAAAAATACAAGACACTTAATTTTGTCTTGTGTATAAATAAAATTCAATTTTTTTCTTCTTTAGTGTTCTGATTTTAATGTATGGATTAAAAAGGAAGTACACGGCAGTTCTCTTCACTGCTCATAAAGCGAAAAAGAGAACAAAACTTTATAAAAATGGCCTTTAGACTCGACTACAAAACTTTAAAGGCATAGAAGTTTGCTGGATTTATATATATAAAAAAGCTAACCATACTATAAATTACCTTCCTTCGCCGAACATCCGGCCGGGAGATTTTTTTTAACTTTGTGGGACTTGGTCAGTGAAGCAGATTTGCCCAGACATTCGAGATTTCTCTTTCGTTTTTAAGAATCCCAGTTCACGACAACCATACAAAACCCAATATACGTTAATACTAATTTAAAATATCAGAGGATTTCTCTCCTCATTTTTGATTGAACTACAAATGAATGGACAAAAGTTAGAGTTCCATTACTTACTTACTCACTGGCCCTATCGAACCCGTAGGCTCATGGCCGCACGGACATAAGCTCTCCATACATTCCTATCCTGAGCTAATGCTTTCCAATCGTTCCCTGTGTAATCTACTTCCCTCAAATCATAGTTAATGCTATTCTCGCACCTCATTCTTGGTCTACCAACTGGGCGTTTTCCCTCTGGCTTTCTTACAAGAAGCTTCCATGCACGTCTTTCATTCCCCATACGCGCAACAAGTCCTGCCCATCGCAGTCTACGAGACTTAACTGTTCTTATTATATCTGACTTTCTATAGAGACCGTGTAGTTCATTGTTACGTAGTCTTCTCCACTCAACTGTCTGTTCATCTCTCTTTGGTCCAAACATTTTACCTAAGTACTTTATTCTCAAATACAATCTCCTTTCCTCCCTTAAAGTGAGAGTCCATGTTTCGCAACCATATAATATAACTGGTAGAATAATAGTTTTATATATTTTCAGTTTAACGTTTTTTGTAAGGAGTTGGGACATCAAAAGTCTCTGCAATGCATAATAACACACATTTCCAGAATTGAGCCATTAATATTTTATTTTAGGTCCACCGCTGTGGTCTTGGGGTAGCGTGCTGCCTTGTCACGCAGCGGGCCGGGGTTCGGTCCCGGTCGGGTCAGTTTTTCTGGGTGAGATTTTTATCGGGGTTTTTCGTCACCTGTAAGACAAATGTCAGGAAAACTTTAAGTCCCAAACGGTCCCCGAAATCATATGGCCATCGCAATCATCATCATTCATATTCATCTTAGGTTAAGCTTAGGATTAGGGACTCTCCTGACGCACCATTATCATCATCATCACCCATAATATCATCGGGGCAACGTAACCCCGCCTTCCAGGCACCCTAACCTCAGAAATGGGTTACAAGTACGCCATGCCAGGAGAGAAACCAGGAATGTCGAAAGACAAACCTGGGGCATATTTTAGGAAGTGATATTTTGAGGATGTTTAATTAAATTATTTTTAGTCTGATCATCTTACCTCAATATTAATGTTGATTTGTTCTTGAACATGTTTCATTTATATCATAATCATCAGCAGCATCTTGTTCAGACTGGTTAGATTTATGTTGGCCAACCACAGGATGGAGCTGACATCGACATCCAGGGTGTGCAATATAAATCTAATCAGTCTGGGCAAGATGCTGATGATCATTATGATATAATCGAAACATGTTCAGGAACAAATCAACATTAATATTGAGATAAGATTGTCATACTAAAAATAATTTAATAGAGTTCCATTGCTTAGTGGAGGCGTTCTTTATCTTTTTTAAAATTCCAGAGCAATGGAGCAATTTAAGTTGTGCACTAACTAACTAACTAACTCACTGGTACTATCGAACCCATAGGTTAATGGTCGTACGGACATAAGCTCTCCAAATATCCCTATCCTGAGCTAATGTTTTCCAATCATTCCCTGTATAATCTACTCCCCTCAAACCACTTTAAAAGTGATCCCACAACAGGCCTCAGGAGGCCCTTGGGGTAGTAGGAGGTTAAGGCTCCCACTTTTTCTAGACAATCGGCACTTTATGTCAGCCGGGTTGTCAGCCCTGCGTGACGGCCGCCTTTACCCCCAGAACAAGCGTCTGGTAGTCATTTCCGTTAGAGGCTGAGTCGACCCCAGGGCCATAGTGCCGCCAGAGGGTTTGGGTCAGTTTAAAAATCCTGACCCCAACGGGACTTGAACCCTCGATCCTCTGGCTTGTAGCTCAGTGCCTTAACCACTACGCTACGGCGTGCCCCAAAGTAAAGTGATCCCACAACAGGCCTCAGGAGGCCCTTGGGGTAGTAGGAGGTTAAGGCTCCCACTTTTTCTAGACAATCGGCACTTTATGTCAGCCGGGTTGTCAGCCCTGCGTGACGGCCGCCTTTACCCCAGAACAAACGTCTGGTACTCATTTCCGTTAGAAGCTGAGTCGACCCCAGGGCCATAGTGCCGCCAGAGGGTTTTGGTCAGTTTAAAAATCCTGACCCCAACGGGACTTGAACCCTCGACCCTCCGGCTTGTAGCTCAGTGCCTTAACCACTACGCTACGTGCACTAACTAACTAACTAACTCACTGGCACTATCGAACCCATAGGTTAATGGTCGCACGGACATAAGCTCTCCAAATATCCCTATCCTGAGCTAATCTTTTCCAATCATTCCCTGTATAATCTACTCCCCTCAAACCACAGTTAATGTTATTCTCCCACCTCATTTATTGGTCTACCAACTGGGCATTTTCCCTCTGATTTTCCTACAAGAAGCTTCCATGCATGCCATTCATTCCCCATTCGTGCCACATGTCCTGCCCATGAAAATGCTATGATTGGAGTGAAGGACTGCTTTCGGACAGAATTACTATGGATGGAAAAACGAAAGTGATGAAATCGAGGTGAAAAACGACTGTGATTGGTTGTAAATGAAAATGTATTGCAAAGTGATTGGTCATTGGCTGCCATTTGGGGCATGAGAATAGTCAGTGTAATTACCGTTCACCCTCTATAAATTAAGGTGGATGTGAGACCAGCATCCGACTGGTAGCCAAGGGCCTTCTAGAGCTGGCGAGCTTACTTACTCACTGGCACTATCGAACCCGAAGGTTCATGGCCGCGCGGACATAAGCTCTCCATACATCCCTATCCTGAACTAATGCTTTCCAATCATTCCCTGTATAATCTACTTCCCTCAAATTATAGTTAATGTTGTTCTCCCACCTCATTCTTGGTCTACCAACTGGGCGTTTTCCCTCTGGCTTTCCTACAAGAAGTTTCCATGCACGTCTTTCACTCCCCATACGCGCAACATGTCCTGCCCATCGCAGTCTACGAGACTTAACTGTTCTTATTATATCTGGCTTCCTATAAAGACCATGTAGTTCATTGTTATGTAGTCTTCTCCATTCACCTGTCTGTTAATCTTTCTTTGGTCCAAAAATTTTCCTAAGAACTTTATTCTCAAATACTCGTAATCTCCTTCCCTCCCTTAAAGTAAGAGTCCATTTTTCGCACCCATATAATATAACTGGTAGAATAATAGTTTTATATATTTTCAGCTTAACGTTTTTTGAAAGGAGTTGGGACATCAAAAGTCTCTGCAATGCATAATAGCATGAATTTCCAGAATTGAGCCTATGTTTAATTTCTTTTTGAATCTCATTCCTATTTGTGATTATTGTTCCTAGGTATTTGAATTCAGCCACTTCCTCAAAATTTCCCTCATTAGTCATTAGCTGTCCATTTCCATTATATACTGAATTTCTACGTGTGACCATATATTTAGTTTTACTGATATTTACTTCCAGTCCTAATTTCTTAGTGTTACTCAATAGTGTGTGCGTGTTGGTCTTTAGTATCTCCTCGCTATCGGCCAGTAGTACTACATCATCAGCATAAACTAACAGCTTATTAATACCATTCAGTTGTAAGCCTTCCTTATTCTCTAAAGATTTAATGGCATGCTCTAGTACAAAATTAAATAGTAGAGGAGATAGTGCATCTCCTTGCTTCAACCCATTCCGGATTTCAAAAGTGTCTGAAAACTGTTTGCCTACACGCACCCTACTCTTTGAGCCATTTAGACACATTCGTATAAGTCTAACTAACTTTTTAGGAATTCCGAACTCCAGCAGGATACTATATAACTTCTCCCTCTTAATTGAATCATATGCTTTTTTGAAGTCTACATATAGCTGGCGAGCTATAGAGTAAAAAATATGGATGTTCATGCTTAGATGAAGGAACAGCCTAGGCTTTGAAAGGTTGAACGAAACCGCGACCTGATGATTCCAGAGGAAACAGTACTAAGCTTTGTGATAGCGATGACAACATTTGATTGATAAAGTGACGGATTACATTTGACAAATCCAAATGTATGACGACAAGTCATAAATTAACATTAGATAATATGACAAATACCTGGATTGTATCCGTAATGTGTTCTGACAATTTAAACATGTGTTCACACAGTACAGGATCATGTATTTTGATCCATCATTTAATTTGTGTCATTTCACATCTTGTAGCTCTCGTGTCCTAACATTTCCTCACTTCTCGAATAACACTATACAGCTGCAACTAATCCAAAACTTTACACCGAAAATATAAAGGGCTTCCAATATAAAACTGGACCAGCCACACGGAGTTTCACCCGGCACGCAGCGCTGTCTCTTCCTCCCGCAATTCACCCTGCCAGCCACCCGTCCTTGAACTGTTTCTTACCTTATAGAAAATGTTGGAAATGTTGTCCTCCCGCAGTTAAACAGGCATTGTACCGAGTAAACACATTTAGATTGACACGCTGTAGTTCGGGCGCTGTCAAGTTTCTGATTTCATGTCTTATGTTGTTCTTCAGTTCTTCCAATGTGTGCGGATTTGTTTTGTACACTACAAGATACTGAAATCCCAACTTGTTGTGCTAATTTCGGTAATGATTTTTGTGGTGAACGTTCCAAATTTTCGCCAATTTCGTCTAATTGTTCTTCGGTGAGAACCGTACGCCTTCGCGTGTGTTTCTTATTCTGTACTGAACCAGTGGTCTCAAATTTAGTCACAAGATCGTGGATTGTCGATCTGGAAGGAGGTAATTGTCCAGGGAAGTTCCAAATAAATTCCTCGTGAACGCAACGAGCTGATTCGTATTTATAATAACATTTACACACATAAATGTGCTGCTCTAATGTCAGCTGAGGTCTCATCTTGTCGAATGATAGTAAACTGACTAGTTCAAGGACGAGCGGCTGGCAGAGTGAAATGCGGACGAGGAGAGAGCCCTGCCTGACGGGTGAAACCCCGTGAGGCCGGTCCGGGTTTATATTGGAAGCCCGATATATTATTACGGCAGTGAGGCCTGGACAATTCGCAGAGTAGATGAACAAAAAGTGCGGCTGAAATGACATTTCTGAGACGTACTGCAGGTTACTCAAGAACAGACCATGAAATGAATTCTGAGATTCTCAAAGAATTACAAACAGAATCAGTCATGGAATATGTACAAAAAAAGTCCACCGATGTGCTCTCGAGGTAGCCTGATGCCTTGTCACGCAGCAGGCCAGGGTTCGATCCCCGCTCGGGACAAGTTTCCTGGGTGAGGTTTTTTTCTGTTTTTTTTTTCTCATCTGTATGATATGCCGGCTGTCATATTAGATAATGAACAAATTCCTTATACCGACGTCGTTAAAAACTTGGGATTTCACTAGATTCTAATTTAAAATGGTATGAGCAAGTAAAACAAACATCTAAAAGGATCTTCTCCATAATGCATTCCCTAAAGCGACTTAAACATTTTCTTCCTACAACTCTTAAAAGAATTTTAATCCAAACTTTAGTGATGCCGCATTTTGACTACTGTGACGTTCTACTAACTGACATAAGTGACGGATTGTCGGACAAACTGCAGCGTGTCCATAATATGTGTATCAGATTCATATTTAATGTTCGAAAATACGATCACATTTCTCCATTATTCCACGAATTGCCATGGCTACATCTAAAAGAGAGAAGAAAATCGCACTGTCTAATTCTCCTATTTAAGATCCTACATACCTCGATTCCCAATTATTTATCATCCTGTTTCCAGTATCTATCCTCAAACCATAACTTAAACACAAGATCACAACATAGTCTCTTGCTTAATATACCGCAACATAGGACATCACATCACTCCATGTCATATACCATCTCCACTTCTCGCAACTGGAATTCCCTACCACAAGAAATAAGGGGCTGCCGGACATTGGCATCTTTTAAAAGAAATCTAAATTTATATTTGCTCTAAACTCGACTTCATTATTATCCAGTGTAAGATATATATATATATTAATTGGTGTTTCCCGTATAATGTATCATATTATTATTATTATTATTATTATTATTATTATTATTATTATTATTATTATTATTATTATTATTATTATCGTATCATTATTGTTATTACCCTATAAAATGTTGTTTGTACATGACATTTACATTCCTACATTTTTTGTATCTTTAACTGTTTATAATTAGTATAGTGTATATCTACATTTGTCGAATATTTATTTGTATTTGTGCTGGTTGAGTGGAAGAGAGGGCCTTATGGCCTTAACTCTGCCAGAATAAATAAAGTATTATTATTATTATTATTATTATTATTATTATTATTATATGTCAGGACACTTTAAGGCCCAAGTGCTCCCCGAACATCATCTGACCATCATTATCATCAATATCATATTCCCCTCATTAGAGTAAGTTTAGGTTTAAGGCTTCTCCTGGCCCATCTACCCATGGTCATCACCCATCGTATCATTGGGGCAGCGTAACCCCGCCTTTCAGGCGCACCAACCTCATAAGTGGGTTATAATACGCCAATGTCAGGAGAGAATACCTGGAATATCGAATGAAAACCCAGGTGGCATTTAAAAAAATGTGCAAAAATATAGAAACAACTGGAAATATCACGTAAGAAGAATGAGCCGTACAAGAAACCACGTCTAATCTTAAATTACCAGCCACCAGGAATGAGATATTTGGTTAGACCCTTCAAACGTTGGATTGAGACCGTATCAGACTCCTAGGTCCATCACATGAGAGTAAGAAGAAGAATAAGAAGAATATATATTATCACTGGCAATACGATTAAATATATGATCACACATAGAAATGCTTTATTTAATGGATACAGCCAATTAATAACAAATGATACACAGGGTGTAACAGGACCTCACCGACAAAATGATAGGGATGATAGGCCATGCAGAGAGAATCATTTTTTGTGAGGGAACATATAGTCGCAAACACGTTGCTTATGAGTTATGCGCAGATGAAGGTGTTCATCCGTAAGGATCGGAATTGAATACAAACAATTGTACACGTAAAATTTTATTGAAAAAGACATGTTTTTACAATAAGTGTTCAAACAGTTGACCCTGTGCCTCATTGCATGTTTGATATCGTCGCAGCAACGATCGGCCAGTACGGCCGAGCAGGATTCTTTTTGACGTCAAAACACTTACAGTTTCAACATTTATTGTAAAAACATGTATTTCTCAATAAAATGACACGTATACAATTTATGGTGAAATTAAATGTTTCTTACCTCTCCTCACATACATTTTCGAAGTTGATCGCGACTTCGAAACTATAACTGTCTCATCATCAGAACTTTCTTGGTGACTGGTGTTATGTCTATCGGAAGAAACTCTTCTTCTTCCCTCTTTTGGTGGACCGATGAACCTCTGGATCAGGTCATTGAAACAAGAATTTTTCAAAAAGTTTAATATAAGATTAGCACCAAATAATGAATACAGCCTTAATAGGATAATTAAAACCAACAAAAAGGAAAGAATTGAAAATGAAACCAAATCAGGAATTTATCAAATCAAATGCAGGGATTGTGACAAAATTTATATTGGAAAAACGAAAAGAAATTTGAAAACAAGGGTGAAAGAACATCTTAGAAACATCAAAAATGGAGAAGTGTAAATGTCAGCAGTAGCTGCTCATACTTGGTCCGAAAAACATTTAATTCAATCAGAAGCCAGTCTAATTAAACAAATAGACAAACAAAAGGAACTCACGGTTTGGGAAAAGATCCACATTCAGAAAAACAAAGAAAAACTTATGAACTTCGAAATTCCCGCAAATTGTGACCTGATCCAGAGGTTCATCGGTCCACCAACAGAGGGAAGAAGAAGAGTTTCTTCCGATAGACATAACACCAGTCACCAAGACAGTTCTGAGGATGAGACAGTTATAGTCTCGAAATTACAATCAACTTAGAAAATTTATTAGAGGAGAGGTAAGAAATATTTAATTTCACCATAAATTAAACCTCATAGTGATTAATTCCTATAAAAGTTGAATAAAAATAAATTACGTGTACAATTGTTTGTATTCAATTCGGACTCACCTTCATCTGCACATAACTCATAAATGTCGTGTTTGCGACTATATGTTCCTTCACAAAAAATTATCCTCACTGCATGATCTATCGTCCCTATAATTTTGTCTGAGGTCCTGTTGCACCCTGTATATAGTGTGTGACAATTTTTGGTGCCTAGTAAATTGTATTGACTATTTAACTCATGCTACAAATGGGACTCAATGGCCAATCACGTTTCAATGATTTTTGTTTTACAACCAATCACAGTCGTGTTTCACGAAATATTTATCAGTGTTATAATTACCATATTAAAGAAGGCTCCTCCTTTTTAATATTCTCAACAGGTCTGACCATTATTTTGCAGTGACTGAGCCTGTGAGAAATACGGTACCAGATTGTATATATAGTGCATTAATGTCAATACATGCCGCATGCGGGAGTTAATATAAAAACATTTGTAGCAATTGATTATACCACCAAAAAAATAAACCACTGTTTGCACTTTCTTAAATGTATTTTTTCCCAGATAACAATCCAGAAAAATATAGTTGTCATATTTACATCATACGACATCAGAAATGAATTAATATACAGTTTGATGTGTTTCATTTTTTCTCCACTAGAGAGCATTCTTACAATATTGCGTTCCTTTGGCAATAAATAGTATGATCTGGTTGCAGTGATAAACAAAAGAAGCAGGTGAAGCGTACCTATCGCTTCTCATTTGTTTTCAAACATCTCCGTTTACATTAAATATATAAATATTTTAAAATAACTATAGTTAAATAATGATTTGTCAGTAAACAGCTTAATTTTATTCGTTAAATAGTCCTAACAAATGCCACTCTTGATTTCCAAATTCTCTAGATTAATTCACTCCTCACTTCGTGAGTCGAGAATTTATCGACAATTTGGAAATCACTAGTGGCGTTACTTATGATAATGATTTGTAATTTTTTTATTTTTTCGAAAATATTTTCACTGGGATAACCTAAACTATGTATAGATTTCATTAGAAAAAAATATTTTTGCGCTATAGTGCGATTTGTCGTACTTACCAGCAATGGCGACCATTATTGAAAGTTCGACTTCCTATATTTCGGGGTTGCCAACCTAAATAACTATACTGTAATATTACATTTGCACCCACGTGCGGGAAGTAAATCCACTGGCCTCTATGTATACTACGTACAATGTATATACAGAAAATATCCAAAACGTAGTGTTAATATACATTATACGAAACAAATCACTGCATTTTAAATGAACTGAACTTAATTTGAAACATTATAAAACAATAAATACGTACTTGCAGCCATGTTATCAATAATTGTTCTCAAGGCCTCCTGTTGTTTCAACTAATAAACACTGTCCACACTGTTAACGTTAGTCAATTGTTTATAATGAATGCAAATATTTCCAACAGAGATGTTATTATTTTACTATAATAATTTATTATTTTTAGAACACCATCACACAAAAAATAATGTACAACGAACGTTTCTGAAGTGTTTTAGAGAACCTTGAAAATTAAAAATGTCGCTATAGCTCGGTTTTAAACAGTTTTCCTCGATTCTGTAAAAGCCACTTCCCAATCGCGTATCGTAATATAGGCTACTATTTCATGTAAACATATGATTCGACCAATAATGGTAAAGATTGTAAATAGCTCGTTTCCTTCTGAATTAGCTAAAACATCCGGGAAATTCTTGTATAAGACTTGAAAGCTTAATAATATATATAATATATAATAGGCTAATATAATAATATATATATATATATATAATATAATATATATATATAATAGGCTATATAGAATAATAAACGAATGGAGGAAAACACAACGGGGATATATACCCATCATCAGGAACCTCAAACTCGATGCTATTCTTTTTGCAGACGATTTAGCTCTTCTGTCACTTTCCGAAAATGATTTGCAACGATCAATTTATAATTTACAAAAAATAGCTGCCAAATTTAATATGGAAATATCAATTAACAAAACTAAAATTATGGCATTTCATGGGAAGGAACCCATACAAAGTAAAATCTGTCTCCAGAATAAAATTTTAGAGAGATCTAATCAATTTAAATATCTTGGATATTATCTCTCTATCTGGGATGAAAAGGATATCCCTGAAAAAATTACTAGTTATAATAAAAGTTTGGGAATTATTAATCAAGTTATGAAACCATCCCTTGTACAAAAAAACACCAGATTACGTTTATATAACACTTTGGCTAGACCAGAGTTGACCTATGGTAGTGAAGCATGGACACTAAAAAAACAACATGAAAGCAGAATAACGGCTTCTGAAATGAGATTCATGCGCAGAACAGCGGGTTACACCAGATGGGATCGGAAAAGGAACACCGATATCTTAAAAGAATTGAAGACTACGCCAATTTTGGAATATATTAAACAGTAGCAACTAAATTGGAAACACCATAATGAAAGAATGAGTTCAAATCGGATCCCCAAAGCTGTTTATAATTATATACCAAGAGGACGAAGATCACTGGGCCGTCCAATGTAACGCTGGAGGGAAAATTTTCTATAGGATCGTAACAGGCCTTGGCCTAATACTTGGAAGGAAGAAGAAGAAGAAGAAGAAGATTAGCTAAAACTGAGTCCGATGACAGACGTTCTGATGACATCTAATTGGTTACCAACATGACGAGTAACAGAATTTTCATTCAACTCTACTAAGACTTGGGACAATGAGCTGTGGAACGCTGGAGACATTCATTATGCAGGACTTGAAAAGCGACACAGCGATTGGATCCGGAAGCAGGAATATCTTCACTCGAGCACTCTCTTATTCTTCCTGCATTCTCAGCTGTATACCACCGTATAATAAGTATGTCGACGGGCTTGTTAGTATGGATCAATTAGGTAGGAGGCGGGAAGGTGAGATACACAAGTCAACCCTGATTGGGAACAAATTGTAAACTGCTGAAAAGAGGGAAGGGAAAGACAAAGACAGAAACTGCATAATACATGAAGAGGAAGATTAGAAGGGGAGAGAATGTCTCGAGTACATAATGCAGGTGAAGGTAAAATTCCTCATAGTATATATCTATTGATGACTTGTCCTGATATCTTAGCAAATATAAGAGCAGATAGGCGTTTAATAATAATAATAATACTAATAATAATAAAGTGATCCCACAACAGGCCCGGAGGCCCTTGGGGTGGTAGGAAGGTTAAGGCTCCCACTTTTTCTAGACAATCGGCACTTTACGTCAGCCGGGTTGTCAGCCCTGCGTGACGGCCGCCTTTACCCGCAGAACAAGCGTCTGGTACTCATTTTCGTTAGAGGCTGAGTCGACCCCAGGGCCATAGTGCCGCCAGAGGGTTTGGGTCAGTTTAAAAATCCTGACCCCAAGGGGACTTGAACCCTCGACCCTCCGGCTTGTAGCTCAGTGCCTTAACCACTACGCTACGGCGTGCCCCCAATACTAATAATAATAATAATAATAATAATAATAATAATAATACCGCTAATAATAATAATAATAATAATAATATAATAATAATAATATCTGTCTCCAGAATAAAATTTTAGAGAGATCTAATCAATTTAAATACCTTGGATACTATCTCTCTATCTAGGATGAAAAAGATATCCCTGAAAAAATTACTAGTTATAATAAAAGTTTAGGAATTATTAATCAAGTTATGAAACCATCCCTTGTACAAAAAAAACACCAGATTACGTTTATATAAACACTTTGGCTAGAGCAGTGTTGATCTATGGTAGTGAAGCATGGACACTAAAAAGACAACATGAAAGCAGAATAACGGCTTGTGAAATGAGATTCATGCACAGAACAGCGGGTTACACCAGATGGGATCGGAAAAGGAACACCGACATCTTAAAAGAATTGAAGACTACGCCAATTTTGGAATATATTAAACAGTACCAACTAAATTGGAAACACCATCTTCAAAGAATGAGTTCAAATCGGATCCCCAAAGCTGTTTATAATTATATACCAAGAGGACGAAGATCACTGGGCCGTCCTATGTAACGCTGGAGGGAAAATTTTCTATAGGATCGTAACAGGCCTTGGCCTAATACTTGGAAGGAAGAAGAAGAAGATAATAATAATAATATTTCTACATGCAGATTTTCAATGTTATATATATTTCTGCGGCTAAAGTTTATTTTTCCTTCTCCACTTGTCTCTATTCGTACACTCCATGTCCTACAATCCTCTTGTTCTCATTCCAGTTCTTATTTCTTACATCCACGAGTTTCGAGGTCTTCCTATCATGAGGACACCATTCCAATGTTTTTTCTAGGTTACCTTTCTTCTTGCAATCGTCGTACATTCCGATTGAGGGTCTTTCCACTTTTCAGCGGTTGCCCTTTTACCAGCCGGCTGCTGGCCCTTCACATCCACATGTGTCAATCACAGAGGTAGATGATCAACAGCCAGTGTAGGGGTGACATGTGGTTAGCATGTCGAGTCCCCCAGCCGTTATAGCTGGTTCCTCAACCTGGAGCCGCTACTTATTGTAGCTACCCAATTGCCTCACGATGCTGGGTGGGTACCGGTCTCATACTGGCCGAAATACCATGAGAAAATTTCTTCCCCCATGGAGACTCGTACCAGCGCAAGTCCCGTAGCTCTGCGCCAAGGCTTCCTACATTAACCGCTCGGCTACGGCGCGGGACGTCGTACATGCCCATACCAATTTAATTGCTTCCATCTTATATAATCGACTATTGAATACACAGCTCTACAATTGTTTTGTTGTTGCCCTGGATATCTCAGCGAATTTCTATGCTTTCAAGTGCATAGTTTACGAATATATTCATGAAAGTGCTGAATGTGCTCTAGTTTTTATGATTTTTGCGTATCTTATATTTTAAACGGCAAACGGCTTGTTACTAATAAAAATTTATGTTTCCAGTCATGATTTTATTTCTGCGCATTTTTTTCGCGTATACAAACATCACGTGATCCCCACTCTCACGCCCCTCACTCCGCACATCGGCCGTGATCTCAGTTATTTGACAAATGCTGGAACTCATAAAGAAGAGGAAAATAAATTGGATTGGCCACTGGCTAAGAAGAAACTGCCTGCTGAAGTATGCTCTAGAAGGAATGGTCAACGGAAAGAAAGTTAGAGGCAGAAAAAGACATCAGATGATAGACAATATTAAAATAAATGGATACTAGTAAAATTTATGGCGATTTTCCGTTGAGGTATTAGTTCACAGTAATATAATGTACGGTTAAAAACTATATCGCAATCCTAAGAGAAATCAACAGCAACCTGATTCTCAATAAATACACACCTAATCCACACAATCCTCTGTACAAAATTCTCACAACCAAGTCAGTGCTTCAACAAGGGTCAACAAGAACGGACCTAATGCATTCTGCTCATGATGGGACTAGTCCCGAAAGGCCTACATAGTTTTAAAAGAACTTAAGTTGAGGAGACGGACCTACAAGGTAACTATATTATAGTTTTTAACCGTACATTATATTACTGTTAAAATAAATGGTTTGAATGCAGATACAAAAAGGAAAGCTGAGTTAAGAAAAGAGTGGATAATGCTGAGTTTGCAGTGAAAGACCTGCTCTTAAGCAGAACACTATGAATGAATGAACCTCAATGGTGGCTAACCATGAATTTGAAAAGCTGATCAAGTATTTGGGATGTATAGAGATATTGTCTTCTTGCTACCATGAACCCCTTGGTTTGTCAGTACCAGTTGGTTATTTTGTAGCGTGTATCAAATATTATACATTGTATATTCGCCAGCGCATTTGGAGTGTATTGGGCGAATTCCTCTTAAGTTGTGCAGGCAGCCATGTCTGATTTAGGACCCAGTGCTTCCTCCTTGCATTGCGTACAAGATATATCGTACATGAGAGAGAGAGAGAGAGAGAGAGAGAGAGAGAGAAGGAGAGAGAGAGAGAGAGAGTGAGAGGGAGAGAGACAGAGAGAGAGGAGCCCCTCCGAAACAAGAATTTCAATTTGCGACTGGGACGCGTGACCGGAAGCAGCAATGCGGAAGCTACTGCTATTGCTTGGATACTGAACAGTGGCGTAAGAGGAAGGGGGTGGCTGTGATTACATCAGATGATCATCTCGCAAATTTTCAAAATTAATATGTTAATATTTAACAAAGATCTGAGAACTCAGAAAGTTTCCTTATTAATTAGGCCCATATTAATTTACTAATATACGAAATTAGACAAAATAAAAATCGAGAACTTATAAATAAACTTTTGGTTTCTCCAATTAATAAATATAGAAGAATAAGAGAGGATGGTCCACCACTGTGGTCTCGAGATAGCGTCCTGCCATGTCACGCAGTGGGCCCGGGTTCGGTTCCCGGTCGGGACAGGCTCCTGGGTGAGGCTTTTTCGGGGTTTTTCGTCATCTGTAAGACAAGTGTCAGGAAGCTTAGGCCCAACGATCCCCGAAAATCATCCGGCCATCATCATCATCCTTATCATTATCATCATCCTTCACTGGTGTGGAAAGCAACGGGAAGCTACCACACGTATAATTCCCTAGTAAAGCTGTAAAAGTTGCATGAAAATGCTATGATTGCAGTGAAAGACCTGCCCTCGGACAGAATTACTATGGATGGATGGAAGAGAGGTTTTTTCATCAATATAATATAACAGAAATTATAATTGTTTTACAGTCCACCGCTGTGGTCTCGAGGTAGCGTGCTGCCTTGTCACGCAGAAGGCCCGGGTTCGATCCCCGCTCGGCACAAGTTTCCTGGGTGAGGTTTTTTGGGTTTTTTCTCACCTGTAAGACAAATGTCAGGAAACGTTAAGGCCAAAACGGTCCCCGAACACCATTTGGCCATCATTATCATCAATATCATATTCGTCTAATTAGCTTAAGTTTAGTTTAAGGCCTCTCCTGGCGCATCATTACCATCATCATCAACTCCCATATCATCAGGGCAGCGTGACCCCGCCTTCCAGACGCCCCAACCTCAGAAGTGGGTTACAAGTACGTCATGCCAGGAGAGATCACCAGAAATGTCGAAATGACAACCCTGGACATTTGAAAATAAAGCGTTTTACAAATCCATGGCTAAAATGTATAAATATAATAAAACAATAGGGATAATTAATAAACTCATTAAACCTTCTCTAGTACAGCGACACACAAGAATATGTTTATCTAAAACCTTAGTTAGACCTGAACTATGTTACGGAAGCGAAGCATGGACCATGAGGAATACTGATATCAGATGAATAACAGCTGGTGAAATATGATTTTTTTAAAGCAACACTAGGATATACTCGCATGGACCGCAATAGAAATCAGGATATCATGCAAGCACTTCAACTACAACCAGTCTCACAATGTATATATACAGGGTGTTCACAAAGGCCTGCTACCAAAACAATGTAACTTAGCTAGTAAACAGTAGAAGTTTTAATAATTGTAAAACAGTAACTGATATCTCAGTGGTCCTCAATAATTTGCAGTGTTGTTTAATAGGAGGCCTTTCAATAACTTATGTATCATCTTCTGCTTTCATTTTGGTGCTGACTGTTGTTGGTAATTATTTTGTAGAAAGGGTTTATATTGCTGGGTATATTCTCGTTCAGCAGGTGTTTATTTGTGGTTTCCTTGATGATTTCTAATTCTTCGAGAACATATCCAGCATAAACCCTCTGCACAAAATAATTACCAACAACAGCCAGTACCAAAATGAAAGCAGAAGATGATACATAAGTTATCGAAAGGCCTCAGAACAAAACAACACTGCAAAGTATTGAGGACGACTGAGATATCAGGTACTGTTTTGCAAGTATTAAAAGTTTAACACAGTGACCTCAGCGGAGTTTCATAATGTATTTTAAAAACATTGAAACTGTTTGATATAGAGATATGCGGCTTTTTGCAACGTATTCTACATCTCTCAAAGCTGAACCGAAAGTGCATTTTTCGGCTCAGTACGGTATCTTCGTTCTCCTCCCTACACTGGAACATTTGTGAAATATGCCAATATCCTGTTCTCCTGGTAGCTACCCCTTCCCTCTTCATCCTTCCTGCCGCGCATGTCTACAGCGCATCTCCCCTCTACCTCAGAACCTTTATATACATGGTGCACTAGCAGAACAGTATTCTTTCGATCATCCTAGCAATCGGCGTTTTGTTGTTTGAACGGATTCAAGAGTGGAATCCGATTCCAGGTCAAGATGTGACTGGAAGGTTAAAATGGAACTCTACATAGACAAGTTGTCCTGAGGCCAAGAAGAGACCTGTTTGAGTTAGTCCGGCAGTCTAGGGAAGAGGTGATCCCCGAAACTCGGACGCATGTATGAATGTTGCGTGATGTATGGTATGTTATTTATTTATTTATTTATCTGTATGGCTACTTTGATCGTTTAATCAAATACTAT
Source organism: Diploptera punctata (assembly GCA_030220185.1). Classification (NCBI taxonomy): domain Eukaryota; kingdom Metazoa; phylum Arthropoda; class Insecta; order Blattodea; family Blaberidae; genus Diploptera; species Diploptera punctata. Next base: position 1,147,623 of record JASPKZ010009378.1, on the reverse strand, counting down.
CATTTTTGTTGTTAATTTATTTTTACTCAGCCAACTTGTTTATATTAAAAGTTATCTTTTAAACAACGCCTCTCTTTCATTGTTCAAGTATAAGTAGTTGTTTACTATCCTGTAATGAAAATCACTCAAGTAAGAAACTATTCCGAGCTCCTCAACTATCATGCTGATTAGCGTTCTTGAAACACAGTTATTATCTTGTTCACTCACTGTATGTATCTAACAATCTGTATTCTTATATATATATATATATATATATATATATATATATATATATATATATCAGAGTAAGAAAGATGAATCAACGGCTACCTTCTATGGGCCCAAGGTAAGCCATTTCTTGATAGATATCCTCTTTGGAAATCAGATCCGCATTAATAGAAACAGCAATTACAAAACCCGATCCCGGATTAAAGGTAGCAGTCTGCGTGGTTTTCAAAAGAGCCACAAATGGTAGCAGTAGTGTGGTTCACTTACCCACAAATGGTAAAAGAAGCGTGGTTTGGGTTTCGTAACCCCCACAAATGGTAACAGAGCGCTGGTTTCTTGCCAGCACAAATGGTAGTTAGAGAGCGTGGTTTATTTATAGTGGTGTCTTGCCAGCACAAAGCTTTGTTTACATTTGTTGCAGATTGTGATTTTAACGACAATGACAACACCACAGGAAAAGGCCCAACGTGTATGGTGGTATGCTGAGTCTGGTAAATCACCAGTACGCCCATATCCGGACGTTATGGCGGTTAACATGTCAGATACAAAGAAAGTCGCTTCATCAGAGAACATCACTCTCTGCAGGTATTCATTGTCTTCGTCAACTGCGTACAGCAATGAATCAGCAAATTCAGCAAGCAGAGGGAAGTCAGTTTGCAGCAACGGTTGCGTAATTTGTACTTTATAAGCCTGAAGATGTAGTCGCTTATGGAGGACTTCATGATTGGTTGATTTTGGTAAATGCAGTTCTCGTGAAGCACGACGAACCGATTTTTTAGGTCTGAGTTGAAATGCAAGTTGCACATTGTCGATAGTTTCTGGACATGGTTGTCCACTCCTTCGCAAGTCCATTTCACTGCTAGTCGCTAGAAATTGCTCGGCCCATCTAATTATGGATTATGGATGGAGGATATCTTCCATATTGTCGGCGGGAATTTCGCTGAACAATTACTGGTGATTTACCAGACTCAGCATACGACCACACACATTGGGCCTTTTCCTTTGGTGTCGTCATTGTCATTTAAATCAGAATTTGCAACAAATGTAAACAAAACTGTGAGAGGTGTAGAATTTGCTGCAAAAAAACCGCATGTCTCTATCTCAAATAGTTTACGAACTAAGTTGCATTGTTTTGGTAGCAGGACTTTATAGACACCTATATACCATGTGCAACGAATGAATGGTAAAATACTTCCAAAAGCCGTGCTTCAATACCGTCCTCAAGGAATAGATCTTCAGGAAGTTGTACAATACGGTCCGTGAGAGACCAATGTGTTCAGACGAAACGCACGAATAAATATTATCTGGCCCGAGTCTGGTCCCGACCGAGACGTAGAAATCAGGCCCACTGGGGACTAAATGTTCAGTACAGGAATCTTCGTATATCCGTGTCATAAGGGTAAAAATGATCATACAGAACAAGAAGCAGAATTCAAAATATCTGGTTTATTCCATCAACAACATGCACAACTTGGTTGACCAAATGTTCAATTCACAGGTAACTAATACACAACAAATCGTCAGAATTTAATGCTATTGAAAATTAACTAACTAAATTAACTAACTAACTCACTTGCACTATCGAACACGTAGCTTCATGACCGCGCGAACATAAGCTCGCCATACATCCCTATCCGGAGCTAATGTTTTCCAATCATTCCCTGAATTAATCACTTAATTATAACTCCAAATATTTCTGCATATTCATGCAGTAACCCAATAATAGAAACCAAATTTACGTTTCCATCAATAAGTGCAAATTGAAGACAATTTTTGTATTCATACATCTTCATTCAAGACTTTTCTTGAAATATTTCTTTGTAATAAAGAAAAATTTAAACTTACAATAATGTAAGATATAATAGCCAATCACAAATCAAAATGTATATTGGCTAAACATTTTTTTCTACATTTTGAGAATTTTCCTCATCATTGACGGTTTTCTCCAACCAATCTTTGTAAATAAAATGAGTTTAAAAAAATACATAAATGACTACGGACTTATGTACTATCAGTTTGTAACAAACATTCAAAAATGTCCCTTAATTAAAGTTTTCCATCGTTATCTGTCCCCTGTGTCTTCAAATCTTACACCAAATTTCCTCACTGAATTCTGAATGTAATTCTCCCAGGTTGTTCTTGATCTTCCTTTTCTACTCCTTATATCAATTTTCCATGCATAGACAGCCTTCGCTAGTCTTCCATCCTGCATTCTTCTTAAGTGTTCATCCCATTTTAGGCTTCTGTGTTCAATCTCATCCATTATACTTCTTTCTGCATTCATTCATTCTCTAATTTCTCTCTTTCTAATCCTTTCCAGTCGAGATTTTCTGGCAGCTCTTCTCCAAAAATCCATTTCAACTGCAGTTATTCTGTTGGCATGTTGTTGTGTCTTGTCCATACATCCGATTCATATAACAGTATACTTTCTAGTATGGACTTATAAATTAGTTGTTTTTGGCCAAACATGTGGGGCACGCGGTAGCGTAGTGGTTAAGGCACTGAGCTACAAGCCGGAGGGTCGAGGGTTCAAGTCCCGTTGGGGTCAGGATTTTTAAACTGACCCAAACCCTCTGGCGGCACTATGGCCCTGGGGTCGACTCAGCCTCTAATGGAAATGAGTACCAGACGCTTGTTCTGGGGTAAAGACGGCCGTCACGCAGGGCTGACAACCCGGCTGACATAAAGTGCCGATTGTCTAGAAAAAGTGGGAGCCTTAACCTCCTACTACCCCAAGGGCCTCCTGAGGCCTGTTGTGGGATCACTTTACTTTACTTTGGCCAAACATGTAAATTGTAATTGATTAAACATGTAAATTGTAATTTGAGAGCCAAAAACAAACGAAAAATGAATATCTAACAGAAATCATACTAAATGAAATAGTTTCTCCATGTGCAGAAAAGCATATAGATTTGACTAAATAACAAACTATCTCCAAACATATGGAGTAAGTGTCTGGTATTTAACCAATCAGTAGGAAGGTGATAGAAAGTTACTCAACAGGGGAGGTGGGGTGGTAACAAACACCCAGAAAGAATGACTTTTTTTAAACTGACATTCAAAACTGCACAGGATTTACAAACATGGTTACTTTATGTACCTAGAACTAGAGTATCTGTGTTATAAATGATCTAGAAATTGAAATAAGTCCTTAAAATATAGTGCTATAAAAATTTGTATTATTTCTTAAAATTGTAATTAAGATTGGTTTAGTCTGCAGTACGATGATAAAAATATGTGTACACTAACAATATCTGACACATTAAGCTATCCATCCATCCATAGTAATTCTGCTCGAAGGCAGGTCTTTCACTGCAATCATAGCTATGCTTGCAGCTTTACTACGGAATTGTAGGTGTGGTAGCTTCCCGTTGCTTTCCACACCGGTGAAGGATGATGATAATGATAAGGATTATGATGATTATGATGGCCATATTTGTCTCATAGGTGAGGAAAAACCCCACCCAGAAAAACTGTCCCGACCGGGGATCGAATCCGGGCCCGGTGCGTGACAAGGCAGCACGCTACCTCGAGACCACAGTGGTGGACTACATTAAGCTATAGAGAAATATATTTTAAATAAGGAAATATCATATTAATACATAGAGTTGGGAAATTTCAGGGATTTGTTTTTTAACTTTGAAAAGCAAATATTTGCAAATGCGATTTTGTCAGGTATATTAGGCCTAAATTGGTCGTCAAGAATGAGGAAAACATTAACAATGTATTTAGATGTAGCATTCAAAATTCTGCAATCCAATTTACAGGTATAATAATTATCTCTTGAAATTCTATAAAGAAGAATATCATTACGTAAAAAGTAAAGTAAAGTGATCCCACAACAGGCCTGAAGGCCCTTGGGGTAGTAGGAGGTTAAGGCTCCCACTTTTTCTAGACAATCGGCACTTTTTGTCAGCCGGGTTGTCAACCCTGCGTGACGGCCGCCTTTACCCCCAGAACAAGCGTCTGGTACTCATTTACGTTAGAGGCTGAGTCGACCCCAGGGCCATAGTGCCGCCAGAGGGTTTGGGTCACTTTAAAAATCCTGACCCCAACGGGACTTGAACCCTCGACCCTCCGGCTTGTAGCTCAGTGCCTTAACCACTACGCTACGGCGTGCCCCCGAATATCATTACGTGCTGTTCGTTATCTCTATAGACGCATTACAAAGATTCTTGAAAAAATGGCAGAGTAGGCCTACAATCACTTTCATTATTAACCGTTACCTACCAGGTCCTAGCGTTTGTCGTATTTTGTTTCCGTCTTTGATCCGAGGCTTGATACTTGGGACTGCGAGCAATGTATAAGATACACCTTGAAGTGGGTTGCTAGCACGTTTTCATGGCGGGTTTATTATTCGAGGTTTCCTCCCTAGGCCGATTGCCTTCACCCAGCTCCAGAGCTCAAACTGCCCCGTTTTATTTCGGAGTTGTCTCTCCTAGATGGGTTGTCTTGCAGGACTAACGGACCCCATCCGCCCGTTTGTCAATCTACAAGGCAGTAGATGTAGAGTTGCCTCTTTCGTCAGGTACACCGTACCGAAGGACTCCTTCTCCACTGTATCTGCCGTTGAGGTCTTGATAACCAAATTTATTATAGATAGATGAAAATATTCAAAGAATGGAAGAAAACCGACTTGCAAAATAGCTAAAGAAGATAGACCAATGGACGGTAGAAGAACAAGAGGAAGACCAGCCAAGAGATGGATAGACAGTGAATGCACATCCAATACGTCTTCCTTCGAGGAGTGATTTTGGAAATAAAGAGGATGAAAATCCTACAAATTATGATCAAGAAGAAGAAGAAGACCTACCAGGTCCCCGAAAATAATCTGACCATTATCATCCTTCACCGGTGTGGAAAGCAACGGGAAGCTACCACACCTATAATTCCCTAGTAAAGTTGCAAAGCATAGGATGGAAATGCTATGATTTCAGTGAAGGACCTAGGGCAGATTACTACAGAATAACAAGTATAGACTTAATTAATTCTAAGAGTTTTGAAATACTACATAAAAAATTGACACTCAAATACTTGTGGAAACTGGTTTCTAAGAAGTATTGTTCCCTGCAACATAAGTGGAGAGGTGGGATGGCATCATAACCCACCATATTAAACTGTTTTTTGGAAATAAACAGTATTCGTGTTGACATAATTATAAAATTATAAATTACAGACATTACTAAAAATGTACTAAACAATACAAAACATAAAATTATGTATTTTTCTAAAAAAGGATGAAATTTTAAGCTTTTAGGGTCGTATAGACACCCCACATCACCACTTAAGGGGGGTGATGGGTGAAAAATTGACCATTTGAGATCAAAATTGACATTTCTTTTTGTTTTTTGTACTTTTGTCGGCCGCGGTGGACTAGTGGTTATGCTCCTTGCCTCTGGTCCCGAGGGTCACGTGTTCAAACCCGGCCGGGGTCGATGGATTCTTTAGGACGGAAAAATCAAAGGAGCAAGTCCTACACTTAAATTAATACAGTAATATAATTACAATTACAATAAATCATATAACGAAAAACAGGAAAAACGTCTTTAAATTATTATATTGTCACCATTGTCACTTTAAGCCGTAGGTCCCGAGTCTGAAGATTTTCAGGCTCGTAAAAAATCCTTAAGCCTGAATGAAAAGGCATCTAAGCAAAATTTACGGAATTTTCCCGTCCTTGTACTACCTTGGTTTCCTAGATGTCAGTATGAGGCGGAACACTGACCACGGACCACTCAAAATGACATCTATACGAAAACAAGTGTAACTAAATTAGTATGGCTCAAATTCTTCTATGTAGGGGGAGAGCGCCTAAATCTCTGTAATGGGAAAACATGGGTTTACAAAAAAAAAAAACTAAAAAAATAGCTTGCTCTCTAATGTATATGTTGGCAAAGTTTCAGAGCCCTATGGCGCTTCTAAATACCCTAAATTATATCAGAGTTATAAGGCTGCGCCAGTTAAATGCTACCTGCATGCAAATCTTTAAACATATTTTTTGCGCACTTTTATTTCCACTGCATTTTTTACATCCAAAATTGAATGGAATTCAGAAATTTTGTTCTAGAAGGTTCAAATGTTTACTGCATGTCCTAAAAGCAATGGGTAACAAAGCTGTGCATGGGTTTCATGATTGAAGTAGAATTTTATGAAATAAAAAATAAAATGTATGCAATTACTTTTTTTTTTGTAATACCACGCATGAGGTACAACATTATTTTTTTCTCCCTTTGTATTCACATTATAAGAATTCTAATGCATGATTTTTTATAAATATTTTAGGGGTCTTGTAAAAAAAATCAGACATTTTACTAAAAAATTGTGGAACCCATTTAATTACATTATATGCATTTTTAAAGATAATATTTAATAACTAGTAAAATAAATGTCTCACAAGAATGAAACTCAAACACATAATTATGTATCATGCAGTGAATGTTTGTACAAAAAATCAAGTCTCTAGCTCAAAAAATGTAGAAAATAGAAATTTCACCCATCACCTCCCTTAAGGGTTAAAGACGTCCGAGGGAAAGATGGACCAAGAATGCTTCACTGAAACCGTCAGAGGCTGTGGGTCTTAAACTTATTTCGAAGATGATATATTCATGGTTCAACAATTTTCAAAAGAAGTTGGTATGACAACAATCTCTGTAATACATAATAGCATGCGTATATTTTGTTGAAATATAGAAGTCACAAAATGTGATTTCTTTAATGTATTCAAATTTTAAATCATGGCTGGCTTTACAGAATGACGCATTGCCACGCCACTGCTCTCCTGTTGCTCGGATATGAATGTAACAATACTTCCCCCTACTACAGAGCCACCTGGTGACAGAGCTGATAAGTTACAGCCCAAGCTAGCGAATTCTGTCGGTGAAATACTGAAGTCGCGTTTTAATTTATTGTTGTGCACGCCCTTTGTTTACGCTTGCGCACTGGAAAGAGAAGGCATGAAGAGAGTTTTCTGGAATTGTTTAACGTCAAGAGGGCGGAGAAATTTAATTTTGTTGGATATAACATCGGCATCTCTCTGGAGATATATCGGTTACATTGACAAATAATCGCATATATCTGTTTAGAAAGAAAGATTTTTTAACTTCCTTCATCTCATATAGTTTGTGAGAAATGTCTGCAGTTTTGTTAAATGACAAATTTCACTTTTCTCTCGGAAAACTAAAAGAAATGAACATTACAGGATTATTTATTTTACAGAAGATGGCGAGGGAATTGGGCGGTCTTATAGCGTCAACTCGTTGCGGAAAAATATGAGATGTAGTTTTTTTTCTCTGAATTTAGGGGGGAAATGAGTCAAAAGTAACTGTTAACAAAAAAATTCTATATATAAAAATAGAGAATATAATACATATATAAGAAAAATAAGTGTTTGAATTGGATTCGCCTGGTGGTGTAATGGATATCACGCTGAGGTACAGACTCAGAGATCCGGGTTCGAATCCCGTCCAGGCATTTATTTTTCTTATCATACCATTTTAAGCTTGCATTGCTCAATGTTAAACATTTAATTATAACATTTATAAAGCGTCACTGCTATAAGGTAAAAATATTCTCTTTAATTTGCTTACTTGTTATAGTCAGCTACTAGATGGCAGTGAAGACCGAGTTCTCGTGACATCTAGTAATAATGGAGAATATTATACATATATAAGAAAAATAAGTGTTTGAATTGGATTCGCCTGGTAGTGTAATGGATATCACGCTGAGGTACAGACTCAGAGATCCGGGTTCGAATCCCGCCCAGGCATTTATTTTTCTTATATATATATATATACATGATCCAAATTACCTGGCATTTGCTCCTTAAGGGAATATTTATCATAAGTAATGCCACGAATGATTTCCAAATTATCGATAAATTCACGATGTCACGAAGTGAGGAGTAAATTTATCTAGAGAATTTGGTAATCAAGAGTGGCATTTGTTAGGACTATTTAACGAATACAATTAAGTTGTTTTACTCGCAAATCATTATTTAAATATGCTTATTTTAAAATATTTATATGTTTAATGTAAACGGCGATGTTTGAAAACAAATGAGAAACGATCGGTACGCTTCATTTGCTTCTTTTGTTCGTCACTGCAACCAGATCATATTATTTATTGCCAAAGGGACGCAATATTGTAAGAATGCACTCTAGTGGAGAAAAAATGAAACACATCAAACTGTATATTAATTCATTTCTGATGTTCTATGATGTAAAAAGACAATAATATTTTTCTGGGAAAAATTACATTTAAGAAAGTGCAAACAGTGGTTTCTTTTTTTTTTTGGTGGTATAATAAATTGCTACAAATGATTTTATATTAACTCCCGCATGCGCTATGTGTTGACATTCATATTTCGTAAAGAGTCAGTCACTGTAAAATATTGCTTATGACCTATTCAGAATGTTAAAAAGGAGGTGCTTTCTTCATTATGATAAACTTTAGTTGGTAAATTCTAGGCGAAACACGACTGTGATTGGTTGTATATCAAAAATCATTGTAACGTGATTGGTCATTGACTCCCATTTTGGGGCATGAGGTAATAGTCATAAGTAATGCCATGAGTGATTTCCAAATTATCAATAAATTCAAGATGTCACGAAGTGAGGAGTGAATTTATCTAGAAAATTTGGAAATAAGGAGTGGCATTTGTTAGGACTATTTAACGAATAAAATTAAGCTGTTTGCTCACAAATTATTTGAATATACTTATTTTGAAATATTTATATATTTAAAGTAAACGCCGATGTTTGAAAACAAATAAGAAACGTTTGTTATGCTTCATTTGTTCGTCACTGCAAACAGACCACATTATTTATTGCCAAAAAATCGCAATATTGTACGAATGGATCCTAGTGGAGAAAAAATTAAACACATCAAACTGTTTATAACTAACAATGCATCAATCCATAGTATTATTAATGTCCACCGCTGTAGTCTCGGGGTAGCACAGCTGTTTCGTATGCAGGGGCCCCGGGTTCGATCCCCGCTCTGGACAAGTTTTCCTGGGTGGTTCTTTTCGGGATTTGTAACATATATTTCTGGAAACTTTAAGGTCAAAAAGATTCCCGATGATCATCTGACCATCGTAACCATCCCTAAAAGCGAGAGGTTGATCTAAGAGTAAGAAATCAAATATTATTACTAATATTTTATTATTATTATTATTATTATTATTATTATTATTATTATTATTATTATTATTATTAGCTGTCATCAGTAGAAATGGATTTTTGGAAGCGATCGACAAGAATTTCAAGAAGGGATAAGGTCAGAAACAGCACAATAAGGGAAATTACGAAGCATATTAGAAAAAATAGAAGAAAAGCGTTTGAAATGGTATAGATACCTATTAAGAATGGAAGAGGAAAGAATACCAAAGACGATCCTTAATTGGAGAGCTAATGAAAGAAGTGGAAGAGGCAGACCTAGAGAACGTTGAATAAATGGAGTAAGGAGAAGTATGGAATCTAGAGATCTGACGGAAAAAAGATGCTCTAGACAGGAACCTCTGGAGACAAATCACTTTGGGTTGAAGGAGAAACACTGTATTGTGGAATATTCCTAAATAAAAATTATTATTATTGTTATTATTATCATTATCATCATTATTGTTATGATTTTTGTTACGATTATTGTTATGATCATTGTTATGATTATTGTTATGATTGTTTTTATTGTTATTGTCATTGTTATTATTGCCATTATCATTATTATTGTTATTATTGTTATTAAACACACTGAAGAATATAAGTATTTGGGATTTAAAATTACTAAAGATGGAAAACAAGAAACAGAGATAAGAAACAGGATCAATATAGGAAAGTATGCTATATCTGCCCTACATGGAATAATATGGGACAAACATATCTTCAAAGAAACAAAAAAAACTATTTTTAATACAATAATCAGAAGCATTATTACCTATGGAGCGATGTGTGGGCTTTAAATGCACAAATGAAAAAAAATTGCTCGCCACTGAAATGGACTACTGGAGACGTGCTGCAAGAATATCCAGGAAGGATAAAATTAGAAATTCATACATAAAAGAAAAAATGCAGGTACAATATTCAATATTAGATTTTATAAAGAAGAAACAATTAAATTGGTACGGACACATTAGAAGAATGGAAGAAGGAAGACTACCTAAGATAATCATGGATTGGGAACCACAGGGAAGGAAAAAGAAGGGCAGACCAACTATTACGTGGATTCAGGGAATCAATGAAGCTAAGAGGGAATGGGAAATAGAAGAAGATATATGGATGAACAGACAAGAATGGAAAAATGTGTTGAAACAAATGTGTAGTTAACTGTGAACATGGGTACCGGAAAAATGTATATTCATTGTAAAAGCCGGAATAATAAAAAAAGTATTATTATTATTGGGGGCATGCCGTAGCGTAGTGGTTAAGGCACTGCACTACAAGCTGGAAGGTCGAGGGTTCGAGTCCCGGTGGGGTCAGGATATTTAAACTGACCCAAACCTTCTGGCGGCACTATGGCCCTGGGGTCGACTCAGCCTCTAACGGAAATGAGTACCAGACGCTTGTTCTGGGGGTAAAGACGGCCGTCACGCAGGGCTGACAACTCGGCTGACATCAAGTGCCGATTGTCCAGAAAAGTATAAGCCCTAACCTCCTACTACCCCAAGGGCCTCCTGAGGCCTGTAGTGGGATACCTTTACCTTTATTATTATTATTATTATTATTATTATTATTATTATTATTATTATTATTATTATTATTATATTATTATTATTATTGCAATAAACAAGTATTCTTGTGGTTATTGCGATTCAATTGTTGAATACAGGGACGTAACGTCAATTTTGTTAATTGAATCAGTTATTTTTTAACAAGTTTGCAGGATTAATTTTAAGGTGAAACTAGAGGCTAAGTTTGCACGAAGCTGAAAATGAACTTTCACTTCCTGTTTTAATATTTATTCTTAAGTAAAGCGAACGAAACAGAAGTGAAAACGGTTTTAGTGAAGGCTTCGTCACTGCAGGCAACTTAGGAGCGTATAACCAAAGAATCCGCCTTACCCCACGCTGCTCCTCTGAGCGAGAGGACTTAGAAGGAATGTTTAATCTACCAATTCATTTTCCCTCAAAACTTATTAAACTTAATAAATCTGAATTAGGAATACAAAATCTAACTTAACTCACTTGAAGAAGTTACTTTAATCAAATTTTAAGCTTCCCCGGGAACCCATAACAATTCCAGCCAGGAACTGAATAAACTAAACCAATTTCTCTGTAATTATAGTTTATAGTCCGATTTGGCTGATTTACGGACTAAATACAGAGTGTCTCTAAAGTCACTATCCATTTCAGTGAAGGAAGGCAATGATTGAAAAATCAATATCATTGCAAAGTTTCACATATTCTACTGCCCGTCATCTAGGTGAAAATATAGCTGTGAAACATGGAGTAGACCTTAACATTAAAACCGTAAAAAATCCTGCTGCTTCTGTGATACGATTGCGTACATCAAGCAGACAAGGACGTCTTCGTAGAGTGATACGTACATTTTTTCCACATGTGTTGTGAGGGGCATTCAACTCCCTCCTGAGGCGTCAAGTTGATGTGTCCTGACTATCACTGCCAATTTGAAACTGCTGCACTGTTTCTGCTGATGCGTGTCTCATTACATGTCTCGTTACATGTCCGTACCTCATCACACACACTGCCGGTACGCTTAATTTTTTTACAAGCAGACGAATGTGTGTCTTTGTTGAGGCTGGTTTACGCAATTTATGGGCAAATTCAGCTCTGGCGTCTTCATATGATAATCCGCGAACCCGTCAACAAACAATGACAACCCGTTCTTCCGTGCTAAACAAGTCGCACTAAGCTAACAGTGTATGCAAAATAAATACACAAATAAACAATAGTAGTGGTTATATGGAAATGGGTAGTGACTTAGGAGACATCCTATATATAGGTCTATATAAGTAATAGATTAATCTTTATATATATATATATATATAATATATATATATATAATTCTTCTGTACGTGTGTTTGTCACTGTACTCCTCCTAAACGACTATACTGATTTCGATTAAATGTTTTGTGTGTGTTTGAGTAGGTCCCTGGATGGTTTAGATTCACATTTGGACCCTCTAAAACCATTAGGCGTAGGAGTTCACCTGAAATGAAAATTTAAAAATCGCTCTGGCGGTCACAATTTTTGATGTTTCGCAACGAACCTCGGTATATCCTAATAAAATAAACCGAGGTAGGTACTATCCAAAAACGAGCGCAATCTGACATTTATAAGTGGAGGTTTACCTGTAATCCGATATTTCAAACTGACAAGCGCCATGTTTGTTTCGTCTCAGCGTATAACATACAATTTAATTAACCTTTCATATCAAATTTAATTAGGGGTAGCAACGCACGCCGGGTATTAGCTATTTCATTATATTGTATTACTTTCCTTTAAAAGAAGCTGTTCTTCCTTTTTGTATAGGAGCTATACTCATCCACTCTGTTATTTTTGTTCATTTGTTTTAAAATAACGATTTATTCCAAAATATTTATTCTATGATGGTTATTATCTTTATCTATTATCGATAACTGGAAACAGCAGCAATTTGGAGCCGGGACAGGCTAGTAAATAAGCCTAAACCGTGATGTATTATCGATAACGCATTATTTATTTATTGTGTTAAATATAGTGTATTATTTCTAATACCTATTTTATAAGACCTTGAAATACCTGATAAGACCTTGAAATAGTAAAGGAAGCGTAATATTAAATGAGAATACACCCTACTCACAATAGATTACATGAAATCGCAAAACACCAATCAGTTGCTACCGACGATGTCTCAAGACCGTCAACATCTAAAGCGTCGCACAACAAGATCAACAGTCAGTAGCACGTATTTATTCTGCTGATGATGGAAGTAAACTTCCGAAAGGCCTACAGTTACTAATTTCAAATAATTTTAACACAGTTACGGACGGCGACACCTGCTAAAAGGTATATATTATAACATTTTAATTTGTACTGTTTTATAAAACATGCATTATCCTTATTGAATTTAAAACGTTTAGGTATTTTACGGACTATAGGACACACTTTTTTCTTCGAAATATTGCATCCAAAATTGAGGTGCGTTTTATACTCGAAATTAACATAAAAATGTATAGTGTTTGATTTAAAATTCCCGCCAGTCTTAAAAAATGGCCATATATTTGATGTCGCGGGAATTATCTCTATCTGGCAACATTGGATTCAACTGGCAGCAGCAGTGCACAAATGCGACGAACATGAGTTGCGGGGATTCACAAGCTTGCTAACACTGTCTCCTTTCCACCCAGAACACTGTCTAGCCTATGATGCGTCATTGCAGTCTACGATGCCAGTCAACTTCAACAAATGGATGATGGATGAAACACAACATTAATTCACTCCGAAGGGAGCTTTAAAACGACATACAATCAAACAACATTGGATTCAACTGGCAGTAGCAGTGCACCGACGAACATGAGTTGCGGGGATTCACAAGCTTGCTAACTCTGTCTCCCTTCCACCCAGAACACTGCCTAGCATACGATCGTCATTGCAGTCTACAATGCCAGTGAACTTGAACAAATGGATGATGGATGAAACGCAACATTAATTCACGCCGAAAGGAGCTTTAAAACGACATTCAATCAAACAAGTGTGTCAGTGGATAAAACAGTCGTGGTCTAGAGTGAGAGAAGACGTTATTGTTAAATCTTTCAAGAAGTGCGGCGTAAGTAACGCTCTCGATGGCAGTGAAGACCATCTTATGTATGAAGAAGACAACGATGACGAAGAAGAGGAAGAAGTAGAATAAGAAGAAAGTTCTGATGACGATTTTCAGGGATTTTAAAGTTCAGAACGGTTTTATAAACTAAGCATTTTTCAAGGCTGGCTTTGCAATCTAATAATAAAGATAGTAAAAATGTTATTTTTGTTTAAATTACTTAAAAATGAAGTTGCGTCTTATAGTCCTAAAATACGGCAAATCTTGTGCCGGTTCGCTCAGGGTAGAATATGATAACTCAGGGATGTTTATATTATTTATGTAATTATAAATAAATTTAAACTTATTACTCCAGTTTATTGAAAAATTTCGCACTAATAGTATACATATAATTACAGTCTTTTATATCTCACTAATATCTGGAGTGGAGTTGATGATTTTATTTAAGACCACGTGTATTTAATATCACTTAAAATTCTGAGTTACTAATTATCTTGGATTTTAAAATACTTAAGATTTTAAAATTTACTAAAGGTCGCGAACGGTTGGTATGGGACTTATTTCTTGTAGAACGTATGAGTGTGAGCGTATGTGAGAGCGTTTTGTCACGTGTCCTTGCCTTATAAGGGCGATGACTCCTCCCATAAAGTCATTTACCCCACTCAAAATTCACATGTTATTCATTACACCTTAGACGGGTAGATGCCATCTTTTGGGGTTCCTATGTTGGTAATAGACTCATGTGCACGTTTGTGCGCCTTCCAGTTATTACTATTAATCGTATAATTATATTTTAGTACTTAGAGTCTATTAATTCTTGCTACAATGTTCGCTATTTTGCAGTAAGCTTTGGTATTATTCTGCAATTCGGTTCCTCATTTTGAACAGTTTCTTGTGAGGTTGTTTGAGAATTTTGTGAGTTAAGTAGTTTAGACGATGCCAATTTGCAACGAAGCAAATGCACCTGCATCGAGAACAATTTTCTGAGAGATGTTTGCATTGTTTTTCTCGTCTAAAGAAAGGGATCCGTGTGGACACAACGAAGTAAAGTCACGCTCCAATTCCTGATCCTCTCTTCTCCAGATGTCGAGTGTTTACAATACAAACTCCAGCCCTCTGCTGGGACATCACTTTCTTCAAATAAGATAAAGGTTTTCTAGTTTATCTCATCGTATCGCAGAGTACAGGATATCATCCTACATGTAATATGAATATACCAAGGACTTGTTCACATAGTACAGCAAACTTTTTGTATAGATCCTGTTAAATTCCAAATTGGAATTTAAAATCTGACGATAAAAATTGTAAAACGTACCCAGTGAACTGATGTGATTATATTTTTAACATATATGTAATCAACTTTTACAAGATTCATGATGTGTTCCCTTGAGGTATTATTCAAAATTAAAATATAAAATTATGGAATATTCACCTGAAAGGTCCATCTCCTCAACTTAATTAATTATTTAACTGTAGCGCTTTCGGGATTTGTCCCATCATCGGCAGGATTCAAAACTGGTGTTTTCTTAATTAATTATTTAATTGTAGGGCTTTCGGGACTTGTCCCATCATCGGCAGGATTCAAAACTGGGGTTTTCTTAATTAATTATTTAATTGTAGGGCTTTCGGGACTTGTCCCATCATCGGCAGGATTCAAAACTGGTGTTTTCGTAATTAGTTATTTAATTGTAGGGCTTTCGGGACTTGTCCCATCATCGGCAGGATTCAAAACTGGTGTTTTCTTAATTAATTATTTAACTGTAGGGCTTTCGGGACTTGTCCCATCATCGGCAGGATTCAAAACTGGTGTTTTCGTAATTAGTTATTTAACTGTAGCGCTTTCGGGACTTGTCCCATCATCGGCAGGATTCAAAACTGGTGTTTTTTTCTCAAAACAAGGCGCTACAGTTAAATAATTAATTAAATTGAGGAGACGGACCTTTCAGGTGAATATTCCATAATTTTATATTTTAACATAGGCCTATATGTAACCACTCAAACAGTTGTAACCATGCAACATTGTTGTTCCTTGTGATTTATTTACTTCTCCTTTGTCTCCTAATTGTTACTGCGCAGCGTCCCAGATTAAAAAAGAATGATCTTTCAAATTTCCTATTTAACTACAAATGACTGCTTCAATAAATATTAGCCTAGACTTCATAACCTAACTGCCACGAGTGATTTTCCAATTTATCTAGAGAATTTGTAAGTCAAGAATGGCTGTTCTTAGGACTATTATACGTAAGTAATTTAGCAAGCTTACTCATTACTCACAATTTATATATAAGTTATTTTAAAACATTTATATATTTAATGTTACCGGCGATATTTGAAAACAAATGAGAAAACGTTTCTTACGTTTTCATTTTGTTCACCACGGCTCCCATGAAAACAAGATCATATTATGTATTGCCAAAGGGATCGCAATATTGTCAAGCAATGCCACCCTATGGCGGAGAAAAATTGTAACGATATCCATCTAGTGATTTAATAAGACACAACATTTCTTAGGTTATTATCTAATTTCTGGTGACCTATGATGTAAATTATATTTTTTCTGGACACGTAAAATTTCCTGTGAAATAATAAATTTAAAGAACGAGGCAACACATGTTTTCTCTTTTTTTATTGGTTGTATAATCACTACTAACTTTACGAATGCTTTTCTAGTATATTCCGCAAGCATTATCTTCTTGTTTACATTCATGCACTATATATGCAATCCTGTAGCCGTATTTCTTCGAGAGTCAGTCACTGCAAAATAATGCTATAACCTGTTCAGAATATTAAAAAGCAAGAGCTTTCTTTAATACGATAAACTTATTTGATTAATTCAAGGTGAAAGACGATTGTGACTGATTGTAAATCAAAATTCATTGAAACGTGATTGGTCATTGACTCCCATTTGGGGCATTAGTTAAATAGTCAAGGAAATTTGTATCATTTATTATTTCTGTGTAATTACAGAAAATCAATAATGATATTCTTGTTAAAGTTTTTCTACAGGATGGTGCATTTAACGGTAAATTTAGATTATTCTAAAAATTGTGAAACAAGTAAATTTAAATTGTGCAAATTAACCACAAGATCTATAAGGCTGAGTATATTAAATATATTAATACAATATTTTACTTATGGAATTGTGAAACTTTTAAAATAATATTAAAGTTTTCTTCGACATAACTATTTGACAAGAGTCTTTATAATTTAGAAAGCGTGAAGCTTGTACAGTAGGTAGCCTCATAGTAAATATTGAACCAATTTACGAGAGGTTACTGAAATCCATGTTTTATCAATCATTTAATTAAATTTCATTTCATTTCATCCCGTAACAAGTCCCGACCCACTGTAGGGGCGCAGGCGATATTATGGTAGGTCGCGGAACGACCAATCAGGTCTACAAAATTGACAGTACCCTTGCCAGTAAAACATTTTGTTGATTGTCAGTTTTTTTGCACACACCCCTCTATTCTTCTTCTTCCTTTCCAGGATTAGGTCAATGCGACCTGTTCCGGTCTCAAGTCCAACGTTTCCTTGGCCGTCCCAAATATCTTTTTCCATGTGGTTTGTAGGTGTTGATCTTTTTGGGTAATCTTGTATTGTCCATTCTGTCTAAATGTTCTTTCCATTGGTATTTGTGCTCTTCTAGTTTATCAATTATTGAAAATATATCCAGTTCATTTCTTATTGATTCATTGTGTAATCTATCCATGCGTGTACATCCTTTTACGGATCTTAAAAATTTCATTTCAGTGGCTTGAATGTGTGAGATATCTTTTTTTGTAAGTACCCAAGATTCAGATCCATATAAAAGAACAGGAACAGCCATAATTTTATAAAACCTGAGCTGAGTTTCTCTTCGAGTCTTTCGGAGGGTTCTTCTTATGGTGACAAACATCATTTGATATCGGTTTAATTTATTATGTATATCCCAATCATAGCTATATGTTACATCTGAACTAAGATAGTTAAAGTGTGCTATCTGTTCTATTTTACCCCTCTATTCTAATAATTTAATTTTTCTGTGTGGGTTTTTACTCCTTGTGTCAGATCAGATTTTATGAATTCAAGAGTACAGTACATAGAAACCGCCTGTGAAAAACCACAATTTAAAGCCGGATATTTATTAATACCCTAATAACAACACTAATAATAACAATAGTAATAATAAGGGATTATTTAATTCTAATGTAAATATTTTATATTTAATTTGAGTATCAAAAAATATGTTTAATGATTTTTTATTATGAAAATGGATAAAATTAATATTAAATAATCAATTGAGTTGGTGTTTACTTGATGAAAATCCATATTAATTAATTAAATAAAATAAAACTTATAGTTTTATTTGATTTTCATATTTATTAAGATATAATTCATTGACAGCTGTTTCGGTACACTGTACCTTCTTCAGACATGTTAACAAATTACGAATTGTGTTATTATAGTACATATCAACTGATCTAAACAACAATAATTTATTTAAATTTTTAATCCCCTTTGTTTAATTTAAAAATATCAGGTAATGAAAATAAGAGATATCATATCAGGTTTTCAGAGCAAAAGTGAACCCAGTCCATATTTTACTCTTCTGAGAGAAACTGGCATAAAGTTGAAGTATATTTAATTGTCTACATGGTCTTTATAGGAAGCCAGATATAATAAGAACAGTTAAGTCTCGTAGACTGCGATGGGCAGGACATGTTGCGCGTATGGGGAATGAAAGACGTGCATGGAAACTTCTTGTAGGAAAGCCAGAGGGAAAACGCCCTGTTGGTAGACCAAGAATGAGGTGGGAAAACAACATTAACTATGATTTGAGGGAAGTAGATTATACAGGGAATGATTGGAAAGCATTGTCTCAGGATAGGGATGCATGGAGAGCTTATGTCCGCGCGGCCATGAACCTACGGGTTCGATAGTGCCAGTGAGTAAGTAAGTAAGTAAGTATATTTAATTGTAGATGGATAATAAAATATTAATTTTTTATATTAAAAAATACAATACTTTGGTTCACCATTGCTCTGAAGAATTATTGCTATTTTTAACCCAGATTTACACTTTCAATTTTTGGACTTGGCCCACTTTTGCACTGAACCTCTCAGATGATAAAAACTTACTTCTACCACTCTTCAAAAGCCTGCCCTTAAACATATGTTCTAACAGTAATTCTAAATGAAGAGTAAGTTTAGTTGGTGACAAGAAATAAGGTCATGGACTTACCATCATGAGAGTCGTAAAGGTAGATTATCTTCCGCCAGCCGTAATACCGGACGACGTCAATGATGGCTTGATGGTAGTCTGGCCTCATGCTGATGGCGTAATCCAGGAACCCAGACGAGGGCGTTAGTACCTGTAAATACAAACAAGCCAGACGTTAATATCCGGTTCTCATTTTACAAGACCTTATTTCAAACCAAGTCAGTCCCAGAGTTATAATGTATTGATTCCAGATCAATAGAGACATACATTTCCAAATAAAACTTACAAATGTTAGTCATCAATGAAAGCTGAATAGTTTTGTAATGATATTCTACATTAATAAAATATAATATTACAGTATATATATTACTAGCTAATACATGGAGTGCACTGGTACGCCTAAATAAATGAAAATTACTGTGCTTTTATGATTAGTTGATTAACCCATTCACTTCAGGTTTAAATGATCAATGAATTACCCCAGAAACCGGATTCAAGTCTCCATAAATTATATTGCCTATTTTCAGACTTTCAAAACGAACAAAACATAACGGTATTTTAGATCTCAATAAGGATGAAAGCGAAAACACATTCCTCTACTATTCATAAATGTTAACAAAAACCTTACCCTGCCAAGGGATGTACAAAATTGCAAAAAAAAATGTAACAGCCAGAATTAAGGCGAGTTTACCTCGTCTTCTGAGGCGAATGGGTTAAGTGGAATGAAAAATAATTATAAATATATATTTTTAGATACCCCGTGCTGATTACCCGGCGTTGCCCGGAAATCTACTTATCCCGATCTTCTTGAAATAAATCAGCTGAAATACGAAAATTAATGTGTTTTATGTTTAGTTAAATAAGTGAGAGGAAAAATTTATATTGTAATTATTTTTAGATACCCCGTGCTTTTTACCCGGCGTTGTCAGGGAACCTACTCTTCCCGATATCATCGTCCTTTCAAGTATTAGGCCCAGTGGCCCGTTATGGTCTCCCGCCATCTCCGAAAAGGTCGACCCACAGATCTTCTGCCTCGAGGAATGTAGTGAAGAATTTGTTTTGGTATTCTGTGACGATCCATGTGCTGAATATGGGCTAGCCAATTGTTTCTATATTCTTGGAGGTATTCAGATATAGGTACGATGTTTAACTCTCTGGCTATTGTTGAATTTCTTTGGTGGTCTAGAAGGCTATAACATGCAGTTCGTCCCGATATTCTTAGCATAATTGAGCTGAAAGAGAAAAATTAATGTACTTCTTATGATTAGTTTAATCCGTGAAATAAAATATAAATATATATCGTAATTATTTTAAGATTCCCCGTGCTGATTATCCGGTGTTGCCCGGGAATCTACTTATCTCGATCTTCTTGGCATAAATGAGCTTAAAGACAAAATTCGTTATTGTAAGTTATCCGTAAAAAAATATCCGTCATGCACTGCTATGCTTGCACACGTACTTATGTCCATATTCTTGGCATCAATGAAAGACAAAAATGGTTATTGTGAGTTATCCGTAAGATATAAACATATGCTGTCGGGGACTTTTTTCTAGAGCTTTTTGAGATATTAAATTCTGTGTAGATTAATGTTGTATATTTGTTATGGTTTAGGCAGCGTAAGCCATTTAATCGTCCAAAGACCTTATTTTTTAACGTTTTCCATTACAAAGGGAGATTTTTAAGGGTGTAGGAGTTGAGTATCACAACTCACTTATAGCCTGTGTTCATCCCGGGAATCTCCTGAACATTTTACAAAAAGTCCCATCACAATCGGATTAACGGTATGGCCGAACATAAAGTACGAACAAACAAACAAACAAACAAACCAAAAATGGAACAAACAAACATTCATTTTCATAATATAAGATATTGTAAAGTTCTTAGGAAAATTTTTGGACCAAAGAGAGATGAACAGACAGGTGAATGGAGAAGACTACATAACAATGAACTACATGGTCTTTATAGGAAGCCAGATATAATAAGAACAGTTAAGTCTCGTAGACTGCGATGGGCAGGACATGTTGCGCGTATGGGGAATGAAAGACGTGCATGGAAACTTCTTGTAGGAAAGCCAGAAGGAAAACGCCCAGTTGGTAGACCAAGAATGAGGTGGGAGAACAACATTAACTATGATTTGAGGGAAGTAGATTATACAGGGAATGATTGGAAAGCATTAGCTCAGGATAGGGATGTATGGAGAGCTTATGTCCGTGCGGCCATGAACCTACGGGTTCGATAGTGCCAGTGAGTAAGTAAGTAAGTAAGTAATATAAGATATTGTATTATATAGTAATTCTGCCCGAGAGCCGGTCTTTCACTGCAATCATAGCATTTTTATGCTCCGCTTTGAAGCTATACTAGGGAATTATAGGTGTGGTAGCTTCCCATTGCTTTCCATAACGGTGAAGGATGATGGTGATAGCAGGATGATTTTCGGAGACCGTTCTGCCATAAGCTTCCTGATATTTGTTTCACAGGTGATGAAAAACCCCGAAAAAAACTCACTCAGCTGCCTGTCCCTACCGGGTATCGATCCCGGGACCGCTGCGTGACAGCACGCTACCTAGAAACCACAGCGGTGGACTAATATTATACTATATTACTACATTATATTATATTATATATTATAATAACTAACTGGGGGCACGCCGTAGCGTAGTGGTTAAGGCACTACGCTACAAGCCGGAAGGTCGAGGGTTCAAGTCCCGGTAGTGTCAGGATTTTTAAACTGACCCAAACCTCTAGCGGCACTATTGTCTCTAACGGAAACGAGTACCAGACGCTTGTTCTGGGGGTAAAGGCGGCCGTCACGCAGGGCTGACATCAAGTGCCGATTGTCTAGAAATAGTGGGAGCCTTAACCTCTCACCACCCCAAGGGCCTCCTGAGGCCTGTAGTGGGAATACTTTACTTTACTTTTTAATAACTGACTGGCAATATTGAACCTATAGATTCATGGCTGCGCGCACATAAGCTCTCCACATGTCCCTATCTTGAGTTAGTTTCTAATTATCCCCTGTATATTCTACTAACCTCAAATCATGGTTAATGTTATTCTCCCACCTCATTATTGATCTACCAACTGTGTGATTTCCCTCTGATTTTTCTACAAGAAGCTCTCGTACACCTCTTTCATTCCCTATTCGTGCCACATGCCCTGCCCATTGCGGTCTGTTATTATTATATCTGATTTCTTATAAAGCGCGTGTAGCTCACAGTTATGCAGTCTTCTCCATTCGACTGTCTGTTTATCTCTCTTTGGTACAAACAGTTTTCCTAAGAACTTTATTCCCAAATACTCGTAATCTTTTCTCCTCCCTTAAAGTAAGAGTCCACGTTTCGCACCCATATAATATAACTGGTAGAATAATAGTTTTATATATTTTCAGCTTAACGTTTTTTGAAAGGAGTTGGGACATCAAGAGTCTCTGCAATGCATAATAGCACGCATTTCCAGAATTGAGCCTATGTTTAATTATCATTATTCTTACAATTATTATTATCTTTATTTTCATTACTGTTATTTTCATTATTGTTAATATGTTATTAATATTATTTCTGTTATTATTCTTACTATTATTACTATTTTTAATGTACCAGGTTGTCCTTTTGGACATTTCTGGTGTTCTCCCCTGGCATTGGCGTAATTGTAACCTACTTCTCAGGTTGGTGCGCCTGGAAGGCGGGGTTACGTTGCCTCGATGATATGGTGGGTGATGATGTTGATGATAGTGGTGCGTCATGAGGGTCCTTAATCCTAAGCTTAATTTAAGATGAATATGAATGATGATTGCGATGGCATATGATGTTCGGGAACCGTCTGGGCCTTAAAGTTTCCAGACATTTGTCTTACAGGTGAAGAAAAACCCCGATAAAAACCTCACCCAGCCACAGCGGTGGACATTTATTGCATTCTTAGACATTATTTTCATTATTGTTCAGCTTTGCCACATAATTAATTGTTTAGTATGTACTGTACCCTCAGTGGTCCCCATCTAGGGGATATGTGGATGGCGACCACAAGGTGCCCAAGCTGAGCAAAACATTGCTTCCACTTACTTGTGTTTTGCTCCTTACTTCTATCTTTAACCGATCTGGTATTTCTTCCTTTCTTCCACTTACTTATACCAGACTCTTTTAACTTTACTATCTAACCTCTCTTGGTTAACTCTTGTCTTTTCCGACCCCGACGCTATTAGGGCATCCGAGGGCTAGGGAGTCTTTCCTTTCTTCCATTTCATCTTTCCTTTATTTTCTTTATTTTCTTTTCTTCTCCAGAAAAGCCTGACTAGAGGCTATAAGATGGCAGCCCCATCACTGGTCTTGCCTTCCTTTGGCCAGCAACCAATCGAAGGGACTATTATTATGCTTTCAAGTCTTATATGAGAAATTCCCGAAGTAGGCAGGAGGTAAAAGTGTCTATAGGATCGTAACAGGCCTTGGTCTAATACTTGGAAGAAAGAAGAAGAAGAGAAGAGTATGTACTGTTATTGTGTTCTTTTATTTAAATGTAACATATGTTTGTCCTGGTGAGTGGAAGAGAAGGTCACATGGCCTTAACTCCACCAGGATAAATAAATCTATTCTATTCTAGATCTTTGCTCATTTAGGCTTATTCGAATATCTTCTTCTTCTTCTACTGCAAGGTTTAGGCTATGCAGCCTGTTCCGGCGAAGTTAAAAGTGGAGTCCATCTTCTACGTGGTCGGCCAACATCTCTCGTTCCTCTGGTATTATACAGGAAGGTTCTTTTTGGTATTCTTTCGTTGTTCATTCTCATTAAGTGTTCTGTCCATTTCTTATTATTTTCGCTGATTTTATCTTCAATTTTATATATATTTAATTCTTCTCGTATTAGTTTCATTCCTTATTCTATCCGCTCTTGTGCATCCTTTCACATTACGTAAAAACAGCATTTCCGCAGTCTGTATCCTGCTTTTTATCCCTTGATTTCATTCTCCATTTTCACTTCCATACAACACAAAGGAACAGCCATTGTTTTATATAATTTAGTTTCATATCTTTCAGACGTGTGGTGGAACAATAAGAGAACATTCAAAAATAAAATTAGAAAAGAACCAAGATAAAAATGTATAATGTTATGGCGGTTCCCACAATATTGTATGGATGTGTAACTGGGCTCCAGTGAAAAGACAGAAGGATAGAATACGACGGCAGCGAGATGCGGTTCCTAAGACAAGTAAAGGATGTACAAGACTTGATAGAATAGAAATGAGGATAAGAGAAGAATTGAAAGTACAGCCTTTGTTGGATAAAGTCACGAATTACAGACAGAAATGGATTGATCACATGGATGGAATGCATGCAAGGAGAGATATCCATTGTTAAGCCAGAAATTATCAAGCAAGAGGAAGGCGTGATGTTGAAGACCAGAAGACGTTGGGCTGATGCAATATGAAGTCGGAACGGCAATTGCCTAATCCTTGGAGTGATGATGATGATGATGATATCTTCTCTTGTTTTCCGACCTAAGGTTCTTTTTATGGTTCCACAAATAGCCTGGAATTTATTTACTTTATTTTATATATCTTTATTTTCGAATATATTTTCTGAATTAAATTTATTCATTTAATTAGCAAAACAAATTTTAATAATCTCAGACAATTAGAACCAGAGATACACATTTTTTTCATTACGCCCTCTTCAAAACTGACTCCCCTAATAGCATTATTAGATTAATTTTACTTGCACAAGTATTATAATGGTTAGCCGTAGCGACTATTAATAATCCACAGTAGATTTGGGGGAGGTATTTTAATTTTAGTCTATCTGTACGTGCCTTGGTGTAACGGTATATACGAATTTATTTGCACCCTTTCTCCCCGCCAGCCCTGACGCACTTTATCAGGCGTGGAACGCATTGCGGGAAAGGTGGGATGGGAGGTCCTCTATTCTGACGGAATTGCTATACTATTTCCAATTACAAACGTTAATTAGTTCCCATGATTCACGGGACAGAATTACTTCCACGTCCCCTCCCCCAGGCTTGTGGTAGATGCTGCACATTCCAAGACCTGTCTGTATTGACACTCTATCTTCCCACTGCAATCTTTTATGAGAAGTTTATCTCTTGAACGATAACAGTCATTAAGGACAAGAAGGGGGTAACCTATAATAATAATAATAATAATAATAATAATAATAATAATAATAATAATAATAATAATAACAAAGAGTAGGGTGCGTGTAGGCAAACAGTTTTCGGACACTTTTGAAATCCAGAATGGGTTGAAGCAAGGAGATGCACTATCTCCTCTACTATTTAATTTTGTACTAGAGCATGCCATTAAATCTTAAGAGAATGAGGGAGGCTTACAACTGAATGGTATTAATAAGCTGTTAGTTTATGCGGATGATGTAGTATTATTGGCCGATAGCGAGGAGACACTAAAGGCCAACACGCACACACTATTGAGTAACACTAAGAAATTAGGACTGGAAGTAAATATCAATAAAACTAAATATATGGTCACATGTAGAAATTCATTATATAATGGAAATGGACAGCTAATGACAAATGAGGGAAATTTTGAGGAAGTGGCTGAATTCAAATACCTAGGAACAATAATCACAAATAGGAATGAGATGTATAAAGAAATTAAACATAGGCTCAATTCTGGAAATGCGTGCTATTATGCATTGCAGAGACTCTTGATATCCCAACTCCTTTCAAAAAACGTTACACTGAAAATATATAAAACTATTATTCTACCAGTTATATTATATGGGTGCGACCTTACTTTAAGGGAGGAAAGGAGATTACAAGTATTTGAGAATAAAGTACTTAGGAAAATTTTTGGACCAAAGAGAGATGAACAGACAGGTGAATGGAGAAGACTTACATAACAATGAACTGCATGGTCTTTATAGGAAGCCAGATATAATAAGAACAGTTAAGTCTCGTAGACTGCGATGGGCAGGACATGTTGCACGTATGGGGAATGAAAGACTTGCATGGAAGCTTCTTGTAGGAAAGCCAGAGGAAAAACGCCCAGTTGGTAGACCAAGAATGAGGTGGGAGAATAACATTAACTATGATTTGAGGGAAGTAGATTATACAGGGAATGATTGGAAAGTATTAGCTCAGGATAGGGATGTATGGAGAGCGTATGTCCGCGCGGCCATGAACCTACGGGTTCGATAGTGCCAGTGAGTGTGAATAATAATAATAATAATAATAATAATAATAATAAAATTAATACTCTTCTGCATCTAAAAGGATCTTCTCCATAATACATTCCCTAAAGCGACTTAAACATTTTCTTCCTACAACTCATAAAAGAATTTTAATCCAAACTTTAGTGATGCCGCATTTTGACTACTGTGACGTTCTACTAACTGACATAAGTGACGGATTGTCGGACAAACTGCAGCGTGTCCATAATATGTGTATCAGATTCATATTTAATGTTCGAAAATACGATCACATTTCTCCATTATTCCACGAATTGTCATGGCTACATCTAAAAGAGAGAAGAAAATCGCACTGTCTAAATCTCCTATTTAAGATCCTACATACCTCGATTCCTAATTATTTATCATCCCGTTTCCAGTATCTATCCTCAAACCATAACTTAAACACAAGATCACAACATAGTCTCTTACTTAATATACCGCAACATAGGACATCACATCACACTCCATGTCATATACCATCTCCGCATCTCGCAACTGGAATTCCCTACCACAAGAAATAAGGGGCTGCCGGACATTTGGCATCTTTTAAAAGAAATCTAAATTTATATTTCCTCTAAACTCGACTTCATTATTATCCAGTGTAAAGATATATATATTAATTGGTGTTTCCCGTATAATGTATCATATTATATTATTATTATTATTATTATTATTATTATTATTATTATTATTATTATTATTATTATTCGTATCATTATTGTTATTACCCTATAAAATGTTGTTTGTACATGACATTTACATTGCTACATTTATTGTATCTTAAACTGTTTACAATTAGTATAGTGTATATCTATATTTGTCAAATATTTATTTGCATTTCTGCTGGTTGAGTGGAAGAGAGGGCCTTATGACCTTAACTCTGCCAGAATAAATAAAGTATTATTATTATTATTATTATTATTATTATTATTATTAATTATTATTATTATTATTATTATTTATTATTATTATTATTATTATTATTATTATTATTATTATTATTATTATAAAAGTATTAGGCCAAGGCCTGTTACGATCCTATAGAAAATTTTCCTTCCAGCGTTTCATAGGACAGCCCAGAGATCTTCGTCCTCTTGGTATACAGAGTGAAAATTATTTAAACCGACAAACTCTGGGAGGTTGTAGGGGACATCAAAACAAATGTTTTTCCCTAATGCCATGTTTTCCTATGAGGATTATTTAAACCGGTAGATGGCGTATTACGCTCTTCAGTTGTCATGACTGCAACTGCTGTTTATGGTAGGAATTGTTTAGTCAACCAGTGTAGTAGTGAATTGTATCTGTTTACTAATTAAGCGATACACTTGGAGTCAGTACACTGATATGTGTGTGCCGGTGTTGTTGGGGACTGTTTAATTAATATCTCCTACCTAGGCCATTAAATGGTACTATTACAATTTTCTCGCCAGAGAATTGCCAGGATTGCTGAAAGACGTCCCGCTCGCTACAAGACAACGCATGTGGTTCCAACATGACGAGGCGCCGGCACATTTCAGTCGTCGTATGCGTCCATTCTTGAACTAACGGTTTTCAGAAAAGTTGATTGGCAGAGGTGGTCCTGTATCATGGCCTGCTCAATCCCCACATATGACCCCTTTGGATTTTTTGTGTGGGGAGAGATGCGCAACCTTGTTTACACAACTCCTGTTACATCAGAAACGGATCTGGTTGCTCGGATAGAAGCAGCAGCAGCAGCAGCAATTACTCCTGCAGTTTTTGCCCGTGTTAGACAGAACATGATTCGCCGGTGTAACCTTTGTTTACTTGACAATTGAGGCATTTTGAACCTCTGCTGTAATATAAGTAATTGTGTTGTGTTAATGCGTTGTCTCTTGGTAATAAAAAATGCAAAAGTGTTTGATGATTTAATTAATTTGCCGCCAGAGAAATCTTCCTCTACCGGTTTAAATAATCCTCATAGGAAAAAATGACATTAGGGTCGGTTTAAATAATTTTCACCCTGTATAATTATAAACAGCTTTGGGGATCCGATTTGAACTCATTCTTTCAAGATGGTGTTAGTTAATGCCTTGTATATTCCATGTGCTAAAAAGCAAAATATTTTTCTTCTTCCAATAATTGTCCGTTTACATGCTTTGGTCGTCATAAGTTTGATTCTTCCGGGAAATTCTCGTATAAGACTTGAAAGCATAATAATAGTCCCTTCGATTAGTTGCTGGCCAAAGGAAGGCAAGACTAGTGATGGGGCTGCCATCTTATAGCCTCTGGTCAGGCTTTTCTGGAGAAGAAAAGAAAATAAAGGAAAGAAGAAATGGAAGAAAGGAAAGACTCCCTAGCCCTCGGATGCCCTAATAGCGTCGGGGTCGAAAAAAAAAAGAGTTAACAAAGAGAGTTTTATAGTAAAGTTAAAAAAGGGTCTGGTGGAAGTAAGTGGAAGAAAGGAAGAAATACCAGATCGGTTAAAGATAAAAGTAAGGAGCAAAACACAAGTAAGTGGAAGCAATGTTTTGCTCAGCTTGCGCACCTTGTGGTCGCCATCCACACATCCCTTAGATGGGGACCCCTGATTTATAAATGAAGATCTTTTCACCAAACTTAATAAATTTAATTATATATAGACACACGAAAATATTGGAAGGGTCATATAGAAACAATGTAAGACAACCGACTTGCAAAGAGCTAAAGAAGGTAGATTAATGGACGGGAGAAGAACAAGAGGAAGACCAGTCAAGAGTTGGATAGACAGTGAATGCACATCCAATACGTCTTCCGCCGAGGAGTGATTTTGGAAATAAACAGGATGAAAATCCTACAAATTATGATTGTGATGAAGAAGAAGAGGAAATTTAATTATATATGTGGCACAAGTAAGAGAATATTTAAAAATACAAGAAGAAAACTAAACTAAAATTTTATAAAGTTTTGGCGGTCCCCTTACTATTGTATGGTAGTGAATTTTGGGATTTAATTAATAGAGAAGAGAAGATCATAGAAGCAGCTGAAATGAGATTTCTGAGAAGTGTGGCTGAGAAGATCATAGAAGCAGCTGAAATGAGATTTCTGAGAAGTGTGGCTGAGAAGATCATAGAAGCAGCTGAAATGAGATTTCTGAGAAGTGTGGCTGAGAAGATCATAGAAGCAGCTGAAATGAGATTTCTGAGAAGTGTGGCTGAGAAGATCATAGAAGCAGCTGAAATGAGATTTCTGAGAAGTGTGGCTGAGAGATCATAGAAGCAGCTGAAATGAGATTTCTGAGAAGTGTGGCTGAGAAGATCATAGAAGCAGCTGAAATGAGATTTCTGAGAAGTGTGGCTGAGAAGATCTAGAGAAGCAGCTGAAATGAGATTTCTGAAAAGTGTGGCTGAGAAGATCATAGAAGCAGCTGAAATGAGATTTCTGAGAAGTGTGGCTGAGAAGATCATAGAAGCAGCTGAAATGAGATTTCTGAGAAGTGTGGCTGAGAAGATCATAGAAGCAGCTGAAATGAGATTTCTGAGAAGTGTGGCTGAGAAGATCATAGAAGCAGCTGAAATGAGATTTCTGAGAAGTGTGGCTGAGAAGATCATAGAAGCAGCTGAAATGAGATTTCTGAGAAGTGTGGCTGGTTGCAAACTTATAGATAAAAGAAGTAGTGAAGATATTAGGAATAGCTAAATATTTTTTAAACTTTTGGATAAAATAACATAATCTAGAAAAATCTGGAAAGAACATGTTCAAAGAATAAAAGATGAATGCATATAAAATGTATACTTAATTACAAACCAAGAGGAGGCAGGAACATTGGTAGACCGAAAAAGATATGGATTCAACTTTTTTAATGAGAATCCACATGAGTTTAATCCGTGATTGTTGTTGTTGATGATGATGATGATAAAAATAATTTTTTTTTTTTCAAATGCCCCAGGTTTGTCTTTCGACATTCCTGGTTTTCTCTCCTGGCATGGCGTACTTGTAACCCACTTCTGAGGTTTGGGGCGCCTGGAAGGCGGGGTTACGTTGCCCCGATGATATGATGGGTGATGATGATAATGGTGCGCTAGGAGAGTCCCTAATCCTAAGCTTAACCCAAGATGAATATGAATGATGATGATTGCGATGGCCATATGATTTCGGGGACCGTTTGGGCCTTAAAGTTTTCCTGACATTTGTCTTAAGGTGAGAAAAAAAACGATAAAAACCTCACCCAGAAAAACTGTCCCGACCGGGGATCGAACCCGGGCCCGCTGCGTGACAAGGCAGCACGCTACCCCGAGACCACAGCAGTGGACTATAAAAATAATATATAAAAATAATAATAATACAGAAACATAGTAAAAACAACAATAACAAAAATGAGGCGTTCAGAACAAATGTGGACAAAGTCACATTTTACTCCTTTGACAAAAACTGATATAAAATTCTTCTTCGGCTTTCCCCCACTTATAGGTTTGCCGTCTTCAGTTTCCATTTATCTCTCTCATTCCAATCTCCCTCTTCCAAATTCCGATCATCCATTATAGTTCTGACGTAGGTTTTCCATTTACATCTTGGTCTGCCACGTTTATTTCTTCCAGGGGGTGACCATTGGTGTATATTTTTTGGCCATCTTTCATTTTCCATTCTTTGTACATGGCCATACCATTTAAGTGTTTGATTTTCAATCCTCTTAACAACAGATGTGGTGACCTTCATTTCTCTCCAAAGGAATTCATTTCTTATTTTATCCTGTCTTGTTTTTTGGAGGCTTCTTCTAAAATAATCAAATTCAACTGTTCTAATTTTGTTCTTTTGTAATTCCGTCAAAGACCAAGTTTCACTTCCATATGACAAAATATTCTGTATTATGCTCTTATAAATTTTCATTTTAGTTTCCTTTGTAATATTTTTATTCCAAATTATTCCATGTAATGTCTTAGTTGCATTTTTTGCCATTGCAATTTTAGTCTGTACATCTCTCTCACAGGTACCAAAACTTGTAATAATTGACCCAAGATATTTAAAAAATTCACACTTTTTTATTTTCCCTGTTTCAAGTATGAGGTCATCCACATCCTTTCCCAAACACATATATTCTGTTTTCCGTAAATTTGTATTCAGTCCCCATTTTTTATATTCTTCCATTAGTTTATTTATCATATATTTCATATCATCTTCATCCCCTGCAAAAATTATTTGATCATCTGCAAACAACAATGAATGCAGTACTTTTCCTCCTATAGGAATACCCATTTCAGAACATTTTTTATACCACAAGTTAAGAGCCTGGTCTAAATAAATGATAAATGTTAAAATTAAGATAAAATATAATATCTTCAACTCGTGTCCAACTCAGGGTCGGATCGAGGCGTGAAATGAGATGAAGCCCCTTATATTAAGTCTGTGAATGACAAGGGTACCGGCCGACCGTCTGACGCACCATCACAGGGGCAGATGAACGAAATTAAACGAAATGGATGCGATGAGTATGAAGAAATGGTGAAATGATATTGTGACAGGGGAAAACGGGAGAAACCCCGAGGAAAACCTGACCTAGCTCCGTTCCGTCCACCACAAAACTCACATGGAGTGAAAAGTAATGCATATAATTACAGATTAAGAATTATGGGAAAATGTTTAAAAACCGAGAGATAGCTAGTTTTTAATTTCCGAGTTTCTGTAAAACACTTCACAAACGTGCGTTGTACACTATTTTTTGCGCGATGGTGTTATCAAATTAATAAATAATACTAAAATAATATCTTTGTTGGAAATATTTGCGCTCATTATAAACAATTGACTAACGTTAACAGTGTGGGCGATGTTTATTAGTTGAAACAACAGGAGGCCTTGAGAACAATTATTGATAATATTGCCGCAAATACGTATTTATTGTTTTATATTGTTTCTAATAAATTTCAGTTCATTTAAAATACAGTTATTTGTTTCGTATAATGTTTATTTACACTACCGTTTGGATATTTTCTGTATATACATCGTACGTAGTAAACATAGAGGGCAGTGGATTTACTTCCCGCACGTGGGTGTAAATGTAATATTACAGTATAGCTATTTAAGTTGGCAACCCCGAAATGTAGAAAATTGAATTTTCAATAATGGTCGCCATTGCTGGTAAGTACGACAAAACGCAGTATCGCGCAAAAACAAATTTTTAACACAGT
This sequence comes from Diploptera punctata, assembly GCA_030220185.1. Classification (NCBI taxonomy): domain Eukaryota; kingdom Metazoa; phylum Arthropoda; class Insecta; order Blattodea; family Blaberidae; genus Diploptera; species Diploptera punctata. The sequence continues at coordinate 1,115,145 of JASPKZ010009378.1, read as the reverse complement.
TTTGACACCCGAACATGTTCGGGTTCGGATGCAGCACAGTTGCCAAATTTAGTTGCACCACTTAAATTATATCGGTCACATGACCCATATAGTTTGCACTTCACTTTTCTCATGCAGGGTGTTGCAAAGAAACACCGACAACGGAGGTGAGGCAGTATATTGATATATGTTGACCATTTTTAATAAGGTACCAATGTCCGGAAATAGTGCGTTTTCACACTATGAGTAATAAATTATATCTCAAGATCAGTGTTAGTTCGAAAGATTTGAAGACTCATTACTTGACAGCACCTAACAGATACGGAACCTGTGATACGTGGCTTCGCAACGGAATGTGACTGCAACATGACGGAGCTCCAAGCTCACTTCGATGCCAATGTGAGGAGATATTTGGATACCACGTATCCAGGTCGATGGATTGGCAGAGGGGGACCAGTCCCATGGCCTCCGAGATCACCTGAACTTAACCCTCTCGACTACTTTTTTTGTGGGGCGACATGAAACAGTCTGTTTATAAGACTCCAGTAGAGTCACGTATGGATCTTATAGCCTGAATCTACGCTGATACAGAAACAATTCAAACGAGGCCAGGCGTATTTGAACGTGTGTGCCAATCACTACACCGCCGATGTACGCTCTGCAAAGAGATGGGAGGTGGATATTTTGAAAACTTGATGTGACTGTGACAGTATTGTCTAGTATTGAGTTTTGAAATCCAACTAACGGAACTGTTGAGAAGTTAGGTAGTGAGAAAACGCATCATTTCCGGACATTGGTACATTATTAAAAATGATCAACATATCTCAATATACCACCTCACCTCCGTGGTCGGTGTTTTTTTCTCAGCACCCTGTATATCCATAAACCAGCAAAATAGAATCTTAATTTCAATTTATCGAAGAATTCACTCAGTTTACCCACATCTTGCGCGATAAACTTTTTTTCCTTTTAAAAGAAGGAGAGGCTATATTCATTTTGTGTTGTATTGATTAGAAACACCAGAATACAAGAAATGGAAGGAAATTTATGCTCGTAAAGTTGGCAGAGTGACACTTAACGTTAACATGCTTACTTTTAGTGTCGCTAGATATCGCTAGTATCATCTGATTCCTATTAATTTAATTCCTATCGTTAGTTGCAAGAATACACATTCTATTAAATTAAGCATTTAAATTTTAGAACGTCGCTTGCACAGATTTGCGTTAGCTAAATCGAGCACAACAAATTTACAACTTTCACAGAGTATATATCGTTCTACAATGTAAACAAGACTGATAGGTATTTTGTCTTCCGAAGAGTTACGGGACGTGCAGAGGTTTGTGTGCACATGGTCAGAGTAGGACCGGTGCCTAACCAGTTATCGCGAGGAAACTGGGTAGCTACAAATAATAGCAGCTCCAAGTGGAGAAGAGCAGCTATAACTGCTAAATGTATAATGGATTGAAGCAAGGAAATACAGGATGTCCCATTCAAACCTCCCACATTTTAATTAATCGTAACTAACAAAGTATGCGAAATTATGAAATGAGGCCGGTATTAAACGAAACAGAAACTCGTAGAATTTTCATTGCCACACACTAAAACACCTCTATCCTACTCTAATTTCTTCAATGGTTTCTTCCGAAACACGTGTACGAGCACCTCCTGATTATTTTTTAACGCTTCCAGTCGTCAGACACTTCTCATGCCATGACTTAATGGTCTTCCCATCAGATGCGTTTCCTCCATATTCTCTCCGGTAATTTGTTAGCACTGTAATTATTGACTTCGTCTCTGTATACCAGAAAACAGTTTATGCTCGTTGCTGAAGAGTCGCCATTTTGTTTTATGTCATTATTGTCCAAAATGAGACAGATGAATTAACTACAACAATGAAAACAAAAATTCTTTGAGTTTTTCCTTATTTGAATACCAACCTCATTTCATAATTCCGCATACTTTGAGAGTTATGGCGTGTATATATATATATATATATAATATATTATATATATATATATATGACATGAAAAGAAAAATAAATGCCTGAACGGGATTCGAACCCGGATCTCTGGGTTGGTACCCCAGCGTGTTACCCATTACACCACCAGGCGATTCCAATTCAAACACTTATTTTTCTTATATATACATTATATTCTCCATTATTACTAGATGTCGCGAGAACTCGGTCTTCACTGCCACCTAGTAGCTGACTATAACATGTAAGCAAATTATAGAGAATATTTTTACTTTATTGCAGTGACACTAATATATATATATATATATATATATATATATATATATATATATATACATACACATTAGAAGTCCCGGCCACGCGTTGCTGTGGCTAATGTATACGTTAAAAATTTAAATTAAGTTGCTGTCTTTCATCCAGATTATTTAAAACTAATACTTACACACGAAATTAATAATATTGAAAATAAAATAAACACTGAACACACTTAAATTATGAAATAATCAATATTGAAATTCGCGGTTGCAACAAAAAGCACAGCCATCTGGATCTCTCTTTGTTAAATAATAAACCAATTAATTATCTTACCAAATTACCTTACACCGCCATCTGTTAGAATCGTATGGAACGCACAGATAATTATAACTCTTTGTTAAATAATAGAAAAATAATTTGCAATAAAAAAAATAATGCGACTATAAATTTAGTTATAATCTACCCTACGTCTCAAGTTGGATCAAACTGCACTCAGTGTGCAAAATTTTATTAAAATCGGTTCAGTGGTTTAGGATTCCATCGCGGACAAACAACGTGACACGAAATTTTTATATATTAAGATATATTAAATAAATGACACCTTTCTCCATGCAGGTTTTCATATGGGTGGAAGTAATAAGAGTAAATTTATAATTTGAATTTGTCCTGGGAATTGTGGTTTTGTATGGTTGTAAAGCCATTACTTTTAATTAAAAAACCGAGAGAAATGACGAATTAAGGGGTTCAGCAGAATGAGAGAACGAAAAATAATTGGAACGACAAAGTAAAATGAGACTTGAGAGAAAAGAAAGAATTGAATAGGAAAGCAAGGTTTTGTAGAATTAATTTTCCATTGCTCAATGTAGAATGTGCTGTACAAACTGACTTTATTATCAAGTCTTCTATAATTATATTCATACTTCATAAATGGAATTTTGATTTGATAAACAAACTTAATTAGAAAAATGAGTTCTTTCAATTTAACCCACTGTTTTTTACTGATTTATTTTTATTTCTTTGTGAATGTGTAAACATAATAAAAATAAAATACACAATATTTTAATATTGTGAAATGACTCCTCGTACATACATTTCAATTCAATATACCATCGCGTTTTGCATTGCCTTTGACATCTTCTTGTGTTCAATTTAAGAGTTTATAGTCAACATACATAGAAATTAGGACTGGAAGTAAACATCGATGAAACTAAATATATTTTCACACATTGAAATACATTATGTAATAGAAATGGATAGCTAATGACAAATGAGGGAAAATTTGAAGAAGGTGGTGAATTTGTACAATATTTAAATAAATGGAAATACCTCTGAATTGGTAGCGCATTGAAATATCAATTCAGAGGTCTTCATTCAAATCCCGGTTCAGACATTTATTTTTCTTTTAATGTCACATTAGGCCTGCATTGCGTAATGTCAAAATTGTAAATATAACATCGATATATATATGTATATATATATATATATATATATATATATATATATATGCCGATTCCATATGGAATTACCCTAAATGTTTTACAAGTTTATATTTCAGTAATAATAATAATAATAATAATAATAATAATAATAATAATAATAATCATCATCATCATCCGGTATCATGGCAGCTGCCGCCTTCTTCCGGTAACCAAACGCCATTCCTCTCTGTCCATCCATTGATCTTCCTCCATTCCTCTGATATTCATAGCTGCTTGTACCCCTTCTATCCAAGTTTTCTTCGGTCTTCCTATCTTCCTCTTTTCCATTGGGATCCATTCCATAACAATTTTTGGCAATCTTTGCTCTGGCATTCGTTTGACATGACCATACCACTGCAATCTTTTATTTTCTATGATGTCTATGATGTCCGGCTCCTCTTGTACACCCATAATTTCCCTTATTTCTTTATTTAGTATTCTATCCATTCTAGATTTTCCAGCTGATCTTCTTAAAACATCCATTTCTGTACTTAAAATTCTTTTCATTTCCCTGGTAGGAATTTGCCAGACTTCAGCACCATATGTTAAAATGCTCTGAATTATGGTTTGATATAATTGTAATTTTCTATTTTTTAATAATAATAATAATAATAATAATAATAATAATAATAATAATAAACATTTTAATATATAGGTTTCTAATGTTTACACATCGTTCTGTGCCTAAAGTTTTATTTTCCATCTCAACTCGCCTCTATCCATCCACTGCATATCCTCCAGTCCTCTTGTTCTCATTCCAGTTCTTATTTCTTGCATCCACGAGTTTCGAGGTCTTCCTCTCCTTCTTCTTCCAGGTGGACACCATTCCAATGTGTTCCTGGGTAACCTTTCTTCTTGCATTCGTCGTACGTGCCAATACTAATTTAATAGCTTATATCTTATATAAATTACTACTGAATATCGAATATTAATTTTTTATCGTATGACAGTATTTCTTATTTCTTCTAATTTAGAACATCTTCAGAAAATAATTATATACATCCGGTTTTAACAGCGTTGAAAAATTTTTCCGGCACCAATGATTTGTTTTCAATTTCGCTTTATAATTTTCCTCCATTCGTCTCTATTATAACATATTTCTTCCTCTATTTCCCAGTCCTTCAAAGTTTCTCTAATCCCTTGGATCCACGTGAGATTTAGTCGTCCTTTTCTTTTCGTTCATGATGGTGTCCATTCCATTATTTTGTTTTGGTAATCTTTCAACCTCCATTCGCCTATACTATTTTGGTTGCTTTTCTAGGATAAATTCTAAAATTGAGTTTTGTATATTCATGTTCTCTTTTATAACTTCATTTCTAATTTTCTCTCTTCTTGATATCCATTTCTGCTCCATTAATTTTCTATTCACCTGATAATTTAATATAATAATAATAATAATAATAATAATAATAATAATAATAATCTATCTATCTATCTTCGGGTTTTTACAGCTGCCGTCGTCTTCCCGTGCCAAACCTCCAAAGCCTACGGTCTTGGGCATCTTCGATGCTTAGCCCTCTAGCTTGCATTACTGTCTTCATGTTTTCCTTCCATGTTAACCTTGGTCTCCCTCTTTTCTTCTTTCTGTTCGGATGTCATTCATATAGTTGCTTCGGCCATCGCTCATCTTCCATTCTTAAGACATGTCCTAACCACTTTAATTCCTTCTCCTTAATTCTTTCAATTATGCTTTCTTCTGCTTCCATTATGTTTCTAATTTCCTTATTTGTGACATGTTCTAATCTAGACTTTCTGGCACTTCTCCGTAAATAATCCATTTCTAGAGGCATTAGTCTATTCTTGTAGTACCTATTGATTGTCCATACCTCACTTCCATACATTGCAACAGATTCCACCAATGTTTTACCAATATATTTTTTTGTGTCTTTCCAAATATGCTTATCCCACCATATGGAATTTAACGATGATATTATTTTGCTACTCAATTCAATTCTATGTTTTATGTTCCCTTTGCCTATACCTTCAATGTTATCTATAATTATTCCCAAATATTTAGTTTGTTTCACTTGCTTTATTTGGATTCCTTCTTCCAATATTAAATTTTCTCGTTCATTGCTATTTATTGCCAGATATTCTATTTTTTGTAAATTTACTGTGAGACCACATGATTCATATGTGTTTTTCAACCTTTTTATCATGAATTCCATATCAGATTTGTCTTGCGCTATAATAATAATAATAATAATAATAATAATAATAATAATAATAATAATAATAATAATAATAATAATAATAATAATAATAATAATAATAAATATAATAGGATACGTAACATATTAAGAGTATTTGAGTCACGTAATATTCATGTGTTAACCTCATGGCACTCGTTGACATCTGCAGGTAAATAAGAATAACTAAATTAGCCTGATTAAGAAACTCCCGCTAGGGAGCATCCAAAAGTCCACACTCGGTACGTATGGAGTGTGTACTATAAAATGTATGGGTCGTATTTTATTGGGCAGGCGAATGACAACCAAAAACAAATAACGTATTTATTCAGTTATGAATGTTTTTAATTGAATCGTATAAGTTTTTATAATTTATTTATAGCTTTTTATATTAATTCCACCATGTGGTAATATTATCGACAAAAATATTGTTCGCTACAACGTTTTTACAACTGTCATAATCAGAACATGTCCAATCCACATACGAATTATTTATTTAACATTCATTGTTTATTTAATGAGTTTAATCATTATGTTTATTTACAGTGCTGCCATCTTTTTATAACCGTCACGATTTTGTGCAATTAATAATTCGTTATTATTTTCACAAAACATACAGTTTCATTTGAATGTTTTGATTTTAATTTTAACAAGTACACTGTAGTATATATATAGTCATGTAGGAACAGCGTAAAATTCCCCAACAATTAATTCGATATTAATATCCGATATCTCTGGTTTATGAAACATACATATCACTCATCCCCAGAAAATCCAGATAAGTATTTGCTTTCATTTTTATTTTCTTTGTGTATACTGTTCTTTATGCTGCTTCATATGGTCTTCTTCTTCTTCCTTCCAAGTATTAGGCCAAGGCCTGTTACGATCCTATAGAAAATTTTCCCTCCAGCGATTCATAGGACGGCCCAGAGATCTTCGTCCTCTTGGTTTATAATTATAAACAGCTTTGGGGATCCGATTTGAACTCATTCTTTGAAGATGGTGTTTCCAATTTAGTTGGTACTGTTTAATATATTCCAAAATTGGCGTAGTCTTCAATTCTTTTAAGATATCGGTGTTCCTTTTCGGATCCATCTGGTGTAACCCGCTGTTCTGTGCATGAATCTCATTTCGCAAGCCGTTATTCTGCTTTCATGTTGTCTTTTTAGTGTCCATGCTTCTCTACCATAGGTCAACACTGGTCTAGCTAAAGTGTTATATAAACGTAATCTGGTGTTTTTATGTACAAGGATGGTTTCATAACTTGATTAATAATTCCTAAACTTTTATTATAACTATAATTTTTTCAGTCGAGTCTACGACAGGAAAACAACAGCTGGAAGCGCTCGCCACTGAAGATGCCCTCCGCAGTTGAGGGAGAAACGTCTGGAAGAAACGCCAGTTATAGACCACGGCCACATAGCCCGGAATCTTTTAATAGCATGATTACCGGCCGTGAAAGCCTGCATTCCACAAATATAAGAATGTTTGTTTGTTTGCTTGTTCTTACTTTTGCGCGGTCATACTGTTGATCCGATTGTGATGGACGTTTTTTGCGAAATGTTCAGGAAAATCCCGAGATGAACATAGGCTATAAGAGAGTTGTGATATTCAACCTCTTCACCCCTAAAAATCACCCTTTGTAGTGAAAACGTGAAATAAAGTCCCTATTTTGACGCTCAAATGGCTTACGCTGCCTAAACCATAACACATACACCAAATTAATGTACATAGAATTGAATATCTCAAAAAACTCTGCAAAAAAGTCCGCGACAGGATATGTTTATCTTCTATGGGTATCTCACAATAACCATTTTTGTCTTTCGTTGATGCCAAGAAGATAGGGATAAGCAGATTCCCGGACAAGCATAACAGCGCACGGCTGGTGGTAAAACACATTAACATTTATTTAGGAGAAACAGCGCACGCTGGGTATTAGCTAGTACATTCTATAAATGATAGAATTGAACAACACCGCGTCGGCTGGGAACAGCATGCTCAGAGAACGGAAGAAACAAGATTGCTCAAGATAGCATATAATTATAAACCAAAAGGTTTAAGGGATCTAGAAAGGCCTAAGAAGAGATGGAAGGAATAATTCTGAATTCGGAACAGGCAAATCGCCTAAAACTTGAAGTTAAGAAGAAGTAGAAAAAATCGTTACCTATTTCATATTGTTGTATAATTTGACACAAGCATAAAATAATATCCACTGTTTCATTTGTCTACCCATCATCATAATTGGCATAACAGCCCTCTTTGGGTCACACCCTTCCTCTGAATCTAACTCCAACTTCTCTATCAGGATAACATTAAATAAATACCTACAAGTGCCGTCGTCCTCAACCAGGTTAAAAAAAAAACTTTAAAAACTACAGGCCGTTCATCAGCAGAAGGATATGAGCTAATTATTTTATTTTCTCCTCATAACAAAATTTCCTATCTTCTTGTTATTTGTTATTTAATTAAAGAAGGTCTTAAACAACTCGGATCATTGGCGTCCCAATTCAAATCTTACGGTCAAAGGGATGACAAATTTTGCTCAGAAGTATTTTTCTAGGCTTGAGATTCTTCTACGTGCCGCAAATGTACGACATGCGATTAATGGATTTAGTTCATTTCCGAATGAAGGCACACTCAGGATATCTACGTCCCAAAAAAGAGTAGATTCCTGTTAGGTTTGAACCCGAGAACCTTCAAAATAGATGTCATTACAGTGTGACGCATTTCTGATCTGTTGTTCAAATTGCCGTCTTTTAATTTCACAGTCAGGACTCCTTATAAGCCAATAGGAGATTGATTTGAGTCGTCTGTAGATTACAAACGACCTCTCCAGATCTGGTTTCTAAATGTATCATTTTGCAGATAATTCGATTCTAGAAAAATCGACCTCTCGGATTTTCTATTCGAGAGGGGTCCATACTGGTTTCCAGATGGTTCTGACTATCGCATATAAAGGAAGATGTTATTCGGTCAACAGACCAGTCGTGTTCAAGTTCCAGACTAGTAAAAATTACCTAAATGCGAAGACTAGAATGTTTTGTGAGCGAAGTCGTCAACGAGAGTGAAGAACTGAATTCAAAATATACTGTGAAGAAGAGACTCTATAGCCAGAAAATCATGTGTGTATTTAAAGTGGAGTAGTGAAAAAGCAATAAGGAAAATTTTGAAATTGTATGTGAAGTTAAATAAAATATTCCATCTGTATCCAACGCAATAGCCATCTGCGAAAATAGTAAACACTAGTCTACAAACGCAGACGTTTCTAAACTTTTAAAGCGTTATAATATTTTAGAGAAATAACACTGAGCAACAAAAAAGAAACTTATTTTTTATCTCAGAAAGATAAATATGAGGTTCTGATAGTATTGTTACTCCTGAATTCAAATATGATATCGGTTTTTCTCCATCACGCAAGGTTTCCGAGAGACAGGCATTTATAATTTCAAACACTTTAATATTTTCTACATTCGTAACTACACAATATTCGAACATTCTCACTCAGCTAGAGAGTAAGAAATGACGATTTTCTGCTATATTTCGCCTGTGGAGCATCCCTCTTGATGGTCCAACAATACTCGGCCAGCATATTAGGATTCCGATTGCCTTGATATATCTTTTCCATAGCTGAAATCTCCTGAGTTAGCTCATTTGGTTTTATTTTACAATTGGCAAATGGACGAAAAAAGTTTATTAAAAAATAATTATTTAAATCCATTAATTGAAATTTAAATAAAAAAACTGTGGGTGATGGAGAAATTCCGAATACATATTTGAAAACACGATCAAAAACTGCATTAAGTACAACTATTGGTACTCATGAGACAAAAATCATGTTGAGCAGTGTAATTTGTCCCGATTATATTTTCTGACAATCAGTTTTGTTCATAATTAGGATTCACTTACATAGAGATATCCTGTATTATTAAATTGTAACTATCATATTACATTTATAATGGTACTATTGCGTGTGGAAAATAATTATAATCCAATTATCTTAATTATTTTATTCGTAGTTAAATCATAATGACAATTAGAGCTTTTGCATTTTATAATTACTCATTTTAATATTAATATAAAGTTAATTAACGTTATATATAAGCATGAAATTGAAGCAGAATTTAAAAAAATACTACATTCACATTACGGGAATTAAATCAGTGCTGTAAACTACTTCATTATTTTTTTATTATTGATTTCGTACATCTCAATGATGGATAAATCATATTTGAAGAGAAAAATTATACGCTCAGACCGGGACTTGAACCCGGGACCCTTGGTTCTCTAGACCAAGTGCTCTACCAACTGAGCTACCTGAGCAAGTACCGATCTAAACGCAAATCCTTCTCTATATACATTGTAATTCCCATCCACCAAATTTTTTTTCTCTTCAAATATGATTTATCCATCATTGAGATGTACGAAATCAATAATAAAAACTTGGAAAAAGCCGTACTGGCTGTAATGTATAATTCCCAAATATGTCTTCTTAATAAAGGAGCCGCCATTTGCAAGATAGAAGCTTGGCTTCACAGCATTTGGTGGATGGGAATTACAATGTATATAGAGAAGGATTTGCGTTTAGATCGGTACTTACTCAGGTAGCTCAGTTGGTAGAGCACTTGGTCTAGAGAACAAAGGGTCCCGGGTTCAAGTCCCGGTCTGAGCGTATAATTTTTCTCTTCAAATATACTTCATTATAATTTGAGTTTTTAGCGACTTCCCAAGGAATGAAGCCAATGACACTGTTCTCATGAAAATGGTTTGAGAACATGTATAAATATCTTCATGGATTTTAGCTAGTAGACACCGAAATTGATAAAAGAGAGAGGACAAAGAAAAAAAGAGAGAATAAGACAGAAAAACTGAGAGAGAGAGAGAGAGAGAGAGAGAGAGAGAGAGAGAGAGAATTAAGTGTGAAGAAAGACAAGATGATGTTCTAAGTGATAGCATAAGCGAATGGAAAGAACTGAGTTATAAAATAAATTGTGAAGAGAGACTTTATTGACTGTAAATTACATTGCTCAACATGATTTTTGTGTCACGGGTACCAATAGTTGTACTTGATGCAGTTTTTATCGTGTTTTCAAATATGTTTTTGAAATTTCTCCATCACCCACAGTTTTTTTTTTATTTCCATTTCAATTAATGGATTTAAATCATTATTTTTTTAATAAACGTTTTTTCGTTCATTTGACCATTGTAAATAAAACCAAATGAGCTAACTCAGGAGATTTCAGCTATGGAAAAGAGATATCAAGGCAAACGAAATCCTAATATGCTGGCCAATTATTGTTGGACCATCAAGAGGGATACTCCACAGGCGAAATATAGCAGAAAATCGTCATTTCTTACTTTCTAGGTGAGTCCGAATGTTCGAATATTGTGTACTTACGAATGTAGAAAATGTTAAAGTGTTTGAAATTATAAATTCCTTTCTCTCGGAAACCTTGCGTGATGGAGAAAAACCGACATCGTATTTGAATTCAGGAGAAAAAATACTATCCGAATCGCATATTTTTCTTTCTGAGACAAAAAAAAAAGTTTATTTTTTGTTGCCCAGTGTTATTTGTATAACCAGTGCGAAATAAATAAAGTTAATTTTGAAATTATGTGTATACATCTGTGAAGTTCATTTAAAGAAAATTCATCTGTGTCCTACTAGAGGCTCCAAAAAAAAAAGTAATTTGAAGTGTCGCATGGCACCCGGGCTTTACAATGTCTCGACATGTCGGGAGAGGGATTCTTTTTTTTTTAATATGGATCACGTACTGTTTTGACCACACAAGCACATGAAGACCTCCCCAAATGAGTGATCAACTCAATGTCACCTCCTCCGAGACAACACAACATTAAGGCAAAAAACGCCGTTATCACACACACACACATATTCACACTAAACATGGCGGATAATGATGATTAGGTGGCCAGATAACATTCAAGGACCTTTCAGGTCTTAAAGTATCCCGGTGAGAAAAATCCGAAAGAAAACTCACCCAGGAAATGTGTCCCAACCGGGCATCGAACACGAGCCCGCTGTGAACGAGGCAGCTTCGACGCTACCCCAAGACCACAGCGATGAATAATGATCTAAACTATGACTTGTCGCAGAGACTGCAGCGCGTTCATAATGCTTGCGTTCGATTCATTTTCAATATCCGCCGTTATGACCATATTTCCGAACACTTTAATAACCTCTCTTGTCTCCGTCTTACTGACAGACGTAAATTGCACTCTCTTTCACTACTTTTCAAGCTTCTGAATTCCTACATCCCTACTTACCTGGCGTCCAGATTTGAGAAGTTATCCTCTTACCACAATATTGACACTAGATCACAAGATAGCAGTCTGCTAACAATTCCTCTTCATAGCACTTCCTCCTATTCTACTTCCTTCACAGTAGCCTCTGCCCGCTCCTGGAATCTCCTTCCTCAAGATATCAGGGGTTGCCGCACACTTGGCACCTTTAAGTCACGCTTATACAGGTACCTTTTGTCTAATAATTAATTTTTCTCTATTTATTTAATTTTAACTATGTCATTAATCTTTTCCTCGTTTTTTTATATATATTGTACATATTATATATTTAATTCGTTAAATTTAGAGTAAACCAAAATACATTATAAATATTAATTGTATTGTATTCATAACTTGTAATCGTTTATATATATATTGTAATTTAGATTTAAGACTTTTTTTTTTGTATTTTTTTAATCCTGGTTGAGTGGTAGACAAGGCCTTAAGGCCTTAACTCTGCCAGGTAAAATAAAGCTATTAGCCAGTAAATAAAGCTATTATTATTATTATTATTATTATTATTATTATTATTATTATTATATTATATATATATGAATGATATAATGACGTGAAAAGAACCGGGATTTAAACCCGAGACTCTAACTTAGTACGTGAGTGATATACCAACTAGTCCACTCAGGCATTTCAGCACAAACATCTTTACTTCGATATATATATATATATATATATATATATATATATACAGGGCAAGTCAAAATGTTGTGCAGGTTTTCAGAAATTTATTATGTGAAATGTAATGAACATATAATATCGTGAGACATATTGTATGAAAGGTAAACTCTCAAAGTTTAGTTGTCCACTTCTAAAGTTCCGCGTTCACCCGCAAGATGTCAACAGCAGAGCAGTAAAGGAAAATGGCGTTGACTGGGGATCAGAAGTCTTTCTGTGTGCTTGATTACCATGTAAACAACTCTGTGACTAGTGTTCAACGACATTTCCGTACCAGATACGATAAAGACCCGCCGGATGGGAGATCCATTCGTAAGTGGTACACACAATTTAGGGATTCAGGCTGTATCTGTAAACGAAAATCGACTGGCCGTCCGTCGACGAGTGAAGAGACAGTCGAACGCGTTCGCACATGCTTCGTGCGGAGTCCACAGAAATCCACCTACCGGGGAGCGACAGAACTTCAACTACCACAAAAAACTGTATGGCGGATTCTCCGGAAACGTTTACAGATGAAACCCTACCACTTGCAACTGGTTCAAGCCTTAAAACCCGCCGATTATGCTTTGCGAGCGTCCTTCTGGGGTAGGCAAGAGTTGAGCGCCTTGTCGTACTAATTGCTCATCTGTTGGAGCTTGCGAGCTCCGTGCTGGCCCACAACAGCTGCAGAAGGCGTCCCTGGGGGCACACCAGGGCTCGGCTCGGACCAGTCCAGCGGGGAGCTACTGTACTGGTTCCTGGCTTGGCCTACGGGCCCGTCGACAAACTGTGGGGTCGCCAGGAGATGAGCACCTGGATGTACTAAAAGTCTCACACTGTTGGGCTTGTAGCCCTAGCCGGTCTCACAACGGCTGCAGGACACGTCCCTGGAGGCAGAACAGGGGAATAGTCGGTGGATCTGCGACAGCAGTCCTCCCGGCTAGGCTCATGGAGCCCGTGGACCAACTGTGGGGTCATCAGGATTGAGTGACCTGATGTACTATGTAGCTCATCAATTGCCCAAAAGTGCAAACTCCAACACTCTCTCCCTGGAGTGTGGTGTAAGGACCGAGAACTTGAACGTGGACGCGAAGTTAGGATAGGGAGGACTAGAACTAGGACTTGGGAGTATGGTCATGACGACCGAGGTATCCCAAGGGGTGGACGGCAGGGCCTAGATGTCGTCCTTCTGTGTTGATTTTCTCGCATTAATGGAAGAGAATGAGTTCCATGAGAGGGTAGTTTACAGTGATGAAGCGACTTTCCACCTTTCAGGAAAAGTGAATAGACACAATGTAAGGATTTGGGGAACTGGTAACCCCCATGCAACTCTGGAACATCAACGCGATTCTCCGAAAGTGAATGTCTTTTGTGCCATTTTCCCATGCAAAGGTTTATGGGCCCTTTTTCTTTCATGAACGTACTGTGAACGGACATGTTTTCCTTGATATGCTACAACAATGGCTCCTTCCGCAGCTTGAAGCGGATAGTCCAGATTTCATTCTGCAGTTGGATGGTGCCCCTCCACATTACCATGGCAGTGTTCGAGACCATTTGAATACGGCTTTGCCACAAAGCTGGATAGGCCGTGCATCTCAGGGTGATCAACAACTCATTCATTGGCCACCTCGTTCACCCGATCTAACCCCGTGTGATTTCTTCATGTGGGGTCTTGTAAAGGATCATGTTTACGTACCACCACTTCCAACAACACTGCATGAACTGCGTGCCCGCATCACAGCAGCCATTGCTGATATCGACCGCGGACTGCTACAGAAAGTTTGGCAGGAGATTGAATATCGGCTTGACATCTGTCGTGTAACAAAAGGCGCTCACATAGAACATCTGTGAATATTTAAAAAAAAAAACTTTGAGAGTTTACCTTTCATACAATATGTCTCACAATATTATATGTTCATTACATTTCACATAATAAATTTCTGAAAACCTGCACAACATTTTGACTTGCCCTGTATATATATATATATATATATATATATATATATATATACATACAGTAAAACTTGTTCAAAGGGGAATCGTATGTGACCAATTTATTTTCCGCATTATAAAAAATAAAAAAAAATATTACCCAATCTTAGATTATAGAGTACCGTATATGTCTTTTTACGTACCTTGGATTAATGGTAGCTCCACTGCCGTTGGAAAGTAAACTATGAGCGATTTCGACGGCAACGCGAAAAAATAAACACTCCGTTTCGTCACCGTTAAAAATCTCTCTTAGCCGCGTATCCTGAAATTAAAGTATGCAGTTTCGGTTTCCACTCACTAACTATACTTTCATCCACATCCTTTGATTCCCCGCAAATTTCATTCCACACTACATTGTGTCGTCTTTTAAAACTGTACAGTCAACCTGAAGTAGCCTTGAAATCGTTATTCTCTAGGAATATAGCAACAGCTAGAGCTTGACTTTGGAGCATCGGTCCGGAAATTTGGAGATTTTTTATCGTACACTTGTAAAACACTCCCACACTACTTCCTTGATTTCTTAATTTATTGAATTTATTGTATTTATTTTTTATTTATTTATTTATTTATTTATTCTTTTTTTTTTCCTCTTCGTCTGATCAATTTCTTACATCCATTCATTAATTACTTTTTTCTTTGTGTTATAAAATTTCATAAACTTCGGTTTTTCCACATTTAAATTTAGTCATTGCTTCGCGTACTGAGAGTTTTTCTCTATCTTCAATCACTTTCATTTTTTCGTTTAGAGACAATGATACATACGATTTATCCATCTTTATTCTAAAAATTCAAATCGCTACCTGTGAAAGAAACGTACACAATCGGTCTCAGATTTTAAATCAATTTAAGATTTTATAGTGCACTGGTTATTTGTAAGGGCAGATGTCACACGCCAAATATTTGTTAAAGGAATCTGTATTTCGCATAACGGGTGTGCAGTGACGCCAAAATTCACAAAGAAAATCTACTTCACCCGGTACCAGGAATCATTCCTTATTCTTATTTCGCCTAACGGGAATTCAATGAAGTGCACATTAATTTATTTCTCTCTGTCTTTCCGTCTTATAAACATTTTTTCGTGAATTGTGTATTAATATACTTCCGTTTCCGTGTTGGACAGATTCCGTTTTATACACAATAAATACACGTAAAATTGCTATTATTTCATCGGGACCAATAAATTTGTTCACAATGGACAGATTTCCACATTATTCACGTTCCGAATTAAACACGTTTTACTGTATATATATATATAGTCACTATTCATTTCCATGAAAACAATACTTTTTCTCTTCTTTCCTTTGCATTAACTGTTAGCTTAATGTAACATGTTTACTACGGTAGAACGGTTTGGCATTGTGAACTGGTACGCGGATTGTCGTATGTAGACGCTAGAACTGAAAATACCCATAAATTCCGTAAACCAGTCCCAACAAAGGTACACATTCGTCTGCTTATAAACAAATTTAAACTAACAAAACAATGTTTGTGATCAGGCACGTATGGACGATCACGCGTAGCAGCAGAAATAGTGCAACAGGTTCAAATTAAGTGTTAGTCCGAACTCATCAACTCGACGCCTCAATAAGGAGAATGCGTCATAACACAGTGTGGAAAATTCTACATATTACTCTACGAAAACGTCTCTATTATGTCTGCTTGATTTAAGGAATGTTATCACAGAAGCAGCAGGAGTTTTTATGATTTAAATGTTAGGGTCTACATTTCGTTTCACAATTGAGACATGGAGCATGTGTTTTCAGCAGATGGCGGTCATGTAGAAAGGCAGTAGAATATGTGTAAAACTACACAATAACATTGATTTTTCAATCATTGCCTTCCTTCATTGAAATGGATAGTGTGTGTACATATACATATATTAAGCTTGCATTGCTCAATGTTAAACATTTAATTATACCATCGATAAACCGTCACTGCTATAAAGTAAAAATATTCTCTTTAATTTGCTTACTTGTTATAGTCAGCTACTAGATGGCAGTGAAGACCGAGTTCTCGCGACATCTAGTAATCCATCCATAGTAATTCTGCCCGAAGGCAGGTCCTTCACTGCAATCATAGCATTTTCATGCTATGCTTGCAGCTTTACTAGGGAATTGTTTAGGTGTGGTAGCTTCCCGTTGCTTTCCACACCGGTGAAGGATGATGATGATGATGATGATAATGATAATGGTAAGGATGATAATGATAACGATGATGGCCATATGATTTCGGGGACCGTTTGGGCCTTAAAGTTTTCCTGATATTTGCCTTACAGGTGAGGAAAAACCCCGATAAAAACCTCACCCAGAAAAACTGTCCCGACCGGGGATCGAACCCGAGCCCGCTGCGTGACAAGGCAGCACGCTACCTCGAGACCACAGCGGTGGACATATACACGAATGAATTGACAAAGGAAATAACATATTCCTTCAAGAATCAAAATAGGACCATAAATTCGGTTAGAGAAAAGTATGTTTTAGTTAGACAAAACTTGCGTGACGGACCTTTTTCAATATTTCAAATCGCTTTTAATATTGGTGAGGTTTAGTAATTAATAATTGCACGAGAAACAGTTACTAGAACGTACGTAATTCAACATTTAATTAATATCTGGTTTCATGATAAAATGCAATACCTCACTCAACCATATTGAAAAGCCTCGTCACCGAAAATACATTTAATAAAACCAAAACCATTATAAAATGAATTCTCCCGTATAATTCAATATTACTAGGAATTAAATAATATTTTAATATAAGGTAAAATATTGGTTTAATTAAATATTACAAATATCTCTTTGACGGCGGCGTGGCGCTAGAGTTAGACGCTCGACTCTCATCGTTGTGGTCTCGAGATCGAGTCTCGGTCACTCCATGTCGGTTTCGTGATGGACGAAACGGACGTTGGGCAGGTTTTCTAGGACTACAAAATCTCTTCGGAATTTTCTGAATTAGATTAAATATCAATAAATAAGTCAAAAGTAATGACATTTATTGGTAAATATGGAATTAGATCAAAAATTGTACTGGATAACAAAATAATAGAACAAATATCACATTTCCAATATTTAGGATGTGATATAACTTATAGAGAAAATAAAGATATAGAAAATAAAGTAAATAAATTTCAGGCTATTTGTGGAACCATAAAAAGAACCTTAGGTCGGAAAACAAGGATAGATACGAAACTTTAATTATATAAAAGAATGGCTGTTCCTTTGTTGTTGTATGGAAGTGAAAATTGGATAATTAAATCAAGAGATAAAAGCAGGATACAGACTGCGGAAATGCTATTTTTAAGTAATGTGAAAGGATGCACAAGAGCGGATAGAATAAGGAATGAAACTATACGAGAAGAATTAAATATATATAAAATTGAAGATAAAATCAGCGAAAATAATAAGAAATGGACAGAACACTTAATGAGAATGAACAACGAAAGAATACCAAAAATAACCTTCCTGTATAATCCCAGAGGAACAAGAGATGTTGGCCGACCACGCAGAAGATGGACTCCACTTTTAACTTCGCCGGAACAGGCTGCATAGCCTAAACCTTGTAGTAGAAGAAGAAGAAGATTATAAAGTATAAATTTTACAAGCATAAAGAAGATACGATACTAGTAAAATTCATGGTGATTTTCCGTTGAGGTATTAGTTCACAGTAATATAATGTACGGTTAAAAACTATAATATATTTACCTTGTAGGTCCGTCTCCTCAACTTAAGTTCTTTTAAAACATAGAGAAAACATTCCAACGAGAATAAATATACTGGAAGAAATCGCAATCCTAAGAGAAATCAACAGCAACCAGATTCTCAATGAATACACACCTAATCCACACAATCCTCTGTACAAAATACTCACAACCAAGTCAGTGCTTCAACAAGGGTCAACAAGAACGGACCTAATGCATTCTGCTGATGATGGGACTAGTCCCGAGAGGCCTACAGAGTTTTAAAAGAACTTTAATTGAGGAGACGGACCTATAAGGTAACTATATTATAGTTTTTAACTGTACATTATATTACTATAAAGAAGATAGTGTGTTTTTTAAATAAAATTTAAGAATTGGATCTCAAAAGAGATGAGATAGTGCATTGAAATCCGGGTTCCAGTAATGAGACTTGGTACAGCACTTGTACTCACCTTCTCAGGGAACCATGGAGTTACGAAGGGCATCTTGAACGTGTTGCTGTAGGAGTGGAGAGTGTCAAACGAGTCGGGGTTGACAGCCCCTAGCATCGAGAATACTCCTCTCGAAAACTGCTTGCATACTGAAACAATCAGATACAAACAAA
Source organism: Diploptera punctata (assembly GCA_030220185.1). NCBI lineage: Eukaryota > Metazoa > Arthropoda > Insecta > Blattodea > Blaberidae > Diploptera > Diploptera punctata. The sequence goes on along the minus strand of JASPKZ010009378.1, from coordinate 1,096,011 downwards.
TAATTATATTCATGGAAAACGTTCCAACATGTGTTTAATCATCAGGGTTTAATAACAGTCACTCACGTACTGCATAAACTATCGTTATCGACCATCGCAGTCTATTAAACAAAATTTATTATTTATCGATAGTTCTGTAAATTTATCAAACTGATATTCCATTTAAACCTTCCTTGGAAACTCGCGGTGTATATTTCAACCAAATTAATATTTGGTAGGTTTATTTAAGGTCAAATACCTAGGAACAATAATCACAAATAGGAATGAGATGCACAAAGAAATTAAACATAGGCTCAATTCTGGAAATGCGTACTATTATGCATTGCAGAGACTCTTGATGTCCCAACTCTTTTCAAAAAACGTTAAACTGAAAATATATAAAACTATTATTATACCAGTTATATTATATGGGTGCGAAACATGAACTCTTACTTTAAGGGAAGAAAGGAGATTACAAGTATTTGAGAATAAAGTACTTATGGAAATTTTTGGACCAAAGAGAGATGAACAGACAGGTGAATCGAGAAGACTACTTAACAATGAACTACATGGTCTTTATAGGAAGCCAGATATAATAAGAGTTAAGTCTCGTAGACTGCGATGGGCAGGACATGTTGCACTTATGGGGAATGAAAGAGTTGCATGGAAGCTTCTTGTAGGAAAGCCAGGAGGAAAACGCCCAGTTGGTAGACCAAGAATGAGGTGGGAGAATAACATTAACTATGATTTGAGGGAAGTAGATTATACAGGGAATGATTGGAAAGAATTAGCTCAGGATAGGGATGTATGGGGAGCTTATGTCCGTGCGGCCATGAACCTATAGGTTCGATAGTGCCAGTGAGTAAGTAAGTAAGTAGTTCTGTAAGTTTAATCAAACTGATATTCCATTTAAACCTTCCTTGGAAAATCTCGGTGTGTATTTCAACCAAATTAATATTTGGGGAGATTTGTTTAAGGGAAATGTGTATAAAAAATGACTTTATAACACCTATGTTTTTTATATAGGCCCCTACAATTCACTAATAGTGTTTTTTTTATAATTAATAATTTGGGTTTTCATTATTTAATAAAAATTGTTTTAAGATTTGTCAATATATTTACCTAATGCCTTGTATAACAAGCGATAGATTAATTCATTATAGTTTATTACTTTCTTTGTATTTTTTTCTTTTCTTTTTATGTATAGCAGATTGGAGCTGTTATTCCTTTCTGTATACATTCTTTCATTAGTTGAATTTTAATTGTATTTAATTTTATTGTATTATTAGACATTTTTTTATTATAGCTCAGTTTGACAGATAATTGTTTCGTATGTACTATTACTCTATTTTTTTGTATTTAAATGTAACATATGTTTGTCCTGGTGAGTGGAAGAGAAGGCCACATGCTCTTAACTCCACCAGGCTAAATAAATCTATTCTATTCTACATTAGACAGGGACGGTCTACCAACAATTTAATTTATCTTGCTTTTATACATTTTATTATTAGTTTTAGTCTTAATCTTAACTAACATTAACTGGTTGTATTACAGATCGTAATATAATAGATATTATCTCATTGGTTAAATCTTCATTTAATATTTAATCTTAGAGTTAATTATGATTTTTATATTCTGACGTAATATATGTTTGTCCTGGTGAGTGGAAGAGAAGGCCATATGGCCTTAACTCCACCAGGCTAAATAAATAAAAAATAAAATAAATAAAAAACACATAAATTAAAATTAAAAAGGTAAACACACAATTTATTATTGGAGTATCTGGAGAGAAATATAAACTTATGTTGATTTCTTCCAAAAAAAAGTGTGAAATATGTCTTAAAATAAAGTGAGAAGTTGAACTGTAAATAACCTAAAATCACCATATTTACAATGTAAAATATGCATTAGTCACAAATAACCGCCAACAAACAAATGGACGCTAACTAACTAACTCACTGGTACTATTGAACCCGTAGGTTCATGACCGCGCGGACATAAGCTCTCCATAAATCCCTATTCTGAGCTAGCATTTTCCAATCATTCCCTGTATAATCTACTTCCCTCAAATCATAGTTAATGTTATTCTCCCACGTCATTCTTGGTCTACCAACTGGGCGTTTTCCTTCTGGTTTTCCTACAAGAAGCTTCCATGCACCTCTTTCATTCCAATTCGTGCCACATGCCCTGCACATCGCAATCTACGATACTTAACTGTTCTTATTATATTTGACTTCCTATAAAGATTATATAGCTCAATGCTATGTAGTTTTCTCCATTCACCTGTCTGTTCATCTCTCTTTGGTCCAAAAATTTTCCTAACAACTATATTCTCAAATACTCGTAATCTCCTGTCCTCCCTTAAATTAAGAGTCCATGTTTCGCATCCATATAATGTAACTGGTAGAATAATAGGTTTATATTTTCAGTTTAGCGCTTTTTTTAAAGAGTTGGGACATCAAGAGTCCCTGTAATGTATAATAGCACCCATTTCCAGAATGGACTCTATTTTTAATTTCTTTGTGCATCTCATTCCTATTTGTAATTATTGTTCCTAGGTATTTGAATTCAGCCACTTGTTCAAAATTTCACTCGTTTGTCATTAGCTGTCCATTTCCATTAAAGTAAAGTGATCCCACAACAGGCCTCAGGAGGCCTTTGGGGTAGTAGGAGGTTAAGGCTCCCACTTTTTCTAGACAATCGGCACTTGATGTCAGCCGGGTTGTCAGCCCTGCGTGACGGCCGCCTTTACCCCAGAACAAGCGTCTGGTACTCATTTCCGTTAGAGGCTGAGTCGACCCCAGGGCCATAGTGCCGCCAGAGGGTTTGGGTCAGTTTAAAAATCCTGACCCCAACGGGACTTGAACCCTCGACCCTCCGGCTTGTAGCTCAGTGCCTTAACCACTACGCTACGGCGTGCCCCGTCCATTTCCATTATATAATGTATTTCTATGTGTGACCAAATATTTAGTTTCATTGATATTCATTTCCAGTTCCAATATCGTGGAAATAAACACCATTTATATTGATAGATAGATAGATAGATAGAATATATAGATAGATAGATAGATAGATAGATAGAAAGATAGATAGAAAGATAGATAGATAGATAGATAGATAGATAGATAGATAGATAGATAGATAGATAGATAGATAGATAGATAGATAGATAGATAGATAGATAGATAGATAGATAGATAGATAGATAGATAGATAGATAGATAGATAGATAGATAGATAGATATAGATAGATAGATAGATAGATAGATAGATAGATAGATAGATAGATAGATAGATAGATAGATAGATAGATAGATAGATAGATAGATAGATAGATAGATAGATAGATAGATAGATAGATAGATAGATAGATAGATAGATAGATCATAGGTTGATTAATGTCTTTGTCATCGTCTGACTCCTAATAGCCAACTTTGTAGGTCCATCCAATCTCCTGTTTGTAGATTTTCTCCTTCATATATGAATATATTGCCATCAATAACCGATTGATTAATTCATTATACTTTATAATTTTTTGTATTTTTTTCGTTCTTTTCTTTTTATGTATAGTGGATTCGTGCTGTTAATCCTTTCTGTATACATTCTATCATAATAATATAATGTACGGTTAAAAACTATAATATAGTTACCTTGTAGGTCGGTCTCCTCAACTTAAGTTCTTTTAAACTATGTAGGCCTTTCGGGACTAGTCCCATCATCAGCAGAATGCATTAGGTCCGTTGTTGTTGACCCTTGTTGAAGCACTGACTTGGTTGTGAGAATTTTGTACAGAGGATTTGTGTGGATTAGGTGTGTATTCATTTAGAATCAGGTTGTTGTTGATTTCTCTTAGGATTGCGATTTTCTCCATTATATTTATTCTCGTTGGAATGTTTTCTCTATGTACTATTGTGAGGGTGTTATCGATGTTATGCATATGGTGTCCAGCTTGAATTACATGTTTTGCGTAACTTGATTTTCCTCCATTGTAAATGAAATCTCTGAAATGTTCCTTGAATCTTATGTTGAAGCTTCTGTTAGTTTTCCCAATGTAGAATTTATTGCAGTCTGTACATGTTAATTTGTAGATGCCTTTATTGTCGAATTCGTCTATTTCTTCGATGTTGTTGTTTATTAAATTGTTTAATTTGTTGTCAGTTCTGTAGGATATATTAATATTCAAGTTACGCTAAACATGTAATTCAAGCTGGACACCATATGCATAACATCGATAACACCCTCACAATAGTACATAGAGAAAACATTCCAACGAGAATAAATATAATGGAGAAAATCGCAATCCTAAGAGAAATCAACAACAACCTGATTCTAAATGAATACCACCTAATCCACACAATCCTCTGTACAAAATTCTCACAACCAAGTCAGTGCTTCAACAAGGGTCAACAAGAACGGACCTAATGCATTCTGCTGGTGATGGGACTAGTCCCGAAGGGCCTACATAATTTAAAAGAACTTAAGTTGAGGAGACGGACCTACAAGGTAACTTTATTATAGTTTTTAACCGTACATTATATTACTGTGAACTAATACCTCAACGGAAAATCACCATGAATTTTACTAGTAAGTTATCCATACTCTCTATCATTTATTTAATTCTAATTGTATATACTATTATTGTATTATTAGACATTATTTTCATTATTATTCACTTTGACAGATAATTAATTGTTTAGTATGTACTATTATTGTATTATTTTTGTATTTATATGTAACATATGCTTGTCCTGGTGAGTGGAAGAGAAGGCTACATGGCCTTAACTCCACCAGGCTAAATAAATCTATTCTATTCTCTATTCTGGTAAAATAATTATTTTACCAGAATTTTTAATTAGAATTAAAAATAGCAAATACATCTTCTATATTTACTTACTTACTTACTCACTGGCACTATCGAACCCGTAGGTTCATGGCCGCGCGGATATAAGCTCTCCATACATCCCTATCCTGAGCTAATGCTTTCCAATCATTCCCTGTATAATCTACTTCCCTCAAATCACAGTTAATGTTGTTCTCCCACCTCATTCTTGGTCTACCAACTGGGCGTTTTCCTTCTGGCTTTCCTACAAGAAGTTTCCATGCACATCTTTCATTCCCCATACGTGCAACATGTCCTGCCCATCGCAGTCTATGAGACTTAACTGTTCTTATTATATCTGGCTTCCTATAAAGACCATGTAGTTCATTGTTATGTAGTCTTCTCCCATTCACCTGTCTCTTCATCTCTCTTTGGTCCAAAAAAATTTCCTAAGAACTTTATTCTCAAATACTCGTAATCTCATTTCCTCCTTTAAGTAAGAGTCCATGTTTCGCACCCATATAATATAACTGGTAGAATAATAGTTTTATATATTTTCAGCTTAACGTTTTTTGAAAGGAGTTGGGACATCAAAAGTCTCTGCAATGCATAATAGCATGCATTTCCAGAATTGAGCCTATGTTTAATTTCTTTGTGCATCTCATTCCTGTTTGTGATTATTGTTCCTAGGTATTTGAGTTCAGCCACTTCCTCAAAATTTCCCTCATTTGTCATTAGCTGTCCATTTCCATTATATAATGCATTTCTACGTGTGACCATATATTTAGTTCTATATTTACTATTTTTAATTTTTTTTCCAGAACTGGGTAGGTGTATTTAATCCTTCTTACGTTACATACCCCGACCTTTATTCCAAAAAGTTAATTTATTTATGTTTCATTAAATAAATAATGGGAATAATAAAGCTAATAGTGTAGCTTATGTGAGAGAATAAAGTCCCGGGAGTAACATCACGCGAGACGTAAGTGAAATGTAACTACGATAATGTAGGTAGAAGGAGAAACACTGTGGCATGCAAACTTATCACAGAAATGAGCTGCTCAGCTGCTTTTATGTAAGTAATCCAGCAAGGCCATCAGTCTTCCAGCTTCAAGGAACTAAGAGCCATAATTACAAACAGAAAACAAAAGAAGTCTTTCCCAAGCTTTTACTCAAACTCTTCGACCAAATGATGATTACATAAAGAGCCCTCCCTATAATGACAATAGAGAAAGCGCACGCACAAGAAGAAGTCTTTAAAATCCTCAAACAATGCAAGTTTTCTTTGTTTTCCTACCATCGTGTTTAATAATAATGTTCCCGAAGAATACACTAAGATTAATTTTTCACCTCTATGTACATTTTTAATAAAAAAATATCTGAAAAGGAGTGAGCGTAGTGGATGATGTAAGACCATGTTGATGGGCTCCCTAGGGGAAAGAAAAGAAGCAGCAGGCGGAGGGAGAGGTGAAAGATGATGGACCTTCTTTCGTCTTCTTCAGAAAGTTGAGAAGTGCAAAGTGACTGCTTGAGGGGGTGGGAGAGGTGGCGCACTAAACGACACTTTGAACAAGTTTTCTTCACTGCGATCCTGACCGGTTGGGCTGACGTAAGGAGAAAAGATGAACGCTAGTAGAACGGATGAGCTTGAAATCTCTGCAGAGGTATACAAGACTTCTAGCATTTTATTATAGATGAAGGAGAGAACGTTCAGGGAATTTTATAGACGTACCGCGATGACTTACTTCACTCTCGCCAAGTTTGGCTGAATCGCTAATGAAAAGTGATTCTTAGAGTAGACATACACTGCAAAGTTTCAGGATCTCCCATCATTTTGGACATCCATTGTTTAATGAATTTTACAACCTCTCTGATATTTGTGTTCCACACGATAAATAAAATTAAAAATCTAATATTATGTGGAAAGCAACGGGAAGCTACCACACTGTAACTCCCTAGTAAATCTGCGAAGCATAGCATGAAAATGCTATGATTGCAGTGAAAGACCTGCCTGCGGGCAGAATTACTATGAATGGATCTAATATTAAGGGGTGTCCACTGCGGAAAGGACTAACAAATAGGTGGTATTCATAAAAACATATCTCTGATTCTTATTAGCTGACATTATTAAAATTGTTTGTCGGCCGCGATGGACTAGTAATAATAATAATAATAATAATAATAATATAATAATAATAATAATATTTTTACATTTCTATACGGATTATTAATGTTTACACATTTTTCTGTGCCTAAAGTTTTATTTTCCTTCTCCACTCGTCTCTATCCATCCACTCCATGTCATCCAGTCCTCTTGTTCTCATTCCCGTTGTTATTTCTTGCATCCACGAGTTTCAAGGTTTTCCTTGCCGTCTTCTTCCAGGTGGACACCATTACAATGTTTTCCTGGGTAACCTTTCTTCTAGCATTCGTCGTACTTGTCCATACCAATTTATTTGCTTATATAATCTACATAGAATATCTAATAGTCCTTTTTTCTCGTATGACAGTATTTATTATTTTTTTTCTAATTTTGACATCTTGCTGCTCTCCTCAAGAAATCTATTTCCATCGACATAAGTTTTTGTTCAATTTCCAAACTTCAGCTCCATATGTGACAGTACTTCTCACTATTGAATTATATATTTGTAACTTATTTTTTCTGGTTATATGTCTGTTCCATAAGACTCCATTCATCATTGCTGTTATTATTCTACCTTTATTTGTTCTAGTCTTAATATCACTTTCTTGCTTATACACTTTATAATAATAATAATAATAATAATAATAATATTATTAACAACAATAATAATAATAATAATAATAATAATCATCATCCGGTATCATGGCAGCTGCCGCCGTCTTCCGGAAACCAAACGCCATTCCTCTCTATCCATCCATTGATCTTCCTTCATTCCTCGGATATTCATAGCTGCTTGTACCCCTTCTATCCAAGTTTTCTTCGGTCTTCCTCTCTTCCTCTTTTCCATTGGGATCCATTCCATAACAGTTTTTGGCAATCTTTGCTCTGGCATTCGTTTGACATGGCCATACCACTGCAATCTTTTCTTTTCTATGATGTCTATGATGTCCGGCTCCTCTTGTACACCCATAATTTCCCTTATTTCTTTATTTCGTATTCTATCCATTCTAGATTTTCCAGCTGATCTTCTTAAAACATCAATTTCTGTACTTAAAATTCTTTTCTTTTCCCTGGTAGGAATAATTAATAATAATAATAATAATAATAATAATAATAATAATAATAATAATAATTCTTTATTATGAATTTCTCTACAGTTTAAAAAATTCAGACAACGCGCATACCACCCCCACTACCGCAGACAGCAAATGCACTTGTAGGCTGTTAGGCCTAAATTAAGACTACTTATTATATAAGGGTTATATGTCATAAGTGGTGTAAGTCAGTTTCTACAAAAATGAGTAAAGTACACGGTTCTAAAGAAAAAGCTGCATAGTGTATTTCAGGTACATACAATATTAACACATCACTTAGGATAATAAGTATCTCCATCATTATCAACAGTATCAAAGTATAGAACAGGTGTCTAGTTTCAAATATTTGGGCTGTGATGTTGGCTACAATGTGGAAAGAGATATTGACTCCAAAATAAATAAATTTCAGACGGTGTGTGGAACAATACAGAGAACATTCAAAAATAAAATTAGAAAAGAAACCAAGATAAAAATGTATAATGTTATGGCGGTTCCCACAATACTGTATGGATGTGAAACTTGGGCTCCACTCAAAAAACAAAAGGATAGAATACAGACGGCGGAGATGAGGTTCCTAAGACAAGTAAAAGGATGTACAAGACTTGATAGAATAAGAAATGAGGATATAAGAGAAGAATTGAAAGTACAGCCTTTATTGGACAAAGTCACGAATTACAGACAGAAATGGATTGATCACATGGATGGAATGAGTAAGGAGAGATATCCATTGTTAGCAAGAAATTATCAAGCAAGAGGAAGGCGTGATGTTGGAAGACCTAGAAGACGTTGGGCTGATGTATTATGAAGTCGGAACGGGCAATTGCCTAATCCCTGGAGTGATGATGATGATGATTATCAACAGTAACCTAACAAGAGGTTGTGATTTTTTCAACTGACAAACTCAACCTCGCGTTGGATTTGGACTGACTATTTAGCGAATACAACATCAGAAGCTAAAAATAATTATATTTAGTATTTACCAAATGTGAGATTATGTATTCCGATCTTTCTTCCGGGCGATTTCTAAGCCGGCTCTATAGTTATAAACAGCATATATTTACTGTTAAATCTCTTTGGGCTTGGGAAAAATCAATAACATGTGATTGTATGATAATAACTATTAACAATACTGCAGATTCATTATACAACATTTATTATAAAATAATTTTATTTCATCTTCATGAAATTTGTTGAATTTGTTTATTTGTAAATTGTATATAATGGATTTTCGTTGCAATTATGTACAATTTACAAATAAACAAATACAACAAATTTGATAATTACAAAGAATTAAACGTCAGTCAAAACATAAATTTATTGTGTCGACGTTTCAATCTCCTGTTGTGAGATAATTTTCAAGACATGGTTGTTTATAAATTTATTGTACATAGTTACCATCACCAAGACAAATTAAATGTTTTTATATAAATATATGTATACAAATTCAAATGAATAAATATAAAATTCCAATTTATAATTAAAAATCTTTTAGCAAGGAATCATATGTTCCACACCATTCATTTAAATCTTTTTGTTTATTTAATGCTTTATTTTGATATTTTTCTTTATATAGGCCATTTCTGCTATTAATCTTTTTTTTGTAATTAGCCTATTTTATTTGTGTAAAATTTTTATGTCATTCCATTTCATTTTATGATATGTTCACTCATTACTGATAGTTCTGCACCTGGTGTATGATATTATTTTTATGTCCGTCGATTCGTTTTCTTATAAATCTTTTTGTTTGATATAAAATTTTCGAAAAGCTTCACAAAAATAAGATATATACAATAATAAAGAAAAATTGAGGAACACGGAGTACAAAAAGGTGTATATATATGTGTGTGTGTGTGTGTGCGTGTGTGTGTGTGTGTGTGTGTGTGTGTGTGGGTGCGTGTGTGTGTGTGTGTGTGTGTGTGTTATAATAAAAGATATATCCTCAATAAATAAAAAATAAATATAAGTATATACAACATTCAATATTTTTTAGAGCAACACAACATTCTTTTTGGTAATTTTTGAAGTTCTTTTCTTTTGGCATTCCTTGCTGTACCATACCGATCGTACATTGTTCAATCGATATCCTTGTCAAAGAAGTTAATTTGCAGAGATATCTCTCATTACGAACAGGAAAAGGCACGATTATCAACAGGAAGAGGCACGATTATCAACAGGAAGAGGCACGATTATCAACAGGAAGAGGCACGATTATCAACAGGAAGAGGCACGATTATCAACAGGAAGAGGCACGATTATCAACAGGAAGAGGCACGATTATCAACAGGAAGAGACACGATTATCAACAGGAAGAGGCACGATTATCAACAGGAAGAGGCACGATTATCAACAGGAAGAGGCACGATTATCAACAGGAAGAGGCACGATTATCAACAGGAAGAGGCACGATTATCAACAGGAAGAGGCACGATTATCAACAGGAAGAGGCACGATTATCAACAGGAAGAGGCACGATTATCAACAGGAAGAGGCACGATTATCAACAGGAAAAGGCACGATTATCAACAGGAAGAGGCACGATTATCAACAGGAAGAGGCACGATTATCAACAGGAAGAGACACGATTATCAACAGGAAGAGGCACGATTATCAACAGGAAGAGACACGATTATCAACAGGAAGAGGCACGATTATCAACAGGAAGAGACACGATTATCAACAGGAAGAGGCACGATTATCAACAGGAAGAGGCACGATTATCAACAGGAAGAGGCACGATTATCAACAGGAAGAGACACGATTATCAACAGGAAGAGGCACGATTATCAACAGGAAGAGACACGATTATCAACAGGAAGAGGCACGATTATCAACAGGAAGAGGCAACGATTATCAACAGGAAGAGACACGATTATCAAAGGAAGAGGCACGATTATCAACAGGAAGAGACACGATTATCAACAGGAAGAGGCACGATTATCAACAGGAAGAGGCCACGATTATCAACAGGAAGAGGCACGATTATCAACAGGAAGAGACACGATTATCAACAGGAAGAGGCACGATTATCAACAGGAAGAGGCACGATTATCAACAGGAAGAGGCACGATTATCAACAGGAAGAGGCACGATTTCAACAGGAAGAGGCACGATTATCAACAGGAAGAGGCACGATTATCAACAGGAAGAGGCACGATTATCAACAGGAAGAGGCACGATTATCAACAGGAATAGGCACGCACGATTATCAACAGGAAGAGGCACGATTATCAAACAGGAAGAGACACGATTATCAAAACAGGAAGAGGCACGATTATCAACAGGAAGAGGCCACGATTATCAACATGAAGAGGCACGATTATCAACAGGAAGAGGCACGATTATCAACAGGAAGAGGCACGATTATCAACAGGAAGAGACACGATTATCAACAGGAAGAGGCACGATTATCAACAGGAAGAGGCACGATTATCAACAGGAAGAGGCACGATTATCAAACAGGAAGAGGCACGATTATCAACAGGAAGAGGCACGATTATCAACAGGAAGAGGCACGATTATCAACAGGAAGAGGCACGATTATCAACAGGAAGAGGCACGATTATCAACAGGAGAAGAGGCACGATTATCAACAGGAAGAGGCACGATTATCAACAGGAAGAGGCACGATTATCAACAGGAAGAGGCACGATTATCAACAGGAAGAGGCACGATTATCAACAGGAAGAGACACGATTATCAACAGGAAGAGGCACGATTATCAACAGGAAGAGGCACGATTATAAACAGGAAGAGACACGATTATCAAACAGGAAGAGGCACGATTATCAACAGGAAGAGGCACGATTATCAACAGGAAGAGGCACGATTATCAACAGGAAGAGGCACGATTATCAACAGGAAGAGGCACGATTATCAACAGGAAGAGGCACGATTATCAACAGGAAGAGGCACGATTATCAACAGGAAGAGCACGATTATCAACAGGAAGAGGCCAACGATTATCAACAGGAAGAGGCACGATTATCAACAGGAAGAGGCACGATTATCAACAGGAAGAGGCACGATTATCAACAGGAAGAGGCACGATTATCAACAGGAAGAGGCACGATTATCAACAGGAAGAGGACACGATTATCAACAGGAAGAGGCACGATTATCAACAGGAAGAGGCACGATTATCAACAGGAAGAGGCACGATTATCAACAGGAAGAGGCACGATTATCAACAGGAAGAGGCACGATTATCAACAGGAAGAGGCACGATTATCAACAGGAAGAGGCAACGATTATCAACAGGAAGAGGCACGATTATCAACAGGAAGAGGCACCGATTATCAACAGGAAGAGGCACACGATTATCAACAGGAAGAGGCACGATTATCAACAGGAAGAGGCACGATTATCAACAGGAAGAGGGCACACGATTATCAACAGGAAGAGACACGATTATCAAACAGGAAGAGGCCACGATTATCAACAGGAAGAGGCACGATTATCAACAGGAAGAGGCACGATTATCAACAGGAAGAGGCACGATTATCAACAGGAAGAGGCACGATTATCAACAGGAAGAGGCACGATTATCAACAGGAAGAGGCTACGATTATCAACAGGAAGAGGACACGATTATCAACAGGGAAGAGGCACGATTATCAACAGGAAGAGGCACGCATTATCAACAGGAAGAGGCACGATTATCAACAGGAAGAGACACGATTATCAACAGGAAGAGGCACGATTATCAACAGGAAGAGGCACGATTATCAACAGGAAGAGGACACGATTATCAACAGGAAGAGGCACGATTATCAACAGGAAGAGGCACGATTATCAACAGGAAGAGGCACGATTATCAACAGGAAGAGGCACGATTATCAACAGGAAGAGGCACGATTATCAACAGGAAGAGGCACGATTATCAACAGGAAGAGGCACGATTATCAACAGGAAGAGGCACGATTATCAACAGGAAGAGGCACGATTATCAACAGGAAGAGGCACGATTATCAACAGGAAGAGGCACGATTATCAACAGGAAGAGGCACGATTATCAACAGGAAGAGGCACGATTATCAACAGGAAGAGGCACGATTATCAACAGGAAGAGGCACGATTATCAACAGGAAGAGACACGATTATCAACAGGAAGAGGCACGATTATCAACAGGAAGAGAGCACGATTATCAACAGGAAGAGGCACGATTATCAACAGGAAGAGGCACGATTATCAACAGGAAGAGGCACGATTATCAACAGGAAGAGGCACGATTATCAACAGGAAGAGGCACGATTATCAACAGGAAGAGGCACGATTATCAACAGGAAGAGGCACGATTATCAACAGGAAGAGACACGATTATCAACAGGAAGAGGCACGATTATCAACAGGAAAGAGGCACGATTATCAACAGGAAGAGGCACGATTATCAACAGGAAGAGGCACGATTATCAACAGGAAGAGGCACGATTATCAACAGGAAGAGGCACGATTATCAACAGGAAGAGGCACGATTATCAACAGGAAGAGGCACGATTATCAACAGGAAGAGGCACGATTATCAACAGGAAGAGGCACGATTATCAACAGGAAGAGGCACGATTATCAACAGGAAGAGGCACGATTATCAACAGGAAGAGGCACACGATTATCAACAGGAAGAGGCACGATTATCAACAGGAAGAGACACGATTATCAACAGGAAGAGGCCACGATTATCAACAGGAAGAGGCACGATTATCAACAGGAAGAGGCACGATTATCAACAGGAAGAGGCACGATTATCAACAGGAAGAGGCACGATTATCAACAGGAAGAGGCACGATTATCAACAGGAAGAGGCACGATTATCAACAGGAAGAGGCACGATTATCAACAGGAAGAGACACGATTATCAACAGGAAGAGGCACGATTATCAACAGGAAGAGGCACGATTATCAACAGGAAGAGGCACGATTATCAACAGGAAGAGGCACGATTATCAACAGGAAGAGGCACGATTATCAACAGGAAGAGGCACGATTATCAACAGGAAGAGGCACGATTATCAACAGGAAGAGGCACGATTATCAACAGGAAGAAGCACGATTATCAACAGGAAGAGGCACGATTATCAACAGGAAGAGGCACGATTATCAACAGGAAGAGGCACGATTATCAACAGGAAGAGGCACGATTATCAACAGGAAGAGGCACGATTATCAACAGGAAGAGGCACGATTATCAACAGGAAGAGGCACGATTATCAACAGGAAGAGGCACGATTATCAACAGGAAGAGGCACGATTATCAACAGGAAGAGGCACGATTATCAACAGGAAGAGGCACGATTATCAACAGGAAGAGGCACGATTATCAACAGGAAGAGACACGATTATCAACAGGAAGAGGCACGATTATCAACAGGAAGAGGCACGATTATCAACAGGAAGAGGCACGATTATCAACAGGAAGAGGCAACGATTATCAACAGGAAGAGGCACGATTATCAACAGGAAGAGGCACGATTATCAACAGGAAGAGGCACGATTATCAACAGGAAGAGGCACGATTATCAACAGGAAGAGGCACGATTATCAACAGGAAGAGGCACGATTATCAACAGGAAGAGGCACGATTATCAACAGGAAGAGGCACGATTATCAACAGGAAGAGGCACGATTATCAACAGGAAGAGGCACGATTATCAACAGGAAGAGGCACGATTATCAACAGGAAGAGGCACGATTATCAACAGGAAGAGGCACGATTATCAACAGGAAGAGGCACGATTATCAACAGGAAGAGGCACGATTATCAACAGGAAGAGGCACGATTATCACAGGAAGAGGCACGATTATCAACAGGAAGAGGCACGATTATCAACAGGAAGAGGCACGATTATCAACAGGAAGAGGCACGATTATCAACAGGAAGAGGCACGATTATCAACAGGAAGAGGCACGATTATCAACAGGAAGAGGCACGATTATCAACAGGAAGAGGCACGATTATCAACAGGAAGAGGCACGATTATCAACAGGAAGAGGCACGATTATCAACAGGAAGAGGCACGATTATCAACAGGAAGAGGCCCGATTATCAACAGGAAGAGGCACGATTATCAACAGGAAGAGGCACGATTATCAACAGGAAGAGGCACGATTATCAACAGGAAGAGGCACGATTATCAACAGGAAGAGGCACGATTATCAACAGGAAGAGGCACGATTATCAACAGGAAGAGGCACGATTATCAACAGGAAGAGGCACGATTATCAACAGGAAGAGGCACGATTATCAACAGGAAGAGGCACGATTATCAACAGGAAGAGGCCACGATTATCAACAGGAAGAGGCACGATTATCAACAGGAAGAGGCACGATTATCAACAGGAAGAGGCACGATTATCAACAGGAAGAGGCACGATTATCAACAGGAAGAGGCACGATTATCAACGGGAAGAGGCACGATTATCAACAGGAAGAGGCACGATTATCAACAGGAAGAGGCACAGATTATCAACAGGAAGAGGCACGATTATCAACAGGAAGAGGCACGATTATCAACAGGAAGAGGCACGATTATCAACAGGAAGAGGCACGATTATCAACAGGAAGAGGCACGATTATCAACAGGAAGAGGCACGATTATCAACAGGAAGAGGCACGATTATCAACAGGAAGAGGCACGATTATCAACAGGAAGAGGCACGATTATCAACAGGAAGAGGCACGATTATCAACAGGAAGAGGCACGATTATCAACAGGAAGAGGCACGATTATCAACAGGAAGAGGCACGATTATCAACAGGAAGAGGCACGATTATCAACAGGAAGAGGCACGATTATCAACAGGAAGAGGCACGATTATCAACAGGAAGAGGCACGATTATCAACAGGAAGAGGCACGATTATCAACAGGAAGATGCACGATTATCAACAGGAAGAGAGCACGATTATCAACAGGAAGAGGCACAGATTATCAACAGGAAGATGCACGATTATCAACAGGAAGAGGCACGATTATCAACAGGAAGAGGCACGATTATCAACAGGAAGAGGCACGATTATCAACAGGAAGAGGCACGATTATCAACAGGAAGAGACACGATTATCAACAGGAAGAGGCACGATTATCAACAGGAAGAGGCACGATTATCAACAGGAAGATGCACGATTATCAACAGGAAGAGGCACGATTATCAACAGGAAGAGGCACGATTATCAACAGGAAGATGCACGATTATCAACAGGAAGATGCACGATTATCAACAGGAAGAGGCACGATTATCAACAGGAAGAGGCACGATTATCAACAGGAAGAGGCACGATTATCAACAGGAAGAGGCACGATTATCAACAGGAAGAGGCACGATTATCAACAGGAAGAGGCACGATTATCAACAGGAAGATGCACGATTATCAACAGGAAGAGGCACGATATCAACAGGAAGATGCACGATTATCAACAGGAAGATGCACGATTATCAACAGGAAGAGGCACGATTATCAACAGGAAGAGGCACGATTATCAACAGGAAGATGCACGATTATCAACAGGAAGAGGCACGATTATCAACAGGAAGATGCACGATTATCAACAGGAAGATGCACGATTATCAACAGGAAGAGGCACGATTATCAACAGGAAGAGGCACGATTATCAACAGGAAGAGCACGATTATCAACAGGAAGAGGCACGATTATCAACAGGAAGAGACACGATTATCAACAGGAAGAGGCACGATTATCAACAGGAAGAGGCACAGTTATCAACAGGAAGATGCACGATTATCAACAGGAAGAGGCACGATTATCAACAGGAAGAGGCACGATTATCAACAGGAAGAGGCACGATTATCAACAGGAAGAGCCACGATTATCAACAGGAAGAGGCACGATTATCAACAGGAAGAGGCACGATTATCAACAGGAAGAGGCACGATTATCAACAGGAAGAGGCACGATTATCAACAGGAAGAGGCACGATTATCAACAGGAAGAGGCACGATTATCAACAGGAAGAGGCACGATTATCAACAGGAAGAGGCACGATTATCAACAGGAAGAGGCACGATTATCAACAGGAAGAGGCACAGTTATCAACAGGAAGATGCACGATTATCAACAGGAAGAGGCACGATTATCAACAGGAAGAGGCACGATTATCAACAGGAAGAGGCACGATTATCAACGGGAAGAGGCACTATCATCGGTATATGAGTTAAATAGTCAATGTTAAGGTAAGTTGATTATTTTTACACTGAATAACGTAACTTCTTTTCTCAAAATCAAGAAAAATTACTTACACCATTATGTCATATACTCCTCCATGTAATACATTTGAAGATCGGAAAGAAACACTGTATTGAAGTTCTTATTATTGATTATCTGATTACCCGGCGTTGCCTGGGGAACTACTTATAAATACGTTTTTTTAATTAATTGCTATATGCGGACGAGATATATCCCTATCCCTAGGAATTATTAGAGCTCTTAAAAATTTAAATATTTGGGATCACTGATGAATCAGGGAGTTGTAAAGCTGAAGTAGATAGCAGGTTAGTACAAGCACGGAGAGCCATAAAAATGTTGAATGGAGTACTGTGGAGTAGGACCATGTCAAACCACACGAAGAAGAGGATTTTGAAGTCTGTTGTGGAAAGCATAATGAACTTATGGTGCTGAGGGATGGACTTTGGTAGAGGGACAAAAAACTAAGATCTTGGCAGTGGAGATGGATGGAATAAGACGCAATGCCAGGGTGTCCAGGTTGAAAAGAAGAAGAAATGAAGAAGTGAGGCAGATGATGGATATGGAGGAGAGAGTGGTGGAAAGGATCGAAATACGAGCTCTTCAGTGGTATGATCATGTCAGGAGAATGGAGGATGATAGCTGGCCCAAAACTCTTTTGGAATGGTCACCTTCTGGTAGAAGGAAACGGGGCAGGCCAAGAACAACTTGGAGAGGAGAGATCCATAGATTGATGAACGACCGAGGTCTGGAGGAGGATGAATAGCGTGATCGGCAAGAATGGCGAATGGGAATACAGGGTAACCGCTGAAAAGTGGAGAGACCCTCAAAAGTAAAAGTAAGCTATATGCCAAGTTTGATTTCGATTAAACAAAAATTGGGGCCGCTAGAACTTTAAAGAACCATGGAATTGCGAGCGATGTCCCGCTGCCTCTTATGGTAGAGAATCCGATGTTGCCCGGGAATATAACTACTTCTTGTGATTTTCTTGACCTCTATAAGCTGAAGGACAAAACTGGTTATTGTAAGTTATCATAAGTAATGCCACGAGTGATTTCCAATTTATCTAGAGAATTTGGAAATCAAGAGTGGCATTTGTTAGGACTATTTAACGAATAAATATAGCTGTTTACTCACAAATCATTATTTAACTATAGTCATTTTAAAATATGTATATATTTAATGTAAACGGCGATGTTTGAAAACAAATGAGAAACGATTGGTACGCTTCATTTCCTTCTTTTGTTCGTCACTGCAACCAGATAATAATGCTATTTATTGCCAAAGGATCGCAATATTGTAAGAATGCACCCTAGTGAAGAAATTTATAACCAATGTTGTAGGTATTAATTAATTTGTTGTCCTATGATGTAAATATGTCAATGATATTTTTCTGCAACGTCATTTCCTGGAAAATAATTCGTTTAAGAAAATGCAAACAGTGGCTTCTTTTTTTTCTGGTATAATCAATTGTTACAATAATGTTTTAATTACCTATCGCATGCGCTTTCTGCCGACATTCATGCACTGTATATACAATCTGGTAGCTGTATTTCTTCGAGGGTCAGTCACTGCAAAATAACGCTATGATCTATTCAGAATGTTAAAAAGGAGGTGCTTTCTTTATTATAATAAACATTAGTTGGTAATCACGACTGTGATTGGTTGTAAATAAAAAATCAATGAAATGTGATTGGTCATTGACTTCCATTTGGGGCATGAGTTAAATATTCCGTAAAATATATTAAAATATGACATATGTTTGTCCTGACGACTGGAAGAGAAGGCTAAATAAATAGATAAATAAATAAACAAAAAATTGCATGTTTTCACTTCGTTCTCGAACCGTTAAAAGTTGGAGTAGTTTTTGATTGAAAGAGTTCATTTGAACTTCATGAAACAGTTGAGGAGAGTCATCAACAAGCAGATTGCTATTAAGGAAGTCGCATCTGATTCCCAGCATTTACAATTAATCACTGTAATGGTGGTAGGACTCAGGTTGCGAGACACACAACAGGTATTAGAGGCCCTTCAACGTATTCTAAATGTCAGTAACACGAACTAGCAATTATATCAAGAGCATTACATTCACAACCGTTTATGTAACAGATCACGATTACCAGTAAATCAACTGATGAAAAATCTGTTTCCCTTCATCTCCTATCTACAATTTAGAAACAATTACAGTCTCATGGATAATTAACTATCTCATCGACTAATAAATTATGTAGGAGTTCTCAAACATTTTGCTCTCGAATCTCTTTGCAATTGTCAAAATCTAAATTCGTTTTCCCTGTCAAATTAAAATGTGTTAATTCTTTGTGTACCAGAGTGCGTTTTGTTTCGAAACTTTCTCCTAAATTTTGTTATCTCACGCCGTAGCGTAGTGGTTAAGGCACTGAGCTACAAACAGGAGGGCCGATGGTTCAAGTCCCGTTGGGGTCAGTATTTTTAAACTGACACAAACCCTCTGGCGGCACTATGGCCCTGGGGTCGACTCAGCCTCTAACGGAAATGAGTACCAGATGCTTATTCTGGGGTAAAGGCGGCCGTCACGCAGGGCTGACAACCCGGGTGACAAAGTGCCGATTGTCTAGAAAAAGTGGGAGCCTTAACCTCCTACTACCCCAAGGGCCTCCTAAGGCCTGTTGTGGGATCACTTTACTGTGGGGGCACGCCGTAGCGTAATGGTTAAGGCACTGCGCTACAAGCCGGAAGGTCGAGGGTTCGAGTCCCGGTGGGGTCAGGATTTTTAAACTGACCCAAACCTTCTGGCGGCACTATGGCCCTGGGGTCGACTCAGCCTCTAACTGAAATGAGTACCAGACGCTTGCTCTGGGGTAAAGACGGCCGTCACGCAGGGCTGACAACCCGGCTGACATCAAGTGCCGATTGTCAAGAAAAAGTGGGAGCCTTAACCTCCTACTACCTCAAGGGCCTCCTGAGGCCTGTAGTGGGATCACTTTACTTTACTTTTACTTTTATAACAATAGTCCACCGCTGTAGTCTCTAGGTAGCGTGCTGTCTTGTCACTCAGCGGGCCCGGGTTCGATCCTCAGTTGGCACAGTTTTCCTGGGTAAGGTTTTTATCGGAGTTTTTCCTCGGCTGTAAGACAAATGTTAGGAAACTTTAAGGCCCAATCGGTCCGCGAACATCATATGGCCATCTTAATCATCATTCATATTCATCTTAGATTAAGCTTAGGATTAAGGACTCTCCTGGCGCACCACTACTATCATCATCATCATCATGATCACCCATCATATCATCGGGGCAATGTAACCCCGCCTTTCAGTCGCCCCAACCTCAGAAGTGGGTTACAATTACGCCAATGCCAGGAGAGAACACCAGAAATGTTCAAAAGGACAAACCTGGGGCATTAAAAAATAACTTTTTTGCGCGATAGTGCGTTTTGTCGTACTTACCAGCAATGGGACCATTATTGAAAGTTCAACTTCCTACATTTCGGGGTTGCCAACCTAAATAATTATACTGTAATATTACATTTACACCCACGTGCGGGAAGTAAAACCACTGCCCTCTATTTATACTACATACAAAGTATATACAGAAAATATATCCAAAATGTAGTGTTAATATACATTATACGAAACAAATCACTGCATTTTAAATGAACTGAACTTTATTTGAAACAATATAAAACAATAAATACGTACTTGCGGCCATGTTATCAATAATTGTTCTCAAGGCCTCCTGTTGTTTCAACTAATAAACATTGCCCACACTGTTAACGTTAGTCAATTTTTATAATGAACGCAAATATTTCCAACAAATATATTATTTTACTATTATTTATTATTTTGAAGACACCATCACGCAAAAAATAATGTACAACGCACGTTTGTGAAGTGTTTTACAGAATCTCAGAAATTGAAAACCTCGCTATCGCTCGGGTTTTAAACATTTTTCCTCGATTCTGTAAAAATCACTTCCAACCTCGCATTGTAATCTACTTTTATAACAATCAGTGACGCTTTAGTTCGTAGTTACTAGTCAACTGAACCTATATTTTATATCCTAACAAAACATGCCATCAGGACATAAAATTCAGTTAACACTTATAAAATTCATTTTAAAGCACCGTTGAGGTTATGTAATAAAATGCTAAATGCAAAATTAGCACCTGGTAAATTAGTCGTCCTCAACTAAATTATTAAACTACATCAAGTAGTTCCAATATGGAGGCCTTTCAAAAGCAATGCTTCATCTTCAGCATTTTAACTGGTACTGGTGTTGCTGTATACGTTGTACAACGGGTTTAGGTCTGCGGGTGTGTTCTCGTTGAGGTCTGTATTCTTCGTTTCTTTTAGAATTTCTATGTCTTCAAGAATGCTAATCTTGCTGTTGTTATACTCTCTGTGTAGTACTGACATAGTATTATCGATTTTGTCGAACTGATGACCCGTTTGTAATATTATCTCAGTGTCTTTGTTTTAAAGACACGTTACTTATTTTTTTAATAAGGGAAAGTTTTATTAATACATTTTGTGTACAGTATTGACACCCGAACGAGCAAGTGTTTGTGCTCGGGTTCGGTTCAGTTCAGTTACAGAAATAATATATATATATATATAATATATATATATATATATATAAATAGTAGGACTTTATTAGACAAAAAGTAAGGTATTTACAATATTATTTACAAATATGGATCGCACGGGCAGTAAGCCGTACGTGCTGTTGACAGTCCGTTACAATAAAGTAATAATTGGTACTAGTGTAAAGAAAAATAAACAACAACAAAAAAGCAATAACATTACAATTACATAAAGAAAACACAATAATATTACAATTAAATAATAACACAATAGCATTATACATTAATTAATTTATATATAATTGTTAAGAATTAATGGTATTGCATTTTGATAACATGTATTTATTCATGAATGAGTGTTGTCCTTATTTTCCGCGTTTTGTCCAGAAATTTACCTAAGTTTATCCAATTTTCTGGATTTACCAATAACTCGTAGCATGCCAATCTTTCCAGATTTGAATATAGAAATCTTTCCGGTAATAACTGACGTCTCCTTCTTCTTCTTCTTCCTTCCAAGTATTAGGCCAAGGCCTGTTACGATCCTATAGAAAATTTTCCCTCCAGCGTTTCATAGGACGGCCCAGTGATCTTCGTCCTCTTGGTATATAATTATAAACAGCTTTGGGGATCCGATTTGAACTCATTCTTTCAAGATGCTGTTTCCAATTTAGTTGGTACTGTTTAATATATTCCAAAATTGGCGTAGTCTTCAATTCTTTTAAGATATCGGTGTTCCTTTTCCGGTCCCATCTGGTGTAACCCGCTGTTCTGAGCATGAATCTCATTTCACAAAGCCGTTATTCTGCTTTCATGTTGTTTTTTTAGTGTCCATGGCTTCACTACCATAGGTCAACACACTGGTCTAGCCAAAGTGTTATATAAAACTTAATCTGGTGTTTTTTTGTACAAGGGATGGTTTCATAACTTGATTAATAATTCCTAAACTTTTATTATAACTAGTAACTTTCTCAGGGATATCCTATTCATCCCTGATAGAGAGATAATATCCAAGATATTTAAATTGATTAGATCTCTCTAAAATTTTATTTTGGAGACAGATTTTACTTTGTATGGGGTCCTTCCCATGAAATGCCATAATTTTAGTTTTGTTAATTGATATTTCCATATTAAATTTGGCACCTATTTTTTGTAAATTATAAATTGATAGTTGCAAATCATTTTCGGAAAGTGCCAGAAGAGTCAAATCGTCTGCAAAAAGAATAGCATCGAGTTTGAGGTTCCTATTGATGGGTATAATATCCTCGTTGTGTTGTTCCTCCATTCATTTATTAATTTATTCATGTATATAATGAAAAGCACCGGTGAAAGACCACATCCCTGTCTTACCTCCAGTGTTGATCATTTCCCAAGAAGATAATTTGGCCATCTAGTTTAACAGAGATTTCATTATCTTTATAGATGTTGAAGATATTAGTAATATATTGTTGTGGAACGTTATCATCAGCTAAAATTGGTAGTAATATATTTCTGTCTACTTTGTCAAAAGCCTTTATGAAGTCAACGAAGGCGATGTGAGTTTCTATATTGAATTCCTTGTGCTTTTCTAATAGTAGTTTTAGAGTAAAGAATCCATCTGTACAAGATCTACCCTTTCTGAATCCATTCTGCTCTTCTCCAATTATATTTTCATAAATTTTCCTCAATTTATTCTTAACTATATTAGCATAAATTTTATATCCAGAGTTCAACAAGCTAATTCCACGATAGTTATCTTTGATTTGGCGACTTCCTTTTTTTGAAGATTGGTATTACAATGGATTTGTTCCAGCTTTGTGGTGGTTCTTGTCCTTCCCATATCATATTAAGGAGAATAAGAAATCTGTCTAAAAAATTTTTAGTTGAAAATTTAAATAATTCTTGATTAATGTGGTCTTCTCCGGAGCTTTGTTACTTTTTAATGATTTAACAACATCAGTTAATTCATCTATAGAAATTTGTTCCAAAGCAGTGTTATTAGAGATTGGTATTTGTAATAAATCATCCTTTTGTGTCCATAAATGATGAAAGTAGGTAAGCCAAGATTCTTTAGATATACAATTTAAATGTGCATTTTCTCTTGAATCATTATTTAAATTTTTTAAAACTTTATATATTTTGGTTGAGGCCTAGTGATATCATTTTCCAAAAATGAGACAAATTGTTCCCAGCTTTGTCTATGTTTTTTGCGAACTTCAATTTTAGCTATGGCTCTCTTCCTATGATACTCTACTTTATCTTCATCTTTTTTTGTAGACAGAAATTTTTTGTATGCTTCACGTTTATCATCAATTACTTTTTTTATGTTTTCATCCCATATCCGTAGTCCTTTTTTCGATTCCATTTGGTTTTGATACCCAGGCTTTCATTTGCTGCTTGTGTCAAAATACTTTGTAGAGCAAGCCATTCTTCTTCAATATTTTCACCAACCGGTGTTTCTTGAACTAGACGATCTAATCTGCATTTGTATAGCCAGGTAATAGTGGGATCTCGGAAAAGACTTACTTTATAAGTATAGTCCACTTTTTCAAATTTTACATTATTAATTTTATTTTTATTTTTCCATCTCGGTGGCATACGAATTGGACAAACAAGTAAGTAATGGTCTGATTCGATTTCAGGTCCTCTGTAAACTCTTGTATCAAGAACTTTAGATGCTAACTTTTTATTACATATAGCATAGTCAATTATTGATTTAAGACCCCTGGCTTCCCATGTATATTTGTGACTATCCTTGTGGTTAAATACTGAGTTCATTATTGTGAATTGATTAAACATGACAAAATCAATTAACCGTAAGCCATTTCTATTACAGGTTTGCTCTCCATATGGTCCTATATATGTATCAAATTTAGTATTACCAATTCCCCCTCAGGGGTCCTCATCTAGGGGATATGTGGATGGCGACCACAAGGTGCCCAAGCTGAGCAAAACATTTCTTCCACTTACTTGTGTTTTGCACTCTTCTAACTTTACTATCTAACCTCTCTTGGTTAACTCTTGTTTTTTTCGAACCCCGACGCTATTAGGGCATCCGAGGGCTAGGGAGTCTTTCCTTTCTTCCATTTCTTCTTTCCTTTATTTTCTTTTCTTCTCCAGAAAAGCCTGACCAGAGGCTATAAGATGGCAGCCCCATCACTGGTCTTGCCTTCCTTTGGCCAGCAACCAATCGAAGGGACTATTATTATGCTTTCAAGTCTTATACGAGAATTTCCCGGAAGGATCAAACTGACGTCTCCAATATTCTAAATCATTACATTTTCCTAATATATGTATCTCATCTTCAAAGTTCCCGCACATTGGACATATTCGCATATCGTGATCGTCGCTAATTTTTTAGAAATTTCCATGCCCCTAGCCTAAACCAAGCAAGCCCTGATCTCTCTTTAATTCCTAGGTTGAGTATATACGATTCTTTTTCCCAGACGTGTTTTAGGTCTCTTTGTAAACACAGTGAGCGTTTTTCTGTACATTCGGCGAAAGTATCTTGTTGGTTTATATCTAAGTACCTCCTCCTTATTTTTCTCCACACGTTCTTACGATTTTCAGTCCTTTTTTTCCCATATCCAGCCCATCCCAATCTTTTGGAGTTCTCTCCTAACCTCGTCTGCCCAAAATTTAACATCTATGTTTTTAATTTGGTGGTCGTAACAAATTGCTCTAAGCATTGTTTGTTCACCTTGGATTACTCGCAACCAGTATTTGAGTACACGAATTTTACAGTTTATGTCGTCCTGGAATGACCCAAATTCATATAAAATTCCACAGTTAGAAACGGCCTTACTAAGTCCTGTAATATATTTTAGAAAATGCGTATATACCTTATTTAGTATTTCCGTTCTTTGGAAATCCCATATATATATATATTACAAAGTTTTAGTTAATGGAAGAGGGAAAGACGAAGAATGCAAATTTACGTACAAAGGCGAGAATATTAGGTGAAACGAAAATTTGAATTCGCCTTAGAGGCTATAAGTTTTTTCCTTTCTATTCACCCTCTTTGGGGTACATTTCATCAATCATTTCTCTGTGTGTTGTTCCTTTCTCAGTGCCCTGTATATTTTTTCATTTTTTCTGCTCTTCTTTTCCTCTTGTCTTCCAAGAATTTTGTTTAGATTTATCTTGGAACCTTATGTTTTCATCTTGAATAATTTATTTAGCTGTTCGAGCAATTAGTGATTCTTTTTTAATTTTTTAATTCTATTACTCTTTTTCAGTTTCTTTAAACCAGTTGGGGTTTGTTTTGCGGTGATGGAAAAAAATCAAAGATTTGTTTGGTTAATCTGTTAGATTTCATTTTGAGAAGATGACCGTAAAAATGTATTCTCCTTTCTCGCATAACTGAATGTTATAATAGAAGGTAAATAAGTTTTAAAGTCAAGTTGTTTTGAGTCTGTAATATCTTACCTCAATATTAATGTTGATTAGTTCATGAACATGTTTCGATTAGTCTTCTAATCATCTTCAGCATCTTGCCCAGACTGGTTGGATTTATGTTGTAAACCCTGGATGTCGATGTCAGTTCCCTCCTGCGGTTGCCCGAAGAATCTCCAAATGAGGTCACGTTCAGTTGGTATTTCGAAATTCATAACTCTGTTTTTGTTCTTCTGAATATAGATTTTTTCCAAATAGTCAACTCTTTTGTATTTTCCAACTATTTTAATAATTTAGTGTTCTAAATTATATTATGTTTTTCAGGCTAAACAAGAGCAGCAACTGCAGATTTTTCTATTTCCTCATTTTTAACATTTCTTATGTGTTTTTTTGGTTCAACAACAAATCAACATTAGTCTTGAGGTGAGATATTACAGATTCAAAATAACTTGATTAAAAGAACCTCAAAATATTACTTTCTAAAATAAAAAAATAAGTTTTATAGCTCATAGTTAAATATGGGAAATAACATTATGAGGTTCTTAATTCATAAATTGGGGGCACGCCGTAGCGTAGTGGTTAAGGCACTGAGCTACAAGCTGGAGGATCAAGGGTTCAAGTCCCGTTGGGGTCAGGATTTTTAAACTGACCCAAATCCTCTGGCGGCACTATGGCCCTGGGGTCGACTCAGCCTCTAACTGAAATGAGTACCAGACGCTTGTTCTGGGGTAAAGGCGGCCGTCACGCAGAGCTGACAACCCGGCTGACAAAGTGTCGATTGGCTAGAAAAAGTGGGAACCTTAACCTCCTACTACCCCAAGGGCCTCCAGGCCTGTTGTGGGATCACTTTTTTTTAATTCGTAAATTAATTAGTCATTTTATAACATCTTACCTCATATTTTATGTTTCTTCAAACACGGGAACTAGTTATCTCTCTCATTTTCAACCTCATTTTCTATTTCCCCATTTTAAATTTCTTACCGGTATGTGTTTTTTTTGGTTCAAGAACAAATCAACATTACTCATAATGTCGGTTGAAAATGAGAGAGAACCTTCTCTCGAAAACTAGTTCCCGTGTTTGAAGAAACATAAAATATGAGGTAAGATGTTAACCCTTAAATTCATAATGTATCCTTTTGGATACATCAGTTGGTTCAGTTAATTTAATATTTTTAATAAATCAGAAGAAAACGACAAAATGAAACCACTTAAATGTATGTATAATTATACAACATACCTAATAATAACAGTTATATAAGATACCGTTTTCACTGCGGTCCGCCACATTCAAATAACTAAGAGAAGAAATTTGTGTTTTGCCAATTTAAGGGTTAAAAAATGACTCATTAATATTTAATTTTAGTAACTTATATTTTGAGGTTATTTTAACTATATTATTTTTAGTCTGATCATCTTACCTCAATATTAATGGTTGATGAATTTAATGTCCGCTAATCTTTTAAATTTCTTCTCTCTTAATTTTAGAAACTTTTTGACTTCATATTTAGTTTCCAAAAATTAGTTATTAAAGTTGAGTTTGGAGGACACCATCTTGTTTTTCCTTATTTATAATACAAACGCAATTTCTGGTTTTGTTTCTTCCTTGTAACTTAATAAGTTGTAATTAATATTTAATTTCAGGAAGTTATATTTTGAGGTTATTTTAATTATATTATTTTTAGTCTGATCATCTTATCTCAATATTAATAATATGAGGTAAGATGATCAGACCAAAAATAATATAATGACTCATTAATTTACGAAGTTTTATAGTGTTTGGATGTATGGATAGAGTTATTTCAATCCATTATTCTGTCCCCTCTAAGCACACATCTGTTATTTTAAACGCAGCATCAGACTGAAAGCTTCCTGGAAGTACTGAATGCATATAATATTACATCTAGGTTAAGTTTCTGTTCTGAATAAAGGCCGCACCGTTCATTTATCTTGTAGTAACTGTATATTCAAATCCCTGAGCGCAGGATATTATTTATTCAGGTGTCAACAAATGAAGTCGCGGTGAAGAGATGGAAATAGAAAGTGGAAAAAGGATAGAAGTTTTCTGGATGAAGTCTTCCCTAGGTAGTACTAATATGAACAAACGAATTGGGCGGTAATAAAACAGTACTAAATTATAAAGCACTATATTCTAATATGAGTCCACCGCTGTGGTCATGAGGTACCGTGCTGCCTTGTCACGCAGCGGGCCCGGGTTCGATCCCCAGTCGAGACAGTTTTTCTTGGTGAGGTTTTTATCGGAGTTTTTCCTCACCTGTAAGACAAATGTCAGGAAAATATTAAGGCCCAAACGGTCCCCGAAATCATATGGCCATCATCCTTATCATTATCATCATCAGCATCATCATCATCGTCTTTCACCGGTGTAGAAAGGAATGGGAAGTTACCACACCTACAATTCCCTAGTAAAGCTGCAAAGTATAGCATGAAAATTCTATGATTGCAGTGAAAGACCTGCCCTCGGGCAGAATTACTATGGATGGATGGTTATTCTAACATAGACTTAATGGCGTATGTATGTGATAGAAGCAATTTTATACCTTCTGTAAGTTCCAATTTTATAAATCTATCCCAATTTTTACACATGATGTAATAATGGAATGTATATATATTTTTATATAATATTTCCCTATATGGAATATGAAATTTTTAAAGTTAATGGGAATATCTCCACTTGTACACACACTAAAACAAAAAAAAATTATACTAAATTTTAAATAATGCTACGTTAAATAGAATATTAAATTTTATATACTTAATGGCACTATCTCGATGTTTAGATATGATAAAACCAAAACAAAAATTATACTGGATTTTAAATAATGCTTCCTGATGTAGAATACAAAATTGTATTAATATAAATACTACTGCCTCCATAGAAATGGACAGCTAATGACAAATGAGGGGGATTTTGAGGAAGTGGCTGAATTCAAATACCTAGGAACAATAACCACAAATAGGAATGAGATGCACAAAGAAATTAAACATAGGCTCAATTCAGGAAATGCGTGCTATTATGCATTGCAGAGACTCTTGATGTCCCAACTCCTTTCAAAAAACGTTACACTGAAAATATATAAAACTATTATTCTACCAGTTATATTATATGGATGCGAAACATGGACTCTTACTTTAAGGGAGGAAAGGAGATTACAAGTATTTGAGAATAAAGTAGCCTAGTTAGGAACATTTTGGACCAAAGAGAGATGAACAGACAAGTGAATGGAGAAGACATAACAGTGAACTATATGGTATTTATAGGAAGCCAGATATAATAAGAACAGTGAAGTCTCGTAGACTGCGATGGGCAGGACATGTTGCACGTATGGGGAATGAAAGACGTGCATGGAAGCTTCTTGTAGGAAAGCCAGAGGGAAAACGACCAGTTGGTAGACCAAGAATGAGGTGGGAGAATAACATTATGTAAGACTTGAAGGAAGTAGATTATACAGGGAATGATTGGAACGCATTAGCTCAGTATAGGGATGTATGGAGAGCTTATGTCCACGCGGCCATGAACCTACGGGTTCGATAGTGCCAGTGAGTATGTAGGTCTCCATTTTATCGTCTGTCCAACGGATCTGTGCCCCCATAAGAAATGCGAACTAAAGCCCACTTCCTTTTCTGCCTCGGTAAATCATTTCCCTATCTATCTTCCTTTTCTATCTCTCTTTTGCACTTCCAGTGCAGTGTTGTCAACTCAACTCCAACCTTACATTATTGAATATTCAAGAGCCATGACGCTGGGGGAAGTTTGGCAACATCCCTACTCGATGGCTGTTGTTTGACGTAGTGGGAGGGGATTGCAGTGAAATGGTGTGAGTACTGACGTGTAAGTTTCTAAGAACGATGCCAGCGCAATAGGGGCACAGATCCGTTGGTCCGATTATACACATGATACAACAATGGAATTTATATTAGATTTTAAATAATGCTTCCTAATATAGAAAATGAATTTTTTAATTAATGGTGTTATCTCCACTTTTATACATGATACAACAATGGAATTTATACTAGATATTAAATAATGCTTTCTGATTTGGAATACGAAATTGTATAGAGTGAATGGTATTATCTCCACTTTTACAAATTATACAATGAAATTTAAACCAGATATTAAATAATGTTTCCTATTGGAATATGACATTTTATAAAGTTAATACAACTGATTTGTCCTTTCAGCAATTGAAATGTTATTAAAAAATAAATTTACCTCAATTCAGGTAGAGTTTTCAGAAAAAAAACTGATCATAAAAGGTGATTTTTGTACACTCAAGCTAGGGGAATTATTTTATCTTTAACTTTTTAGAGTAAAATAAATATATGAACAACTAGCTAATACCCGGCGTGCGTTGCTACTCCTGAATAAATGTTAATGTGTTTTTACCACCAGCCGTGAGCTGCTATGCTTGCCCGGGAATCTGCTTATACCGATCTTCTTGGCATCAATGAAAGACAAAAATGGTTATTGTGAGTTATCCGTAGAAGATAAACATATGCTGTCGCTGACTTTTTTGTAGAGTTTTTTGAGATATTCGATTCTGTGTACATTAATTTGGTGTATTTGTTATGGTTTAGGCAGCGTAAGCCATTTAAGCGTCAAAATAGGGACTTTATTTCAGGCTTTTTGGAAAAAGGGTGATTTTAGGGGTGAGGGAGTTGATTATTACAACTTCCTTATAGCCTATATTTCATCTCGGGAATCTTCTGAACATTTTGCAAAAAACCCATCAGAATCGGATCAACGGAATGGCCGCGCATAGAATACGAACAAACAAGCAAACAACAAACAAACATTGATTTTTATATATTAGATTTAATGAATTTGATATAACAAAATTTTCAAAATGTATATTTTTTAATATAATGGTTACAGATGACAAAAAAAAATATTT
Source organism: Diploptera punctata (assembly GCA_030220185.1). Taxonomy (NCBI): domain Eukaryota; kingdom Metazoa; phylum Arthropoda; class Insecta; order Blattodea; family Blaberidae; genus Diploptera; species Diploptera punctata. Next base: position 1,064,935 of record JASPKZ010009378.1, on the reverse strand, counting down.
TAACATGTAAAATCATGACTGTGCAACATAGGTTATTCACCAAGTTTCGTACAAAAAAACATTCAGCCGTTATAGCTGATTAAATGCAAATACTCAACCTTCTGCATTTATAATATTAGTGAGATTAAAATATAATAAAATTAGTTATTAAAAAATGAAATTATTCAATTAATCAAAAATTACATAGGCTATGCCTGTGAACGCTCTATCAGCAGCAATTTTTGTTTTATTTTTCGGAACCAAACTCGGCAAATGACAATAAATTGAAAAGCGTAAGGTCGAGTAAGTTAACCAGAAAAATAGCACTGTTAAGAGTTGGGGTTAACCTGAAACAAAAATTTAAAAAATGCTCTAGCGGCCGCAATTTTACATTTTTCCTAACGAAACTAGGTATATTCTTTTGAAATAAAATGGAAAAGATATTCTCGAAAAATCAGTGAATCCTGACCATTGGGAGAGTAATCCAAAATTTAAAAATAGGTAAATATTTTCAAACTTACAGACCGAATAATTAAATATACGAACAAGTGGAAAGAACATATTGATAGAATGCCAGAAGGAAAATTTTCCAAAATTATTGCTAAATTATAAACCGCGCGGAAGGAGAAATGTTGGTCGCCCACAAAGAAGATGGTCTGAACAATTTTAACAATTCTAGCTTTCATGAAACCGGAACGAGCCAACAGGCTTAATCCTTGGATGATGATGATGATGATGATGTCTAGATTGCGTCATGTTTGTTTTCTTACAACGCAACTGTACACTTATGATCTATTTAACAAAAGAAAGATATATTCTGCAAACTTGCAAAATTGGACCATAAATTTGACCTGGGAAGGAATTCGCCTAATTTAGCCAAGGCAGTTACTGGAAGACGATATTATTAATATTATCATTGATATTGCAGCACTCAACATTATTGTTAGCCTAATATTATAACATGAAAATTAGTCAAACTGGCGCTGTGTATTGGAAATGTTTAGACGCAGGAGTTTCTTCAAATACACTATATCAGAGGTCTACAATTGGCGGACCGCAGTCCGGATCCAGACCCTGGGGCTTTGGTTTCCGGACCGGTTAAATATCGAATTAATACAATTTTTTAAAACCGGGTAAACATCGAATACAACCAGTTGTACTAAATTTCATATCATGATAGTATTATTGTTGGCTCGGTTGTCAGTACGCTTGTGGTCGGAGATTTGATTGAAGATGAATGGGATTCCGTTTGAAACCTGGTGTCGTGAAAAACATGAAATTTGTCAAGTGAGATACTTAAATATACTCTGACCTAACGTTAAGTTTATCAAAAACTTATTAATAATTATTAGAATAAATAACTGTGAACTACTGTACTGTATTCTTTTAGTATATTTACCACGTGTTTTATTTAATTTGTGCACTTCATACCCATAACATAATTTAGTCCACCGCATTGGTCTCGAGGCAGCGTGCTGCCTTATTACATAGCGGAACCGGGTTCCATTCCCGGTCGGGACAAACTTCCTGGGAGAGGTTTTTTCGGTGTTTTTCAACTCCTGTAAGACAAATGTGTTTCCTCTATTTTAGGAGCCGTAAATTTTATTTCTACTATTATTAATATAAAACCTATTAGCATAAAGCCAGAGGGAATCCCTCTATTTGTCTGAGCAGTACGGATTACTGCCTTACTGCTTCTTCTATCATTACCAGTACTAGCGGGAGCAATTACAATACTATTAACAGACCGAAATTTAAATACATCTTTTTTTGACCCCGCAGGAGGAGGGGATCCTATTCTATATCAACATTTGTTTTGATTTTTTGGTCATCCAGAAGTATACATTTTAATTCTTCCCGGCTTTGGAATAATTTCCCATATTATTTGTCACGAGAGAGGAAAAAAAAGAAGCATTCGGTAATTTAGGTATAATTTTTGCTATACTAGCCATTGGTCTTCTAGGATTTGTTGTATGAGCACATCACATATTTACAGTAGGAATAGATGTGGATACTCGAGCATATTTTACATCCGCTACTATAATTATTGCCGTATCTATTGGAATTAAAATTTTTAGTTGATTGTCCACCGTGTATGGGTCTCAACTAACAGGAAGCTTCGGGGACTAAACGGTCCGCGAACATCATCTGGCCATCATCATTATCATCTTCATCATCACCATTCCCGGTGTGGAAAGCAACGAGAATCTACCACACATGTAATTCTCTAGTAAAGCTGCAAAGCATTGCATGAAAATACTACGATTGCAGTGAAGGACCTGCCATAGGGCAGAACACCGTAGAATAGAACCTATTATAAATAATTTCCTTATAATATTAATGTCCACCGCTGTGGTCTCGAGGTAGCGTGCTGCCTTGTCACGCAAAGAGCCCGGGTTCGATCCCCGATCGGGGCAGTTTTTCTGGGTGAGGTTTTTATCGTGGTTTTTCCTCACCTGTAAGACAAATGTCAGGAAAACTTTAAGGCCCAAACGGTCCCCGAAATCATATGGCCATCATCATCATCCATCACCGGTGTGGAAAGCAACGGGAAGCTACCACACCTATAATTCCCTATTAAAGCTGCAAAGCACAGCATGAAAACACTATGTTTGCAGTAAAGGACCTGCCTTCGGGCAGAATTACTATGGATGGATGGATAATATTAATTACTTATTAAAAGTTTTTTTATGTTGAATCAACTGTGGTTCCGGACCTCGATTGAATTTACAACTTTGAAAATGAAGGGTTGTAAGGGGTAGTGATGTGTGTATAACGTCTCCTACCCAATTCTCATCCTCACCTTCTCGTGGTACAACCCGTTTTCACAAACGAGGCTCTGAGGACCGAGTCACGGCGGTATAACCGTTCCATCAGGTACTGAGTAAATGCTGTATCCTAATGTCTGTCCAGAGACTAAAAGGTAGCAGCCCTACCACTGGACTACTTAGCGTCGGGCCAGTAACCTGTCCTAAGGAACTTCAAAACTACTTTCAAGTCTCAACACGAAAAAATCCAGAAGGAATTGTACCCAAACTAATGTTAAGATATCAACCTGCAGGAAGAAGAAGACCAGGACGTCCACTCAAAAGACTTCTGGATGGTGTTCTCTTGAGGCCGAAACAGGTCAACAAATGGCCTAAATTCGTGAATGTACTATGATGATGATGATGAAAATGAACCTCCAAGAAATATAATTGGTGACCCCTGCAATATATATAATTTATTTCGTATTGGTTTACCGCGAGCCCGCTCATCCCTGTTTACATTAGTACCTACCTTATTTCCATCTACTTTTACTTATGAAATGGTGACCTTAGATAAGAAGAGTTGACATTTATTTTGCCGCATAATGCTGATGCCTTATTACCAACAAGTGTAACAATTGCGACTATATATCTTACAATAGACTTCCGGACTAACATTAAAATTTCCTCTACATGCACTACTTGTATTAACCTTTGCTTTCCTTTGCTATAAAGACAGTCTTGATGATACGCTCATCCATTTAACCCTTGACATACTTACTTACTCACTGGCACTATCGAACCCGTAGGTTCATGGCCGCACGGACATAAGCTCTCCATACATCCCTATCCTGTGCTAATGTTTTCCAATCATTCCCTGTATAATCTACTTCCCTCAAATCATAGTTAATGTTGTTCTCCCACCTCATTCTTGGTCTACCAACTGGGCGTTTTCCTTCTGGCTCTCCTACAAGAATTTTCCATACACGTCTTTCATTCCCCATACGCGCAACATGTCCTGCCCATCGCAGTCTACGGGACTTAACTGTTCTTATTATATCTGGCTTCCTATAAAGACCATGTAGTTCATTGTTATGTAGTCTTCTCCATTCACCTGTCTGTTCATCTCTCTTTGGTCCAAAAATTTTCCTAAGAACTTTATTCTCAAATACTCGTAATCTCCTTTCCTCCCTTAAAGTAAGAGTCCATGTTTCGCACCCATATAATATAACTGGTAGAATAATAGTTTTATATATTTTCAGCTTAACATTTTTTGAAAGGAGTTGGGACATCAAAAGTCTCTGCAATGCATAATAGCACGCATTTCCAGAATTGAGCCTATGTTTAATTTCTTTGTGCATCTCATTCCTATTTGTGATTATTGTTCCTAGGTATTTGAATTCAGCCAATTCCTCAAAATTTCCCTCATTTGTCATTAGCTGTCCATTTCCATTATATAATGTATTTCTACGTGTGACCATATATTTAGTTTTACTGATATTTACTTCCAGTCCTAATTTTTTAGTGTTACTCAATAGTGTGTGCGTGTTGGCCTTTAGTATCTCCTCGCTATCGGCCAGTAGTACTACATCATCAGCATAAACTAACAGCTTATTAATACCATTCAGTTGTAAAACCCTTGACATAGTATATTTTTTAATAACAGGAAAGATGGGACTTTTGAGGGTAAATATCCGACTAAATGTAAAATTGTAACAGGCAACACTACATTAAGCAAATTTCATACTTTTAAACAAACTTGGAAATCACATTTCTTATAACAACGACAAAGATCTCGTAATCATACAACAATCAGAGGATGATTTACAAAGAGTCATTTACACGTTGAATCAATTATGACTCTATTATAATCTAAAAGTCCGATTCCGATTGAGGGTCTTTCTACTTTTCAGCGGTTGCCCTTTTACCAGCCGGCTGCTGGCCCTTCACATCCACATGTGTCAATCACAGAGGTAGATGATCAAGAGCCAGTGTAGGGGTGACATGTGGTTAGCATGTCGAGTCCCCCAGCCGTTATAGCTGGTTCCTCAACCTGGAGCCGCTACTTATTGTAGCTACCCAATTGCCTCACGATGCTGGGTGGGCACCGGTCCCATACTGGCCGAAATACCATGAGAAAATTTCTTCCCCCATGGAGACTCGAACCAGCGCAAGTCCCGTAGCTCTGCGCCAAGGCTTCCTACCTTAACCGCTCGGCTACGGCGCGGGACTATAATCTGAAAGTCTCAATTTCAAAACTTATAATTATGGCTTTTCAGGGCAAAGTGCCGTCAGAGCAAAAATAACAATCAATCATCAAATAATAGAATAGATAGCACACTTTAACTATCTTGGTTCAGATATAACAAATAGCTATGATTGGGATATACATAATAAATTAAACCGATATCAAATGTGTGCCACCATAAGAAGAACCCTCCGAAAGACTCGAAGAGAAACTCAGCTGAGGTTTCATAAAATTATGGTTCTTCCTGTTCTTTTACATGGATCTGAATCTTGAGTACTTACAAAAAAAAAGGTATCTCACACATTGAAATGAAATTTTTAAGATCCGCAAAAGGATGTACACGCATGGATAGATTAAATAACACTGGTCAACATGATTTTTGTCCCATGAGATCCAATAGTTGTACTTAATGCAGTTTTTTATCGTGTTTTCAAATATGTATTCGGAATTTCTCCATCGCCCACAGTTTTTTTTATTTCAATTACAATTAATGGATTTAAATAATGTCTCTCGAAAACCTTGCGTGATGGAGAAAAACCGATATCATATTTGAATTCAGGAGAAAAATACTATCAGAAACACATATTTTTATTTCTGAGGCAAAAAAAAAAGTTTCTTTTTTGTTGCTCAGTGTAATGAATCAATAAGAAATGAACTGGAGATATTTTCAATACTCGATAAACTAGAAGAGCACAAATACCGATGGAAAGAACATTTAGACAGAATGGACAATACAAGATTACCCAAAACGATCAACGCCTACAAACCGCATGGAAAAAGATCTTTGGGACGGCCAAGGAAAAGATGAACTTGAGACCGGAACAGGTCGCATTGACCTAATCCTAGAAAAGATGAAGAAGAAGAACGTTAAAGACGTTAAAATAAAAATATCGGGTCTTCAAAGTATGTAGGCCTATGGAACAACCAGAAGAACGTTCACAAACAAAACAAGAAAAACGATGTAACTCACTGACACTATCGAACCTCTAGGATCATTGTCGCACGGACATAAGCTCTCCATACATCCCTATCCTGAGCTAATGTTTTCCAATCATCCCCTGTATAATCCACTACCCTCAAATCATGGTTAATGTTATTCTCCCATCTCATTCTTGGTCTATCAATTGGGCACTTTGCTTCTGGTTTAAGTACAAAAATCTTCCATGTCCCTCTTTCATTCCCCATTCCTGACCATCGCTTTCTATGAGACTTAACTATTCTTATTACATCTAGTTTATTATAATGATCATATTATAAAGATCACTGTTATGTAATGTTCTCCATTCTTCTGAAAGTTCGTCTCCCTATGATAAAACTTTATTCTCAAATATTAGTAATATTTTCTCCTCCCTTAAAACGGAGAGTCCATATTTCGCATCCATATAATGTAATTGAGAGAATAATGATTTTATATTGGTTTTTTCTTCATTTTAACGTTTTTTCGAGAGAAGTTGGGATGACAAGATTCCTTGTAAAACCCAACAGCATGCATTTTCAGGATTAAGCTAATGTTTAATTCTTCTCTCCACCTCATTTCCTGTTTGTATTTATTACACTGGACAACATGATGTTTGTCTCATGAGTACCAATAGTTGTACTTAATGCTTTTTACCGTGTTTTCAAATATGTATTCGGAATTTCTCCATCACCCACAGTTTTTTATTTCAATTTCAATTAATGAATTTAAATAATTATTTTTTTAATAAACCTAGATTTCTTCCCGGAAAATCTAGGCGCAGTGAGCGATGAGCACGGGGAACACTTTCATCAGGAGATTTCAGCTGTGGAAAAGAGATATCAAGGCAAATGGAATCCTAATATGCTGGCCGATTATTGTTGGACCATCAAGAGGGATGCTCCACAGGCGAAATATAGCAGAAAATATTCATTTCATACTTTCTAGGCGAGTCCGAATATTCGAATATTGTGTAGTTACGAATATAGAAAATATTAAAATGTTTGAAATTATAAATGCGTATTCTCTCGGAAGCTTGCGTGATGGAGAAAAACCGATATCATATTTGAATTCAGGAGAAAAAGTACTATCAGAATAACATATTTTTCTTTCTGAGACAAAATAAAAATTGTTTTTTGTTGCTCAAAAATATATCAAACCATAATTCAGAGCATTTTAACATATGGTGCTGAAGTCTGGCAAATTCCTACCAGGGAAATGAAAAGAATTTTAAGTGCAGAAATGGATGTTTTAAGAAGATCAGCTGGAAAATCTAGAATGGATAGAATACGAAATAAAGAAATAAGGGAAATTATGGGTGTACAAGAGGAGCCGGACATCACAGACATCATAGAAAATAAAAAAATTGCAGTGGTATGGTCATGTCAAACGAATGCCAGAGCAAAGATTGCCAAAAAATGTTATGGAATGGATCCCAATGGAAAGGAGGAAGAGAGGAAGACCGAAGAAAACTTGGATAGAAGGGGTACAAGCAGCTATGAATATCAGAGGAATGGAAGAAGATCAATGGATGGGCAGAGAGGAATGGCGTTTGGTTTCCGGAAGACGGCGGCAGCTGCCATGATACCGGATGATGATGATGATATGGCTCAGTGTATTTTAATTCGCCCAAAAATACTTCAACAGATCTGATTATAAAATATGACAAAGGGACAGACTTGAGTTTTCAAGGAAGCTGTGAACTTGAAACCAGAGGTGAGCATGGTGGCATAATCAACTAGCTCTGGAAAGCTGATTGGTTATTTTGTGGTAATTCCTGTAAACGATGTTATTTGATTTGTGATAGAAACATTTTCCATATGTTCGTTAGGGAATAGCGTACGTTTTGAGCGGAAAGGAAACTGGCAGCTGATGGTGTGTTCCCCAAGCCTTATTTAATACATCTTCTATGTGAAGCCAACACCATCAGACGCTTCACAATTTTTCTCTCTTTTTCTCCCTTTTTTCCTCTTCCTACTTAAAGTTTAAAGTTTCTTAGAAATAAAAAAAAGTTTGCAACTTTGTCAACTTTTTCTTTGTGCTTGTATCTTCAAAAACGTCCCGCAGGCCCGAATCTGTCGCTTTCTAGGTCCAGGGGTGAACACATTCGTATAACTTACTTACTTACTTACTCACTGGCACTATCGAACCCGTAGGTTCGTGGCCGCGCGGACATAAGCTCTCCATATTTCCCTATCCAGAGCTAATGCTTTCCAATCATTCCCTGTATAATCTACTTCCCTCAAATCATAGTTAATGTTGTTCTCCCACCTCATTCTTGGTCTACCAACTGGGCGTTTTCCCTCTGGCTTTCCTACAAGAAGCTTCCATGCACGTCTTTCATTCCCCATACGCGCAACATGTCCTGCCCATCGCAGTCTACGAGACTTAACTGTTCTTATTATATCTGGCTTCCTATAAAGACCATGTAGTTCATTGTTATGTAGTCTTCTCCATTCACCTGTCTGTTCATCTCTCTTTGGTCCAAAAATTTTCCTAAGAACTTTATTCTCAAATACTCGTAATCTCCTTTCCTCCCTTAAAGTAAGAGTCCATGTTTCGCACCCATATAATATAACTGGTAGAATAATAGTTTATATATATTTTCAGCTTAACGTTTTTTGAAAGGAGTTGGGACATCAAAAGTCTCTGCAATGCATAATAGCACGCATTTCCAGAATTGAGCCTATGTTTAATTTCTTTGTGCATCTCATTCCTATTTGTGATTATTGTTCCTAGGTATTTGAATTCAGCCACTTCCTCAAAATTTCCCTCATTTATCATTAGCTGTCCATTTCCATTATATAATGTATTTCTACGTGTGACCATATATTTAGTTTTATTGATATTTACTTCCAGTCCCAATTTCTTAGTGTTACTCAATAGTGTGTGCGTGTTGGCCTTTAGTATCTCCTCGCTATCGGCCAGTAGTACTACATCATCAGCATAAACTAACAGCTTATTAATACCATTCAGTTGTAAGCCTTCCTCATTCTCTAAAGATTTAATGGCATGCTCTAGTACAAAATTAAATAGTAGAGGAGATATTGCATCTCCTTGCTTCAACCCATTCTGGATTTCAAAAGTGTCTGAAAACTGTTTGCCTACACGCACCCTACTCTTTGAGCCATTTAGACACATTCGTATAAGTCTAACTAACTTTTTAGGAATTCCGAACTCCAGCAGGATACTATATAACTTCTCCCTCTTAATTGAATCATATGCTTTTTTGAAGTCTACATATAGTTGATGTACAGTACCATTATATTCCCATTTCTTTTCTAAAATCTGTCTTATACTAAAAATCTGATCTGTTGTAGACCTGTTTCTTCTAAATGCACATTGATGATCTCCTAGAATGTCATCAATATAGGGAGTAAGTCTGCTTACTAATATATTTGTTAGAATTTTGTACGAAGTTGAAAGTAATGAGATGCCCCTGTAGTTGTTGCAATCAGTTTTATCTCCTTTCTTATAAATTGGTAAGATAATTGATTCCTTCCATTCATCTGGAAGAACTTCTTTTTCCCAAATCATACTAAGCAACCAACGTATCTTGTCCATCAATTTTTCTCCCCCTGATTTTATCAGTTCTGCTGGGATCTCATCTGAACCTGCTGTTTTATACATCTTCAATTTTTCAATTGCCATTTCAACCTCTAATGCACTTGGCTCTGCGACTAGCATTTCTGCTGTCTGTAACTTATCCTCCTCAATGTCTTGTTCTGTATGTACATTTAATAGCTGATTAAAGTAACTTTTCCATCTATTTAATATACTCTTAGAATCTGCAATCATATCCCCATTTTCATTCCGAATTATAAATTACTATGTACTATTCAATTGTGTGTGGAACCAAAACAAAAGACAGTCAAAAGTCTAACTTATCATTATACTATTCAACTGTTTGTAATGGAAACCAAAAGAAAAGACTGCCAGAAGACCAATTTCACATTATAACATGTTGCAATCTTAACTTTTAGTAAATAAAAATCCTAGCCCTGTACTAACTTCAACTCTGCATACCAGAAAACGGTTTGTGCGCTTTGCTGGGAATTCGCCGTTTTGTTTATGTCATTGTCCAACATGCAACAAATTAATTAACTGGAAACAATCAAAACAAATATTTTACTATTCAATGCCCCAGGAAGTCATTGTGACATTTCTGGTGTTCTCTCCTGGCATTGTTTTAATTGTAACCCACTTTTGAAGTTGGGTCCCCAAGAAGGCGTAGTTACGTTACCCCGATGATATGATGGGTGATAAATGATAATGAAACGCCAGGATAGTTGTTACTCTAAACTTAACCTAAATTCTAGATCATGGATAACCAACCACAGGAATGATTCCCTTTAAGGAAAAATTCCTATGGTTTGACCGGGACCTCAGACACTCTGACCACTAGCCCATGGGCTGGTCATGAAAACAAATATTGATGTTGTCTTTCTTTTAATACCAGTCTCATTTTACAAAATATTGAGTTTCTCTTTATTTTAGTTGCAACTTCAGTTAATAATTCCGCATATTTTGTAACTTGCGAATAATTTGAATGGGATACAGTGTGTATAGATTTGGTACAAAAGAGGAAAATATGAGAGCTCTTTGTACAATGCCTCTAGAAAATCAGAAGAAGACAAATATTTTAAATTCAGTATCATTGTGGTATCGCTATCTTAACCAATGATTATCCCATTCCTTAGAAACCGAACTTCTTTGATAAATTACAAAAGTTTGTGAAACTTTTATTAGAGGGTGAGATATGGCTTTATGAAACGATCGTCTTCATTTGAACCTCTGAGATAATTTAGCCTGCTGCTGATACATTAATTGGTAGAGACGCTTTTACAACGGCGGGGGGGGGCGAGAGTTAAGTATCTACTTTTATGTGTGCTCTAATACATCTGAATTATGAAGTTATAAAATGTTTTATTATAATTGCCTAATTAAGTTTGATGATCTTTCTCATTCTTCAATGGAACTAAAATCAAACACAGGATACCAAGAAGCCAATCATATAAATGGATTAGACGTTTAAGAACTAATAAAAATGTCACATTTATTTCCGTTTAAAATTACATAAATTTCTGTATAATTTACACAGTAGTTAAAAGTTATTTAGAAGACTAGCTGCAAAAGCAGAGATTTAGTAACGATATGCTCAAGTTTGATCGAAGAGCAGCGAGTTGCTGAACCTAATTTGTAACTTGTTGCCTACAATATTTTATCTACGTTCAGAGTATTTTAGTATATGTTGTATATTAGTATATTTAATTAAATGTATTTATTGCGTAAAACGATATCATTATAAACAACTCTCCTCAAAAGTGATACAGACAATTAATTTTCGATATTGATTAAATACATTTTGTAAATACATTAAAAAAATTCAAATTATTATTTAAGTATACATACTATAAAGTAAAAATGTTGTAAAGATGGTTTCTTAAAATTGAAATTGATCCTCTAATGGCAGCGATGGCAATTTTAGAAACATACACTCTGCCCAAATCTAAGATATTCCAAAATTTAGCTACGAATCCTGGTATAGTACCTCTTGCCCCGTTCATCAATCATTTAACAGTTATACTACCTAATAGGTATTTATCATAAGTAATGCCACGAGTGATTTCCAATTTATCTAGTGAATTTGGAAATCAAGAGTGACATTTGTTAGGATTATTTAACGAATAAAATTAAGCTGTTTACTCACAAATCATTGTTTAACTATAGTTATTTTAAAATATTTATATATTTAATGTAAACGGCGATGTTTGAAAACAAATCGGAAATGTGAGGTTATGTTCATTCACTGCTGCTTGATCATATTATTTATTGCCAAATAAGATCGCAATATTGTAAGAGTGCACCCAAGTGGAGAAATAATGAAACACATCAAACTATATATCATAATCAACATTACGGGTTATTCATTTATTTTTTTTAGTAAACAACTCAGTAAAATCAAGGAATCTTTTCATTATTTGCTATATGCAATGTATTTGTTGGAGAAAAATAATGCTTTGACCTGTTCAGAGCATTAAAAAGGAGGAGCTTTCTTTATCACAAAAGCAGGAGCTGATAAAGAGAAATCGATAAAGAACGAGGTGAAACACAACTGTCATTGGTTGTAAAACAACATTCATTGAAACGTGATTGGTCATTGACTAGCATTTTTGGCATGACTTAAATAGTCTTTGTAATAGTCAATTGTTGGTTCATATATGACTTTCTTTTCACAGTCAACTTTCTCAGGTTGGCCACTATGAGTCTCAAAACAGATTGTGGGATCTAATATCATACCAATATTAGAAGATGGTCTAAATGCAATAATATCTATTCGTCTGTTACTCCCATTAGTGGCCACACCATGAACTTTCTCATGAACTGTGTATCCATAATCTCGCAAGGCTTCTGCTATCATGTTTCGAATAGTGTGGTGCCGAATGTTCTTCAGTGATTCTCCAAATGGACAGGCCCCAAAGAGGGTGTGCAAGGGTTTCGTGCTCTCTGCAACAACGTCTACAGAGGGCTAATAAGGCTTTGGAAAAAAAGAAGATACGATAAATGAACAAATATTGTTATATTCTGCATTTTTGGCTAGTTTTATTGTGAATGAGCAGAGCAGATGAAGTCAAGGGAAGTTTATTTATGTCTTCTTCCTCTTTCTTTTTTCGTCTTCCAATGGCGCTACAGACCATAGTGGGCCCGGGCTTTCTTGATGCGAGACCTATCTTCACTCTCCAATGCTCTCTATTGCCAGTTCCTACAGTTCAGGATTTGATGACAATCTTCCTTCACTCAGTCCATCCATCTTTTCCTGGGTTTTCCTACTGGCCACTTCCCAAATATTTACTCCGTCATCACTTTCTTAGTTATACGAAATCACAATTAAAGTGTATTATACGTTTTATTGAACCTGTATTTTATGTTTTGATAGCGTGTTTTGTTAGAATATAAAGTATAGTTTTTTTTTTAATTTTTGATGCCTAGTAACTACGAAATAATTCTAAATCTAACTAAAACATCACTGATTGTTATGATTAGGGAGCGGATTTTTATCTACTAAAAGTTAAGATTGCAACATAGTATAGTGAGAAGTTAGACTTATGACTGTCTTTTGTTTTGGTTCCACACACAAACAGTTGAATAGTATAATGAGAAGTAAGACTTTTGACTGTCTTTTGTTTTGGTTCCACACAGAAACAGTTGAATAGTATAATGAGAAGTTAGGCTTATGACTGTCTTTTGTTTTGGTTCCACACACAAACAGTTGAATAGTATAATGAGAAGTTAGGCTTATGACTGTCTTTTGTTTTGGTTCCACACACAAACAGTTGAATAGTATAATGAGAAGTTAGGCTTATGACTGTCTTTTGTTCTGGTTCCACACACAAACAGTTGAATAGTATAATGATAAGTTAGACTTATGACTGTCTTTTGTTTTGGTTCCACACACAAACAGTTGAATAGTATAATGAGAAGTAAGACTTTTATTATTAATTTTTGAAAGAAACATTATAAAAATAATATTTGGAACAAATAGAGGAACTGATAACTGTTGGAGAATCAAAACAAATAACGAACTAAACAAATTAATAAAAAATCAGAATATAGTAAACCATATAAAATCTCTCAGAATTGGTTGGCTTGGGCATTTGATAAGAATAGATGATCAGAGACTGGTCAAGAAGCTCTATAAATGGAAACCTATAGGGGGCAGAGCAGTTGTAAGACCGAAGATCAGATGGGAGGATGACACAATGAACGATCTAAAGAAAATGAAAGTGACTAACTTGAATATGGCAAGAGACAGATTGGTATGGAGGAGTATTGTTGAGAAGGCCAAAACTTTCACTTTTGAAGTTGTCGCGCCTTAGGATTGATGATGATGATCATGTATGGGATGATTACAAAACATTAGCTCTGAATAGGGATGCATGCAGAGTTTATGTCCTCGCGGATATGAACCTACTGGTTCGCTAGTACCAGTGAGTTAGTTAGTTTTTTCTCAATATAGGTTTGCCCAACTAAAAATAAAAGTACTTTTTTTACTATACCTTTCTTTACAGTCTACAAAGTTCTCGTATAAAATAGCTTGCAGAGAACGAAGATCGAGTTTCTCATTAAAGATTCTATAATTAGAAATCTAAAATGTTTTAAAACACAATCTTTCCTCTTCCGCTGCTGCTCAACTGATTCTGGACTAAAAAGCGAGAATCGAATATCCATACTTTTCTATCTACGTTTGTTTCCGTTTTGTTCCTTCGCCCTTAACGAAATACAATTTACTGCGCTCCCCTAACTGGAAAGATGAGTTGGATGTAACCGTGAAAGCTACATCTTCACTCCCTCAGAGAGTGGAAAGAGAGTTTTTCCCATTTATTTGTTATCAATCTTTGCTAAAGTTCTTTACAAATTCCCAAGTTGCGGGTTACTGAAATACAATGCCAATGTCGAACTATGCAGTAGTACTTTCTTTAAATTGGGACATACATACAAAATGTTTCAGAATAAGTATTACAGACTCCAAGGGATTGTAGAGCGGACTTAGTAGATAAAGTTTTGTTAAGGAACCCATGTCCGGAAACGTACCATTTCGATATAAAATAGATTTGAAGATCGAAACATAATGACTTATTTTGTGTGTCTCGTGTTTGACATTAGGTAGAAACATCTGAAATGAGATTTCTGAGAAGTGTAGCTGGTTGCAAACTTCTTGATAAAAGAAGAAGTGAAGATATTACAAATGAGCTAAATATTTTTATACGTTTAGATAAAATAAAACAATCTAGCAAAAATTTGAAAGAACATGTCCAAAGATGAACACATACCAAAAATTATATTTAATTACAGACCAAAAGGAGACAGGAATGTTGGTAGATCGAAAAATACATGGATTCAACTTTTTAAATCATAATCTATGAGACCGGAACAGGCCACATGGGATTAATCCATGAATTTTGATAATTGTGTCTGATTAATGGAATTTTATCACGGATTTGATTAATGTTTATTAGTTTATCCTGCTTCTGCTTGACGGAAATTTGTTTTTTAATCATGCAACCTTATTTTAAAGAATTGCAATATTCAGATTCCCCTCCGTGGTATCTTTACCATGTCATGATGGAGTGGTTTGCATGCTTAAGTGACCCCGAGAGCTATGTCGGCGGTAGCATTGCTGCCGAAAGGGTACACATGCCGGACAGGTCGAAGGCGATAAGCCAGACCAAAAAAAAAGTACCTCGGTCGAAAGCGTGACGATCTTTCAACGTAAAAATACAACCGTCAAGAAACGCGAACATGGGTTCCACTGGGGGTAAAATTATCTGAAGGTAAAATAGTTCCCCATTAGGTTCTACGGCCGGGGACTATTTCAGGGAACTCATGCCAAAGGCTCAGTCATAGGGACATGTTCCTAGGAAGATGGAATGTTAGGACTTTATGGCGCTAGAGGATGAGCTACATGATATGTATAGGAAATCAGATATAATAAGAACGGTAGAGTCTCGTAGACTGCGATGGGCAGTACATGTAGCAAGAATGGGGAATGAAAGACGTGCATGGAAGCTTCTTACAGGTAAACCAGAGAGAAAACGCCCAGTTGGTAGACCAAGAATGACGTGGGAGATAATATTAACTATGATTTGAGGGAAGTAGATTATACAGGGAATGATTGGAAAGCATTAGCTCAGGATAGAGATGTATGGAGAGCTTATGACCGCGCGGCCATGAACCTACGAGTTCCATAGTGCCAGTGAGTTAGTTAGTTAGTTATATCTTATATAATCTATTACTGAATATTTAATATTTTTTTATCTTATAACTACATATGTATTTTTTTTTTTTCAATTTGAGCATCTTGCTGCTCTCCTCAAAAAATCCATTTCCATCGGCTTAGGTTTTTGTTTTTTATGTTTTTGTTGAATTTCCAAACTTCAGCACCATATGTGACAGCACTTCTCACTATTTTTTAAATCGTGCAACCAGATTTTAAAGTTTTGTTGTATCCAAACCTTCCCTTCTGCTTTAAATTTATTGGTTAATTTGCAATCAAGACTTGTTAATTTTGGAGATACGCTTCCGAGCAAAGTAAACAAAGCCGATGAGCAAACAAATTTCTTACTCTGGTATACAAATTGTTATAGAAAGGATGATGAATTACCGTAGGAAGAGGAATACATGATTACTTAGGAGAGCGTATACAGATGCCTCGGGCTAATATACGATATAAACAATCGGCTCGGGAAAGGATCCACTCGTCTGACCCCGATATTCTGATGCGCCAATCAACCCTCTTCTTATTGAAGCATCATAAAATATCCACAACAAAATTCACACACGAACATAAAGTTTTATTATGAAAGAAGGTTTTCTGAAGGTTTTTTTCTCCCTTAGAAGAACTAAAATTTTTATCAAAATATATTCGAGAGTGCTTGTTTTATACGGAAATTCTGTTACATATATTAATATACAGAGTGGAAATAAAATAACTGCCCAGAATTTAGCAATGAATTTCTTGTGTTATATTTATATGCGTCCACCGCTGTGGTCTCGAGGTAGCGTGCTGCCTTGTCACGAAGCGGGCCCGGGTTCGATCCCCGGTCGGGGCAGTTTTTCTGGGTGAGGTTTTTATCGGGTGTTTTCCTCACCTGTAAGACAAATGTCAGGAAAACTTTAAGGCCCAAACGGTCCCCGAAATCATATGGCCATCATCATCATCATCCTTCACCGGTGTGGAAAGCAACGGGAAGCTACCACACCTCCAATTCCCTAGTAAAGCTGCAAGCATAGCATGAAAATGCTATGATTGCAGTGAAGGACCTGCCTTCGGGCAGAATTACTATGGATGGATGGATACTTATATACAGAGTGAGTTTATATGGGTGCGAAACATGGACTCTTTCTTTAAGGGAGAAAAGGAGATTACGAGTGTTTGAGAATAAGGTACTTAGGAAAATCTTTGGACCAAAGAGAGATGAACAGAGAGGTGAATGCATAAGACTATATAACAATGAACTAGATGGTCTTTATAGGAAGCCAGATATAATAAGAAACAGTTAAGTCTCGTAGACTGCGATGGGCATGACATGTTGGGCGTATGGGGAATGAAAGACCGTGCATGGAAGCTTCTTCTTTGGAAAACCAGAAGGGAAAACGCTCAGTAGGTAGACAAGGAATGAGGTGGAAAAATAATATTAACTATGATTTGAAGGCAATAGATTATACAGGAAATGATTGGAAAGCATTAGATCAGGATAGGGATGTATGGAGAGCTTATGTCCGCGCCATGAACCT
This sequence comes from Diploptera punctata, assembly GCA_030220185.1. Taxonomy (NCBI): domain Eukaryota; kingdom Metazoa; phylum Arthropoda; class Insecta; order Blattodea; family Blaberidae; genus Diploptera; species Diploptera punctata. The sequence continues at coordinate 1,047,711 of JASPKZ010009378.1, read as the reverse complement.
ACGGGTTCAATAGTGCCAGTGAGTAAGCAAGAGTAAGTAAGTTTTTTTTTTGTATTGTAAGCCAATGTTTTCCCTTAACAGGGATTTAGGCGCTCTCACCCTACAGGGAAGTATTTCAACCATACTAATTTAGTTACACTCGTTTTCGTATAGATGTCACTTGAAGGGTCCGTGGTCAGCGTTCCGCCGCATACTGACATCTAGGAAACCAAGGTAGTACTAGGACGGGAAAATTCAGTAAATTTTGCTTAGAGGCCTTTTCATTCAGGCCTAAGGATCTTTTACGAGCCTGAAAATCTTCAGACTCGGGACCCACGGCTTAAAGTTCCTCCCGGAGAACTTGCTCCTTGGATTTTTCCATCCTAAAAAAACCCCATCGACCCTGGCCGGGTTTGGACCCGCGGCCGTCGAGACTAGAGGCAAGGAGCATAACCACTAATCCACCGCGGCCTATACGGATATTAATATACAGAGTGGAAATAAAATAACTGCCCAGAATTTAGCCATGAAATTCTTGTGTTATATTTATATACAGAGTGAGTTTATATGGGTGCGAAACATGGACTCTTACTTTAAGGGAGAAACGGAGATTACGAGTGTTTGAGAATAAAGTACATAGGAAAATCTTTGGACCAAAGAGAGATGAACAGACAGGTGAATGGAGAAAAACTACATAACAATGAACTACATGGTCTTTATAAGAAGCCAGATATAATAAGAACATGTTAAGTCTCGTAGACTGCGATGGGCAGGACATGTTGCGCGTATGGGGAATGAAAGACGTGCATGAAAGCTTCTTCTTGGAAAACCAGAGGGAAAACACTCAGTAGATAGACCAAGAATGAGGTGGGAGAATAATATTAACTATGATTTAAGGCAATAGATTATACAGGAAATGATTTGAAAGCATTAGCTCAGGATAGGGATGTGTGGAGAGCTTACGTCCGCGCCATGAACCTACGGGTTCAATAGTGCCAGTGAGTAAGTAGAGAGTAAGTAAGTATTTTTTTGGATTGTAAGCCAATGTATTCCGTTTAACTGAGATTTAGGCGCTCTCCCCCTACAGGGAAGAATTTCAACCATACTAATTTAGTTTACAACTCGTTTTCGTATAGATGTTCATTTGAGTGGGTCCGTGGTCAGCGTTCCGCCTCATAGTGACATCTAGGGAAACCAAGGTAGTACTAGGACGGGGAAAATTCAGTAAATTTTTAGAGGCCTTATCATTCAGGCTTAAGGATCTTTTACGAGCCTGAAAATCTTCAGACTGGGGACCCACGGCTTAAAGTCCCTCCCGGAGAACTTGCTTCTTGGATTTTTCCATCCTAAAAAAACCCCATCGACCCTGGCCGGGTTTGAACCCGCGACCCTCGAGGACCGGAGGTAAGGAGCATAACAACTAGTCCATCGCGGCCTATATAGATATTAATATATAGAGTGGAATGTAAAATAACTGCCCAGAATTTAGCCAATGAACATTCTTGTGTTATATTTAAAAACAGAGTGAGTTTATATATGTGCGAAACATGGACTCTTACTTTAAGGGGAGAAAAGGAGATTACGAGTGTTTGAGAATAAAGTACTTACGAAAATCTTTGGACCAAAGAGAGATTGAACAGACAGGTGAATAGAGAAGACTACATAACAATTGAACTACATGGTCTTTATAGAAGCCAGATATAATAAGAACAGTTAAGTCTCGTAGGACTGCGATGGGCAGGGACATGTTGCGCGTATGAGGAATGAAAGACGAGTCATGAAAGCTTCTTGTTGAAAAACCAGAGGGAGAAACACCCAGTTGGTAGATCAAGAATGAGGTGGGAGAATAACATTAACTATGATTTGAAGGAAGTAGATTATACAGGAAATGATTGGAAAGAATTAGCTCTGGACAGGGATGTGTGGCGAGCTTACGTCCGCGCCATGAACTACGGGTCAATAGTGCCAGTGAGTGAAGTAAGAGAAAGTAGGTATTTTTTGGATTGTAAGCCAATGTATTCCGTTTCCTGAGATTTAGGCGCCGCCCCCTACAGGGAAGAGTTTCAACCATACTAATTTAGTTACCCCGTTTCGTATAGATGTCATTTGAGTGGTCCGTGGTCAGCGTTCCGCCTCATAGTGACATGCTAGGGAAACCAAGGTAGTACTAGGACGGGAAAATTCAGTAAAATTTTGCCTTATCATTCAGGCTTACGGATCTTTTAAGAGCCTGAAAAATCTTCGACTGGGGACCCACGGCTAAAGTCCCTCCGAGGAGACACTTGCTTTTGGATTTTTCCATCCTAAAAAAACCCATCGACCCTGGCCGGGTTTGAACCCGCGAACATCTCGAGAGGAGGTAAGGAGCATAACAACTAGTCCTCGCGGCCCTATATAGATATAATATATAGAGTGAAATAAAATAATCTGCCCAGAATTTTAGCCATGAAATTCTTTGTGTTATATTTAAAAACAGAGTGCGTTTTATATATTGCGAAACATGGACTCTTCTTTAAGGGAGAAAAGGAGATTACGAGTGTTTGAGAATAAAGTACTTACGAAAATTTTGGACCAAAGAGAGATGAACCGGACAGGTGAATAGAGAAGACTACATAACAATGAACTACATGGTCTTTATAGGAAGCCAGATATAATAACAGTTAAGTCTCGTAGACTGATGGGCAGGACATGTTGCGCGTATGAGGAATGAAAGACGAGTATGAAGCTTTTGTTGAAAAACCAGAGGGAAAACACACCAGTTGGTTAGATCAAGAATGAGGTGGGAGAATGAACATTAACTATGATTTGAAGGAAGTAGATTATACAGGAAATGATTGGAAAGAATTAGCTCTGGACAGGGATGTATGGAGACGCGCGGGCATAAACCTTCGATAATGCCAGTGAGTAAACGTAAGAGTCCAATAAGTAAGTAAGTAAGTAAGTAAGTAAGTAAGTAAGTAAGTAAGGTAAGTAAGTAAGTAAGAGTCAAAATTTCTCCTACAGAGTAATGATGACTCATAGAAGGGAGCAAGCCAATTAAGTTTAACATAGGAACAATTGTCCGGAAAATGTACCTTTTTCTGTTCCACAGAAAAAAACACTACAACACATGTTGCTCTCTCTCGACTCCTGCTGCATGTCGTCTGGAATCACTCACAAAGAAGATCTCGATGTGACGACACCAACTTCAAACAGATGCGGTACCTCCGTACCATGTTCTCATACACACGATCATCAATCCTTGGTCCTCCAACACCGCCGCAGCGTAACTCATGCTAGTAGATTTACTGGTAAAGCAAGGTTTTTTGCGAGGTCACAAGCAGTAGTCTAGCGGGGTTCAAGTCGGGAGAACGTGCGGGCCAAACAATCAGATATGCCATTGCACCGAGCTGTCATCATAATCAATGGCTCGACAGCCCCATGTGGGCCTTGGCCGCCTTCAGAAGCTTATATCAGACTTCTTTGTCCTGAGCTTCATTCTTCCATTTTTATCTTTAGTCTTAATGTCTTGAATTATACTATCTTCCACCGTAATGTAGATCTTCCAACTTTTCTGGCCAATAGAGGTTGGTTCACTGTAAATTATTTTTGTAATACTTTTGCTGTCCATACGAATCATGTGCCCAGCCCAGGACAATCTATTAATTTTAACAAAATTCAGAATATCGGCTGATTATACAGTTTATACAATTCATTATTGTATCTCTTTCTCCATGCATTATTTTCTTTCACGGCACCAAAAAATGGATCTCAGTACACCGAGTTCACCGTACCATTATATCACATCTGCATGGATAACAGCGACAGAATAGGCCTACCAACGAAGTACGTACACCTATATAGAATTTTGTTCTTCTTTCTTTTTCTTCACTTCACGGGCTAGGCAAAATGCCTGTTCCGCCTCAAGTTTTCTGTTCTCTTTCATCTTTCACTGGCCTTTCTACAGGCTTTGAACGTCTTGGCTTGTAGTTAGATGCTGCTTTTGGTAATCTTGTTATGTTCATTCTTTCTACATGTCTAAACCATTTTCTCTATATTCTTTGATTTTATCATTCAATGGATATATATTTAACTATATTCTTATATCTTCATTCTTTATCCCATCCGTTCGTGTGCAGCCTTTTGTTCTTCTAAGGAAGTTGATTTCTACGCCTTGTATTCTACTTTGTAATGTTTTGGTCATTACCCAAGTTTCACTAACATAAGGTAAGGCAGGAATTGACAATGTTTTATAAAACTTCAATCTAGTATCTCTTCTTGTTTTGTTCTTTAATGTTCTACGTATAGTTCCGCATATCATTTGAAATCTCGACAGTTTCACATTTACGTCTCTTTCAGTTTTTGTGTTTATAGTACAATTACAACCCACAATAATTAAAATTTGTTACTTGTTCCAGAGGGTTTTTGTTCTCTATTATGAAGTTTATAGAATTTTCTAATGGTTATTTTCCAGTTTGCTAAAAACAGGATCGATTGATATTGTAAAAAGTTCTAAAATATATTTCCATGAAAATCAATCCATCCATAGGTAATTCTGCCCGAAGGCAGGTCCTTCATCTGCAATCATAGCAATTTCATGCTATGCTTGCAGCTTAACCAGGGAATTGTAGGTGTAGTAGCTTCCCGTTGTTTTCCACACCGGTGAAGGATGATGATGATGATAATGATAAGGATGGTGATGATGATGGCCATATGATTTGGGGGACCGTTTGGGCCTTAAAGTTGTCCTGACATTGTCTTACAGGTGAGGGAAAAAACCCCAAGTAAAAACCTCACCCAGAAAAAACAGCCCGACCGGGGATCGAAACCGGGCCCGCTGCGTGACAAAGGCAGCACGCTACCTCGAGACCACAGCGGTGGACTCCATGAGAATAATCTCTTCGAAATCCTTTAATATATCGACAGACAAAAGTGATGAGACAAGATTCAGAATTTAAACACATGAAACCGAAAATCTGACGAAAGGTGGAAATTTAATCAATTGTTTGAAAACTTGAAATAATTAGCATTTGGGTAATGGTAAATCGTTCTTCTTAAGGGAAAAAATGCTTTTAGATTGCCTCAGAGACAATCTTATCTGAGAACTCTCTATTCCAATGAAGTTGCTGGCTGGTTGAAACTGTAAAATGACGCAAATTAAATTAATGCCATTTGAGAAGAAAACGCTCCTAGGCAACAAGCAATTTTCCAACGCAGTAAGGATCTCGTTCACTGCAGAATCCTACGCCGTTTTTCGTAATTTCATCTTCGTTACATGTTATATTTTCTACTCCATACTTGTTTTGTAATTGGACAAAAAGATGTGTACTTATGCTTCAAACCAATACATGTCATAAAAATGAGAGAAATTTTGAATCAGTGGCAGAATTCAAACAACTAAGATCAATAGAGTAAAAACTCCTTATTTGCAGGGGGAGGGGTATGTTCGGTAAATATGCCGCGAATACAGAAACCTTGAATATGGAATAGTAATTAGTACTGTATGCGTGTGTAGGAGATATGTTCCAAGGTTACAAAATAAAATAAAAATTATCATAACTAATGCCACTAGTGATTTCCAATTTATCTAGAGAATTTGGAAATCAAGAGTGGCATTTGTTGACTATTTAACGAATAAAATAAGCTGTTTACCCACAAGTCATTATTTAACTATAGTTATTTTAAAATATTATATATTTAAAGTAAACGGCGATGTTTGAAAACAAATGACAAACGATTGACACGCTTCATTTCCTTATTTTGTTCATCACTGCAACCAGATCATATTAATTATTGCCAAAGTAACGCAATATTGTAAGAATGCACTCTAGTGAAGAAAAAATGAAACACATTAAACTGTATATTAATGCATTTCTGATGTCCTATGTAAATATAACAATTATATTTTTTCTGGAATGTTATTACCTGGGAAAAAATACATTTAAGAATGTGCAAAGAGTAGTTTCTTTTTTTTTTTTTTTGGTGGTATAATAAATTACAAATGTTTTTATATTAACTCCCGCATGCGCTATGTGGTGACATCCATGCACTATATATACAATCTGGTAGCCGTATTTCATACAGAGTCAGTCACTGTAAAATAATGCTATGACTTATTCAGAATGTTAAAAAGGAGGGGCTTTCTTTATTATGATAAACTTTAGTTGGTAAATTCTAGGCGACGAAACGACGTGTGTGATTGGTTGTAAATAAAAAATCATTGAAATGTGATTGGTCATTGACTCCCATTTGGGGCATGATTTAAATAGTCTTAAGTAATGTCACGAGTCAAAGGGACCCAATATCAATAGTGGGAGAAAGACTTCTATGGAAGAAGGCTCAAAAAAATGAAAGAAAGAAAAATACTTCTGAAATAATAAATAGAATTATTCCGATTTCCAAATTATCGATAAATTCAGGACTCACGAAGTAAGAAGCGAATATATCTAGACTATTTAACTCATGCCCCAAATGGAATTCAATGACCAATCCCATTTCAGTGACTTTTTAATTACAACCAATCACAGTCGTGTTTCACCTCGAATTTATAGAACAAGTTTATCGTATTAAAGGAAGCTCCTCCTTTTTAACATTCTGAATAGGTCATAGCATTATTTTCCAGTGACTGACTCGCTAAGAAATACGGCTACCAGATTGTATGTATAGTGCACGAATGTTAGCTGATCGTGCTCGTGGGAGATAATATAAAAATATTTGTTACCTGGATGAGGTTTTTTCGGGGTTTTTCCTCACCTGTAAGACAAATGTCAGGAAGCTTAGGGCCCAACGATCCTCGAAAATCATCCGACCATCATCATCATCCATACTATTATCATCATCATCATCATCCACCGGTGTGGAAAGCAACGGGAAGCTACCACACTTGTAATTCCCTAGTAAAGCTGCAAAGCATAGCACAAAAATGCTATGATTGCAAGCGAAAGTGCCTGCCCTCGGGCAGAATTACTATGTAATGGAATATATATATATATATATATATATATATATATATATATATATATCTCAATTCATGCCAATTACTAAGATTGGTTGGAGAAATCCCTCAATGATGAGGAAAATTCTCACAAATGAATGAAAGAAAAATGGACCAAATCAAAATTGCCTCACTATTTTCCTATTTCAACAAATACATTGCTGGAAATGTATATCTGAAGAGAATGGGTAAAGTGAGTACCGCTGAACGGTACCTCTAATACCTGTGAACGTGTAAGTGTGCATGGTAAAATTAACTGACTGCAGAGTAGAGCCAAGTGTTGGACACCTTAGCGAATTGCCACAAGGTATCATGCTTATCTCACAAAGTGCCTCTGTCACACCGAGATGTCATATTGACCTTATATGTGACCTCGCTTGACCTCATATATAAAAGCTTCTTTGCATGACAGCACTGGGACACAACTATAGCTCTCGGTAAGCCAATGGCTTTCTCCAGAAATCAGGAACACGTCTAACATACACAATAAAACCTATGTTCTCTTACTTTTTTATATCTAATTTTGTGTTTTATTAATAATATTTGTATTCCAAAACCCACTTATAAACTCTAGTTATTAACGTCAAAATGCAAATCTGGATTTGAAAGGAGCCTACAAATTTTGCGCAGAGGTATCTTATTTCAGTCTGGAAATTATTATACGTGCTTAATGTCACACATATGCACACACACGCACACACACACACACACACACACACACACATATATATATATATATATATATATATATCCATTACAGTTTATTACCTTGTTTTTACTTTTCTCTTTCCTTTCCATATATATAGTAGGATCAAGCCGTTATTCTTTGTGTTTATTATTGTATTATTAGATATTACATTTATTATATTTGAGTTTTGTCAGATAACACTGGCCAACATTATTTTTGTCTTATGAGTACCAATAGTTGTATGAATGCAGTTTATATCGTGTTTTCAAATATGTAGGCCTATTAGTAATTTCTCCATCACCCACAGTTTTTTTATTTCAATTTCAATTAATGGATTTAAATAATTGTTTTTTTAATAAACCCACACTTCTTCCCGGAAAATCTTGGCGCAGTGAGCGATGAGCACGGGGAACACTTTCATCAGGAGATTTCAGCTATGGAAAAGAGATATCAAGGCAAATGGAACCCTAATATGCTGGCCGATTATTGTTGGACCATCAAGAGGGATGCTCCACAGTCGAAATATAGCAGAAAATAGCAATTTCATATTTTCTAGGTAAGTCCGAATGTTCGAATATTGTGTAATTACGAATGTAGAAAAGATTAAAGTGTTTGAAATTATAATAAATGCCTGTCTCTCGGAAAACGTGCGTGATGGAGAAAAACCGATGTCATATTTGCGTTCATGAGAAAGTTATTACTATCAGAATCACATATTTTTCTTTCTGAGACAAAAAAAAAGTTTATTTTTTGTTGCTCAGTGTATTAGGTAAAATGTGTATTAATACATCATTTTTAAATAAGTATGTAGAAAAGATTTTTGAAAGTGTTTGAAATTATCAATAAATGCCTGTCTCTCGGAAACACTTTGCATGATAGAGAAAATACCGATGTCATATTTGCGTTCAGGAGAAAATATATTATCAGAATCACAGTTTTTCTTTCTGAGACAAAAAAAAGTTTTTTTTTTTGTTGCTCAGTGCATCAGGGTAAAATGTGTATCAATACATCATTTTTAATAAGTATGTAGAAAAGATTAAAGTGTTTTGAAATTATAATAAATGCCTGTCTCTCGGAATAACTTGATGATGGAGAAAAACCGATGTCATATTTAGCGTTCAGGAGAAAATATACTATCAGAATCACATATTTTTCTTTCTGAGACAAAAAATGTTATTTTTTGTTGCTCAGTGCATTAGGGTAAAATTGTGTATTAATACATCGTTTTTAAATAAGTAATATTAAATGCATTAAAATTTAATTTGTGTACGCATTGTACTTCGACATGAACGAAATGAAACGAAATGGACGAGATGAGTATCGAATATCCATCCATAGTAGTTCTGCCCGAAGGCAGTTCCTTCACTGCAATCATAGCATTTTCATGCTATGCTTGCAGCTTTACTAAGGAAATGTAGGTGTGGTAGCTTCCCGTTGTTTTCCACACCGGTGAAGGATGATGATGATGACGATAATGATAAGGTTGATGATGATGATAATGATCATATGATTTCGGGGACTGATTGGGCCTTAAAGTTTTCCTGACATTTATCTTACAAGTGAGGAAATACCCCGATAAAAACCTCACCCACAAAAACTCCCGACCGGGGATCGAACCCGGACCCGTTGCGTGACAAGGCAGCACGCTACCTCGAGACCACAGCGGTGGACAGTATGGAATATGGTGGACTTAAATTTGTGGTAGGGTAAAGCGGCAGGACCCCGAGAAAAATCTTCCAATGCTCCCATTTATACACCAAGAAACCCACATGTTGTGAGCGAGACTGGATATCGAGACCCACTGTGGTGAGAGGCGAGCATCTAACTGGTTGCGCCACATAGCCGACTATATTTCATTATTCTTAAAATAATAATGATAATAATAATAATAATAATAATAATAATAATAATAATAATAATAATAATAATAATAATGACCCAGGTTTGTCCTTATAGAACATTTCTGGTCATCTCTCCTAGCATTGGCGTAACTGTAACCCACTTCTAAGGTTGGAGCGCCTGGAAGTCTTTGTTACGTTGCCCCGATGATATGATGGATGATGGTGATGATAGTGGTGCGCCAGGAGACGCCTTAATCCTAAGCTTAATCTAAGATTAATATGAATGATGATGATTGCGATGACCATATGATGTTCGGGGACCGTTTGGGCCTTAAAGTTTCCTGACATTTGTCTTACAGGTCGAGGAAAAACCCCGATAAAAACCTCATCCAAGAAACTATCCCGACCGCGGATCGAACTAGGGCCCGCTGTGTGACAAGGCAGCACGTTACTTCAAGACCACAGCGGTGGACTATAATAATGATGATAATGATAATAATAATAATAATAATAATAATAATAATGTATTTTTCCGAGAATTATAAACTATTTGGATAAATACTGTAATTAATATTCCTAGGCATTTGAATTCATCCACTTCCTCAAAATGTTCCTCATTTGCCATGAACTGTCCATTTCCATTATATGATGTATGTATATGTAACATATATTTAGTTTTACTGATGTTTACTCCCACGAATGAAAGACTTGCATGGAAGCTTCTTGTAAG